>CM068369.1:37021458-37621458 GCA_034769895.1 Magicicada septendecula
TAATTATACCCAAAAATATTATAACAAACACATATTATAGACAAGTACAGTAACAACAGTGTTGATACAAACTAACTGAGGAAATGTTAAAAACTGTATGTATGTTATACATACGATGTTTAAATTTTTTATGTTAACAAAATTGTTTAAATACTAAATAACAATATGCACTAATAAAAACAGAATCAATACTTACTAAAGTTTAGTTTTCACTTTAATAAATTTGGTATAAAAATTCCTGTTATTTAATATTTTAATTTCTTGTAATGTATCAATTTCCAGTCTTTCTTTAAGTAGTTTCTCTGTTAAAATCTGAAAAAGATAAACACTATATGTTATATTTACTAAAATGAAAATTATGAAATGTTAATTACAAAAATAATATGCAACAACAATGTAGCAGTATTACAAAACTTGGTTTACTCTGTGTCTAGTAGTATAGACAGAGCCCATTCATATTTTAAAAAGTTATCCCAATATGAAACTATTATTAAGGCATTTCTGGATGAAAGGTGAAGCTATTCTTAAACAACCATGGTTCAATTATTTCCATAGTAAACATAGATTACAAAAACTATCTTCTGCATATACACTTACAGCCAAGAAACAAAATGTAGTACTTATTACTCTTGTATTATCTGAAGAAACATATTCACAAATAAGACCTGAAATCTTATCAGGTGAAATCAAAAAGTTTCACTCTTTTTGTAATTAAGCATCCTTTGCCAAGCTTTGTCAACAAAGGTCTACAAGGTAAGAAAATGAGTAGTATTATATAACATACAATGTCACTCAACAATGACTTAATTCATATTGATTTCTCTTTCAAAAAAAAGACAGCACATACATTCACACACACACACACACACGCGCGCGTGTGTGTGTGTGTGTGTGTTAACTGTAAATTTAAATTCTAAGTTTCTTGTAGAATATCGCACACATTAAATACAAATATTAAATACAAATATAATTTTAGTACTTTCAGTTTCTGATGATGCAACTATAATTCTGAAAAACGTGCATTACTTAAAAACAATTTAATACTTGCAGAAGAAATTTATAATTATTTCTGTGATAATAGTAAAGCACATGTGCATGCGCGCGCGCGCACGCACACACACACACACACACACACACACACACTGTAACGGGACAGATCCGGGACGGGAATAAATTTTAATAATTGAAAATAATTTGAAAAGCAGTCAGTGTGCACCTTGGTGGAACCTCGTTTTAACCAGCCACACATACAATGATATTACTAAACACTCGTCTGTGTTTATGTCTAGACAGCCCGGCTAGACGAGTTATGTAATCGCCTGCAGCTTGGGCCGGCCGTGAATTACGGAAAACGCCAGTTTCAACAGGCAGTAAAAAAACAAGGGTTCCCGGGCTGAGCGTCGGGACCTACCGGCCAATCAGAGAAGCCGGAATCAAAAATACATACGTTGGCGCGCAGCTGGGCCAACGCCTAACACCTCAGTCGTTGATAGGCATGTCGATTCATTCTAAAAAAATTGATCTCCGATTCGATTCGAATCGAACGCACTAGAATCGATTCTCGATTAAATCGAGCATTAAAAGATCGATTTTCGATTAATCGAATTGTTAGTCGATTTTTTTAAACGTGCTTAATAGAGACAAAGAACATTACTGATGACGAATTAGTGTAGGTACAAGTAATTGGGTAGCAATAGATCAAGCTTATCCGGCAACAAAAATGTCAATTATAATACAAAAATGTTGTCCTCTCCAAAGATCATAAAGAAAGTTTTGTGGAGCAGTTCTTTGTACAAACTTGCAATCAAGAAATAAAACAATAAGTAAATTATATGCGTTTACTGAATCAAATTAACAAAATAATTACATTTCCCAATATTTCAAATCAAGTGACTTTAAAAAGATTAATTTATCTAGTCGCTCAGGACTAGGCGACTCCTTTCGTCGTCCACAATATTTTCCGCAATGGAAAAAAGTCTTTCACAAGGAACGGATGTTCCAACCATACAAAAGCATTTATTAGCAATCGGCCTTATTGAGCTATACAAAGAATTTTTTTGATGATGCCAATATGTGATAGGATTCGGACTGTATCATAACCTATGGATGGATGCCAATGTAACTAGAATAATACGGTAGGCCACTCCGGCCAATTACGCTCCCATTGGTTGTTCCGCTCTGACGTCGCCGGGTGGAAGAAATACGCGCGAGTCTTGATTTACCATCCAATCTTACCTGAGACAATGTCTTACTTAGCATCTCTCTGCTGTTTACACGAAATATTAACAATAATTGTAACGAGCTATTCATATAGAAAAAGGATTAAACAACAAGATTAAATGGTTTGTGGCAAAAAATAATGGTAAAATCTATTTCTACATTTAATAGAAAAGTAAGCAAGTCTGTCCACATATAACATTGACAAAATGGCACAAGATGTAAAGTCGGAAAGGAGGTGATATTATATATATATATATATATGCCTGCGTGGGTGCGTTCACGCACGCGCGCGTACATGCACACGCGTGCACGCATGAGTGCGTGTATAAACATTTCTATGTAGTATAATATATTTGAAACAAGCTTCCAATTATTATAATTATAATCAATATAATAATCATTTTCTTTATCTACATTTTCACTGTTATAACGTTAAAAACTGAAGCTAGTACATTTAGTTGTAAACATAAATACTTTTGGCAACAAAATGAAAATGGTTATTTAGTTGATACATTATCTTCATAGGTGACTTAAATTTTTGAAGACGAAGCTATCTAGAGCCGACTCTTTGTTGCTGCATACTTTTCAAGTGACTAGAGTTTGAGCTGTTTGTTCAGATGGCGGATTCTGATGAATGTTCTTGTCCTGACGTACAGACAAATGACTTTCTCGTCCACTTCTGGAAATTTAGATTTGAGTAAGGTGGCCAAATAAGAGATAACTTTCACTTGTTTTGATACCGTACGTCCGTGGAAAGAACTAAAAACTATCTCAAACTGAATCAGGTTTTGTACCCACTCGTCTGACGGATGGGTAAGCCCCCCCTTTGACATATCGATATCCAGTCATGACTATGTTCCCCGAAAAGACACAATGTTTCGCCTCTCACACATAGACTTTCATCAATGAACAATTCTGCTTCGTCGGTGTCATTATTCGGAGAACTTGGTATTAATGTATGTTCAACTATGTCTATGCATATTTCATTGGTAACAAACTGGATGAAATCCTCGTCAGAGTCATTTGATTCCATAACTTCGGTGGAATTAATGCTACCATCCTCAGCCACAGACGCACTTCCAGATAACGGTATATTGTCCATACTACCCGTTAAAAGCAAGAGCCAAATTCTGTTGCGCACTTCAAAGGAAGTGGGATTATTATAAAAGGCCTAATCCCCGAATTCGTGGAAAAAAAGTTTTCTAGGCAATCTTGATTGAATCTAGCGGTCAAAATGTACGTCGCCCCATTTATGTACGTCATAATCATTGTCATTTGTTCATAAAGGCCGAACAATGAATTTAAAGATATAACGAAACCTTTCTGAAAAGGCAGTAAACTTTTTTTACTTGCTACTCGTATGTTAGTTATTACTTGCAAAAACCTTTTTAAAGTATTTTCTTGGCTCCTTAAATTCATGCCGTACCCACTTCTGAGGGGCGTTTTCTGGTCTTTTGGAAGTCTCGAGTTTAAAACATCAAATGCATCATTTACCAGTTCGATGAAGCTGCTTTCGCGCTCTCTATTTGCAACATACTTCAGCGCCTTTGCTGTACGATTAGAAAGCAACTGTGCAGCAAATCTTACATTTTGACGAGATCGACCAGTTACATTAAGGTGTATCTGACTAATATTGGGTAAAATCGTCAATTCTCCTTTCTGTTGCTGTAACAAATTGTCGATTGTATCCTTTTTAGCTCAGTGCCGTCGCAAAGTAACAACCCATGGTCTAGAAAATGATTTCTAAGCAGCTTCAAAAGATGAGGTACGTTGTAACGGGGCAATTTTGAGGGATATAATTTTATTTTTGATTTTTCAATTATTTGGGACTGATCGGTTTGGACGCCCTTTACGGTCACTCAGACATGTTTGTTGGACACCCTGTATACCACTCCGTACCGGTCTGTGCCTAGCACCAACGATAACAGCGTTGGAATGCGAACCAGTGCGCACATGCCTGTATTTTCAGTTGGGGAGAAAAGAAAACCTTTGCAGCTGTAAGCGTGCGCCCGTGGGCCTCTACAATACTCTCGACACCAAAGTCATCAACAGAACGGAACAACGTGGTTAATTAGACTGGCCATGTGAGCGGCTCAGCCAATCACCGCTCGAGCTGGCGGAAGTGAGCATTACCGACGCCTGGAGGAGCGTCGGTCAGTCGGAAAATAACATCTTAACCCGCCGGACGCGAACGGCAGTGCGTCCGCCGACTGGACACAAATTTTCGTCTTCACTATATAACAAAATGTAAATCAGTAGTGCCGTGGTTGCGAGGCGGCAGCGGCCGATGGAACATAACGGGCTGGCGGGCCGAAAAGTTATTAATAGTGTAAATATGGAAACATGTGCACAGTGCGACGTAGCCAGGGAGGCGCCGTGAGTAAATCAATTACCAGACAATAACCAACTTTTATTTTTGCATACAGAGCTCTAAATAAGGGAAATTTTAAAGAATGAATGAATGAATGTGTGTATGCAATTACTGGGTTGTTTTTTTTTTTTTAATATATCTATACAATATAAGTAAACGTTAATTGTTTGTATGTTTCTATTGGTGTATGGCTCGGAGAAAAGTATGTTAATATATAAGATGTTAAAGATGTTAAGGTGTTAACTGAGTTAAAGTAAGATAACAGTAAAATATTTGTTTCGTAGCATCAACATGTGTTAGTTTAGTTATTTCGCCATAACCATTTCCTATTCTGTGCTGACAACCTCGTCTAATGTTCTAGGGGTTTTCTGAGTTTTAAGGGTAGTCAAAAATAGCGGGATTTTTATAAGGGCAAGAGTGTAAAGGTTTCGATATATAACCAAAAAAATATCGTGGCGACCTGGGCAGTTTTTTAAGGTAAGTTTAACGGGGATGATGACGGTAAGTAAAATTCTGGCAGTGGTGAGTATTATATTAGTAGCGTATTATTAAAAACAAAATGGTAAAAAAGAGAAGTATCTTTATAGTGGCGACCCTGCCAGGATGTTCGTATAAATATTATATTAGAAGAGGGAATATTTGCTGAAATTAAAAAGCACAGTGATGATATTGGTAGTAAGATGACAAATAATAACGGTAAGATAGTTGAAGTAATAGTGGTAGAAAATAAGACAGTAAATAGGCCTAAGGAAAATGACGACAGTGTAGGGGTGGAAGAAAAAGAGTATATATTAAATGACATATTTAACCTTATTAATAAACGGTTTGACGAAAATGACAAAAAGTGGGATGAATGGTTGCGGGAACTAAAGACAGACCGATTAAAGGAGAGTACAGAAGTTGAATTAAAACAGGTAAGTGTTTGTGGTGGTAGTAATATAACGAAAAATAACGAAGGAATAGTAGACAAGGTAAGTGGTGGTGTTAATATAAGTAATTATAATAATATAGTTGAAAATGGGGTACCAGAGAGTGATGATAATGAGGTTAATTACAATTCTGAGAGTGAGAGAGAAATGGGTTGCAAAGGGGTAGAAACAGATGTTGATCAGATAGAGAGAGAGTATGAAGATAGTGTACAAGTAGAGGGATGGCAGAGGGTAAATTTTTTCCGATGTGTTAAGGGGGGTGAAGAAAAGTCTTCACGAAGGTATTGGGTAGAAAAGTGTTCTACTGATAATTGTTTTTTGAAGTTTTTTGTTGTTCCTGGAGAAAGCAGGAAATGTTTTAATGTAGCAGTACCCTCTGTATGGAGTGAGAGAGAAAATGTGACATGGCGTTGCGGTGAGAGATATTTAGAGAAAGAGTTGTGTGTAGATGGTGAGATGCAAGTATTTAAGCTAGATAGAGGTTATAAAGAGTTGACAGAGAGATTAGGTTGGGAGAAAACAAACTATATGAAATACTTACCTTATGAAATAGAGAGAGATGAATATTTTGATAAAACTGTTATAAATGATAAAATAACTTACCTGATGTTAACCAATAAAACTGATGGAGACTGGACAAAAATAACTAATATGGACAAGGTTTATGAAATAATAAAAGGAAATAATCCTATAAATTATAATGGTACAATGAATGAAATAGAGTTAATGGGGTATTATAATAATAATAATAAATTGAGTGTGAGTAAGAATGAGAAGTGTTATAAAAAATTAAGACTATTACACGATGATGGAGGCTGAATTACAAAATCAGGGTATGGACATTCTAAATATTTTAATTTGTGGTTATGACCCTGCTGAATTAGGAAATGAAGTGTGGTAAAATTGAACAATTAATGATAAAGATGTGTAAATAAATTTTAGTGAAATTAATTGTGTGTGTATTGTAACAAGTATGTAAGGTAAACAATGTGTATGTAGTAGAAATTGATTTTAATAATAATAATATTTTATCAGACAAAATAAATAATGAGTTGGTAATTAATGAATTGTAATTGTGGAAGCAAGGTAATTAAAAATGTTGTGTTTTCAATTATTGATTTAATTAAAATAATTTGAGATGTTTAAATATTTTTTTTGATTTACAAGGCTATATAATTGAATTGTGATGATGAATTTCAACTATTTTATGAGATTTAAATTTGATAATAATTAATAAACAAATAAATGTTAAATTGTATTTGGTATGTGGAATAACATGATTGTTAAAATGTTTCAGAAGGTACATGGAGTTAGTGGTGTTTGATGTTTATACTTGTTTGTCTATGATAGTGTTGAGTAATGTACTGTAAGTATAAATTTTATAATGCAATTTAAAGAAAGTAATAAACAAGTGTACTTTATATAATTTTAAAACATATCTGTAGTAAGGTCATTCACCTTGCCAAGAAAATCAGCTGATTGCTGGAGTTATAAATGTAGTATGTCACTTACAAATAATTTGCAAACTTTTCAATGTAATTAAATGTTTGAATATAATCAGTGATTGAATAATAGATTTTCAATGTGGTTAAAAGATTTTAATTTTAACGATGGAAGTAATTGAGATAATTTTGAATTTTGAAGAGTTAAAATGTAGAATGTAGTAAATGTTAGAATTTGGGTGATTATTATTTTGTTAGGACATTTAAATCAGTCCAGGTTAAGTTTAAAAGGGTACTAGAGAGAATAATATTGTTGTGAATAAAAGTAATGTAGAATTTGAGAGGTAACAGTGACACAGTAGCTATGGGGAAAATATGTAGAGTAATGGTTGATATTTTGAGATAATAAATAAGTAATGGAGATATTCTGTAAGTGAAAGTGATGTATGGGGAGAGTAATTAGTTGATGGGGAATTTTGTAAGGTGGGTGGTGTGATAAGGAGTCCTCAACGAAAAGCGTTGTGGCGGGAAGGGAACCGATTAGCGCCGGAAAGGGTTACCTAGGGGGAGGAGTCCGGGAACCAACATAAGGGAGTGAGCAGTGGGAAGGGAACACACATCCTGAGTACAAAGGGGTAGAGAGTATTTTTTTTGTTATAAGGGTAGAATGATTCGAAGTTAGTTGAGTAGTAAGTTAGGGATAAAGAATGGTTGACAGATGTTTTGATAGATGGGTGTCATACTAGTTATAGCTGTTAGTCAGTATTAGAGTCAGAAGGGGTGAAAGATTATATATAAATGCCAAGTTGATAAAGTGAGTTATTGTGAATAATTAAGTCACCCAAACTAATTGAGAATGAGAATGTTAACGAAAGAAAGTCATAGTAAAAAGATAAAATTGATTGAAACAAGTGACTGATTTTAATAGAAGTTGAAAATAAAAAGCTATAAAATGTGTAATTTTGGTCAATTTAAATGTAAATTTTATTGTTTATTATAATAATAACCATGTTAATATTAAATGTATTATCTTATTATGTTGTACTAAGATAAAGAATTTTAAAGATGTTTTATGTACTTTATGATGTAGATCTGTGTAATATGTGTGACAAGGTCGTTGACTTGACCCAGAGAGATCAGCGGTTGATGTTATAGACAAAACCAGTTTCTAGCAATTGGTTGATGCAATTTTGTTTTGAATTAAAGGATTTTAAATGTT
The DNA here is from genome assembly GCA_034769895.1 of Magicicada septendecula. NCBI lineage: Eukaryota > Metazoa > Arthropoda > Insecta > Hemiptera > Cicadidae > Magicicada > Magicicada septendecula. Next base: position 37,029,640 of record CM068369.1, read on the forward strand.
TCTGAATATTGAGAAAATACATTTTGATAATTTTAAATTTTTTGGAAACAAAAATAAAAAAAAAATTTTTGATTTCTTTTTTTTTCCTGCCATATAGATGATGTTTGAGTTTCAACTATATTATTGTTTATGTGTGTTACTAGTGTTTCTTGAATTACATTGTTTAATATATATGTGTAACTAAATGTTAGTATAAATAAGTTTATGATTTAATGCGATGTTCAATTTTTTTCTCTTTATGATTATTAGGAGTAGTGAAGAAAATTAATAGAGTTGATGGATTCATGTAAAAGTTTTTTTTTTTTTTTGAGGAAGTAACTTGAATGAATTTTTTTTTTAAAGATAAATATTTTGGGAATTTTAAATGATGAGTTTGTTTAGAAAGTAGTCATGAATATGTGTACGCGCCCAGTACTTGCTAAAGGCAGCCCAGTGTGCATGACAAGGGGGAACATATCAGTTGAGGATCTGGCATGGTATAAGACCAGGGTTTTGATTTTGGGGGTAGAATGATAAAAGGTTAGGTGCGCTGTGGTGCATGTCTGTTCGATTTTATGGTGTTGGGATCTCGAATAGAGAAGTCCAGTAATCTCGTTCAGGGGCAGCCATAGTCGCCAAGTTAGGGGGTAGTTTACCCATGATGTGTTAAGAATTAATGGGGGGTTGTTGGCACCATATCCTCTCCGATCCTCTTAGGGGTTTAGCAATGAGATTTCTTCTGTTTCAGCAGAAGATCTTTCATTGGGGGGGGGGGGTATTGTAACGGGGCAATTTTGAGGGATATAATTTTATTTTTGATTTTTCAATTATTTGGGACTGATCGGTTTGGACACCCTTTACGGTCACTCAGACATGTTTGTTGGACACCCTGTATACCATTCCGTACCGGTCTGTGCCTAGCACCAACGATAACAGCGTTGGAATGCGAACCAGTGCGCACATGCCTGTATTTTCAGTTGGGGAGAAAAGAAAAACTTTGCAGCTGTAAGCGTGCGCCCGTGGGCCTCTACAATACTCTCGACACCAAAGTCATCAACAGAACGGAACAACGTGGTTAATTAGACTGGCCACGTGAGCGGCTCAGCCAATCACCGCTCGAGCTGGCGGAAGTGAGCATTACCGACGCCTGGAGGAGCGTCGGTCAGTCGGAAAATAACATCTTAACCCGCCAGACGCGAACGGCAGTGCGTCCGCCGACTGGACACAAATTTTCGTCTTCACTATATAACAAAATGTAAATCAGTAGTGGCGTGGTTGCGAGGCGGCAGCGGCCGTTGGAACATAACGAGCTGGCGGGCTGAAAAGTTATTAATAGTGTAAATATGGAAACATGTGCACAGTGCGACGTAGCCAGGGAGGCGCCGTGAGTAAATCAATTACCAGACAATAACCAACTTTTATTTTTTGCGTACAAAGCTCTAAATAAGGGAAATTTTAAAGAATGAATGAATGAATGTGTGTATGCAATTACTGGGTTGTTTTTTTTTTTTTTTTAAATATATCTATACAATATAAGTAAACGTTAATTGTTTGTATGTTTCTATTGGTGTATGGCTCGGAGAAAAGTATGTTAACATATAAGATGTTAAAGATGTTAAGGTGTTAACTGAGTTAAAGTAAGATAACAGTAAAATATTTGTTTCGTAGCATCAACATGTGTTAGTTTAGTTATTACGCCATAACCATTTCCTATTCTGTGCTGACAACCTCGTCTAACGTTCTAGGGGTTTTCTGAGTTTTAAGGGTAGTCAGATAGCAGGATTTTTATAAGGGGAAGAGTGTAAAGGTTTCGATATATAACCAAAAAATATCGTGGCGACCTGGGAAGTTTTTTAAGGTAAGTTTACGGGGATGATGACGGTACGTAAAATTCTGGCAGTGGGGAGTATTATATTAGTAGCGTATTATTAAAAACAAAATGGTAAAAAAGAGAAGTATCTTTACAACGTCACAGAAAACCCACACCTTATCGTTTGTAGTTGGGTTAATGAAGAAATTTTTTTCTGTGTTTACACCTAATTCCTTCCAGACTTTTGAATTCTTTCCCCCTATATCACACATCACAGCCGCTACATGAATATTACTGCTCTCAACGGCACTGATAATGCTTTTAAACAATACATCTGTCATGGTCATATCAAAATCATAATAAATGGGTTGCTTCCACTTCTCAAACAGACCTCTAATCATGACCACCTGAACATTATTGTGGGGCCCCAGAATTACGTCATCTGATGAATCGTAGATCGTAGCACACACGTCCATCAATATTCATTTCATCGAAAGAAAGGACATAACTCTCAAGTTCTGTAAAATTTGAGCCTTAGCTTTCATTAAAGACAAAACTTCCTGAAGGATGCCTCGCCTGCATTTAAACTGTCGTGTCCACTTTTGGAGAATAGAACGAGCAGGTAAGGGGAAATTGCGTTTTCTTAAGTAATTGTAGGTCTTCTTTGAAAGTGCTCTTAGCGTGAGTGCATTCGCGATATCTTCTGATGACCACTTAACCCTCTTGTCTTGTAAAAGACATCGAATCTGGCCTGGAGTGAAGCACTTAGAAAGGATATCTTTTATGTCTTGATTTTATGTTCTCCGTGTTGTTTTGCACGGGAATGCCTTCTTGAAAGACACTACATATCTTGCTCTTTTGAGTGTTGGTAGAGCAGCTTGTGTTTGTTTTAGTGTGAGTAGATTTAGGGCATTTTTCTTTTTTAGCTGTAAAATTTCTTCTTGAAGTTTTGCTGTTCTATATCTTTTTGTATGTCCTGATTTGCCTCAATGCTAGTTTCCTGGCCGATACCTCTCTTCTTTGGAGACAAAGTACTTACTGTTGCTAGCGCTCGTTTCCTCACAGACCTGATTCTATGCGGGCCTCTCGATCACTGGAGACCTACAGAGGGTAAACAATCCCTTAATTTTGTATGAATCAGGAGGGAAACATAAAAAAAATTAGGCAAGGATGACATTAAATAGGTAAATGAACTAATAAATTAACTGAGATGCATAACTCGCTAATATTTTAAAACGAATTAAACCAATCATTATTAGTTTGCACACAATTAACACTACAAAACCCCAACCCAGACCACTGTACTGTTGTGTCAATTAAATTTATAACCATAATGGCTAAATGACAAATCGTTTAGTTTTAGTTTTTAAGTTTATGTATACTTAAAACACACACACACACACACACAAGCGAGTTAAAACTGAAAACTCGCTTCGCTCGTTCAATTAAAGACTATACATATTCAGTCCACACCATCCAGTAATGCGAGGTCTGCGGTGTAAATTCTGCTTGGGTAAGGATATTCAGATATAGGCCTATTTTATAAGTCAGTAGGCCTATAAACCCAGAATCAATTTAGGAACAGGGAGGAAACTTATAGCCTGAGTTATGTTGGCTAATAAAATTTGACTAAAATAGTATTACAATGTTTCAACTGCGGACATACACACCTGAGTTGTGATCTCTCTTGAATCTGAGTTGCCATGCCAATTTGGAATGTACTGGGATGGAATAGCGTTTAACCGCAGAATTTTTCTTGTCGGTAAACCAAGAAGTTCATTTTTCATATCCCTTTCATAATCTTCTGGGAGAAAGTGCTTAGAACACACTCGGGCAGTATTAACATTAAATTTATCAGTTCGTTTACAGCGAGAAAGTTTGTCTCAGCTCTTCGCTTTTTGGAAACCGGTGGTATATGGTACCAGGTTCCTTAAAGCAACAACTATGACACTGCGCAACAGCACAAGAGGCATTACTACTGCTACCACTTTTATTCATTTCAAACTATACGTATATTCCAATGTGTAACATAAGATAAAAAACACAACACACACTGACACAATACAAAACAAAAATACAATGACGCTACAAAAATTAAATTGTTTAGACTCAAACGATTGTAATGAACAAAAACGATACTCAAAAAGAACGCACTGTACAAAAGTCTGTTAATTCTGACCACAATTGCATAAGCCAACAGTGGCCTCGGGCACATAAGATGGGCCGAAAATACCATAATCGGCCTATCCAGTAGAGTGTGCAAGTATTCCGCGGTCATAAAAACCACCAAGTTATCAAGCATAATTAACATCAGCGCCGACAAAATGTTATAAAAATGTAATCTAAAATAGTAGTAAACTACTAAATACTGATTGTACAGCTACAGTGAAAAAATTCTAAACATCTGAAACAACAGTTCGGAGTGATCAGTGAAACAGCGAATAACACGTGGCGGTGGTGAAACTGTTTGGAACGCCGTGGATTGGTTAAGTACCATTCATAAACTACCAAATAAATTGTATAAACATATGAAATAAATACAGATCAAGAGCTCTAATAACGGGGGTTAAATATAAAAATGTAAAAAGGGTGAGAGAGTGAGTGAAACAAAGTACCGGGTTATTAAGCATATTAAACACCTTGTTATAGCCATGTAAGAATAGTAATCGTAAGAATTGTTTTATTCTCATTTTGATTATCGATAACTTCATAGGTTATTTCCATTTTACAGAAAACTAAAAACTTATAATTGATGTACTAGTTGACAAGAAATGAGAAGCTGAGCCTTTGTTATATAGGTGTAGGAAATAACGTAATTTCATTAAATAAAAGAAAAATAATTTGTTTAGTCAGCACAAACTGTGTTAAGATCATTTCGCACTTAAACCCAGATAATTCCTCTAAACTGTTTTCGTCTATACAACTCAGGAGATCACCCGAAGGTAAGATAAAAACGAAGTTTGTATAAATTTAATATATTTTATTAATTGAAATAAATTCAATTCTCTCAGTGTCGTCTGAACAGGGACTCGATTATATTAATTGAAATAAATTCAATTGTCTCAACACACACACACAATTTCTAAATACTTGCCTTGTCTGAGTCTCTCACAATGATGCCCAAGTTCAGACGTTCTTCACTCGACGAATCCAAAGTACACGTTTCAGCGTCTATTACATTTACAACATCTAATATAATGGATGCCACGTCTTTATGATAATTCTGAAACAAATTAGTTTTAGTTTTATTTCTGAAATTTTGATTTTTCTGACTTTCTATAAGTATACAGCTATATAAACAGTACAAAAAAGCACCAAGTGAGTTTTAGATAGTACAAGTTAGTTGGACACCAACAAGAAATACACATAATAGAATATAATGTAATATACAAGAAATATAACATACAGCTAGCAGCTGTATAATATAGTTTTACAAAATGCAATTACACAGTACAAGCACTGGTCAGAAAAGTGTAATTACATATACAGGAAAACAAATTATAGTATATGCTGATATTACTATAATTAAGTGAAAGGAGTTTAGCAGTGTACAAGAATCTGAGGCAAGATGCAGGAAAGATAAGGCTGGAGATGAATGTAGGCCAGGCCTTTATATCCAAATAATACATAGAAATCAGCAAAATGAAACAGCAGAAAATAAAGTAGGATCGAAACTGTCAAGAACTTTATGCAAACAGAGGATATGGTGAATAATAATGATGCCATGAAACGGAACTAAGTCAGAAGTTGTTGAAAGAAACCCAAGAATTTCACACACAAAATCAGATTATGAAGTCCCAGTCACTCTGTACAATACAAAGCTGATAACATAAGGTCCACAGTTACTAAAAGAAAAAACTCAGGAAAGATTGAGGAAATGCTTGAAATATTTGAAAGGCCCTATGAAAGATATACAGCCCAGTTAAAGAAAGCAATACCTGAAGAATGCCATTCAACCACGAGCTTAAGAAGTTGTACAAGGATGAAGTCTTGGTGAATTCTGTTGAGTTGCAGGCTTTGATGAGAGGACACGAAGGGTGGAAGAGGAAAGGATACAAAGAAGGGTGACCAAAGGGCAATTTCTGAGAAGGAATAATAAGGGAAGACCACAGACAACAATGATGGCAGGACATCATAAGGGATGCAACGGAGTTGCTACACAATACTAACTCGCAGTAGAAACTTTCCAATTATCTTCAGACTTCTTTTTTAAAGAACAAATAGGATGTAATAATAAAGAGTCTCAGTAAACGACAGACTAAAAAATAGTATCACGCTCACTCACGTCCACACCCGCAGCATTCATATTTGACTTAATTTCCTGTCTCAGTTTGTAACGGGACAAACTATTGGGGTTTGACTTTTATTCTTAAATAATTGTAAAATATAGTAGCCACTCAAGCTGAACAACATTTTGATCACAAACGCTTGACTTTTTTTTAACACCTTGCAGTCAGTGCGGGACCAAGCCGTATGTACGTGTCGCACAAAAGCAATTAAAGAGTCTGGGAATGTAAAAGTTATCAGCGAGGGTGCGCCTTCATGCATACGCACGCACAGGTCAGCCAGCGTTCACACGAAAAATGTCACGTACGAAACATTCCAGAGCCGAACATGTGATGGAAACAAAGAACTCAACGCAGTACAATCCGCCCCAGTTGAAATTACACTTTTAAACCGGCCGGTTGTAAAGAAAAGTTCCGGAACGAAAATGCGGGCCCGTATAAATAAAATGTAATTTTAATTAAAATTAATAAATTTTACAGTCATGACGTGATATGAAGTAAAATGAAGTGACAGTTTCGAGTTATCTGGCGAGAATTACGACAAAAGAACGAAATGTGCAGCGTGATGAAAGAAATAGAAAACATATGGAGGCTGGACTGAATTTTAGGGACGCAAATGCAGATAAGAGAACATATTATATTCAATTATACTCATACATTATGAAAAGATGAAATTTAAAACAAAAAATTATAACCATTCAAAATTGAAACCTTTTAAAAAATTAAATGAGCTCATAGGGGAAATTTAAATATGTATCGTGAGAGAGTGGATGGGCGTGTGTAATAATCATGTAATAAAAGTAAGAGGCGTGGTTTGTGAATAAATGGGGTATAACTATTTCTATGTTATTTTCAATGTGTCTATTCTAATCAAGGTAATACCAATTTTCTGAATAAGGAATCACTGTAATTTTACCGTGAAGGGTAATATCAAAATTGTAGAAGAAGGGAGATTTTATTTACGATGGGATGGTAAAAGAATCTAAGTTTTTCTGTTGTTTGATTAAATGCAATTGAATTGTTTTGAGGTAATAAAGAATAAGATGTGTACAAGAGTAACCAATATGTTTAATTTCAAATAACCAGTTCTGAATTTCCCGTTCGCTGATTCGAACACCTGGACCCTGGTGAGTAAAACTTTAGGTTGGTAATAGACAACATGGCGGCTGTAAGAGTATAAAATTAGTAAACAAATAAAATCAAGTTTATTTATTATTTTGTAAAAGTAAGTACTAGTACAAGTTCCATTGCTATTATGAAAAAAAAAAGTATTAAAAATGTATTAAAACATATTAGCTGTAATATTATTCTATTATTATTACATTTCCTCCCCTGTTAAATAATTAACAATTTGATATTGACATTTTACTGTTTTAATAATACACTTACTGTTTTAAAATAATTGGATACAAAGTACACATTTTTCTCTTCCTAAACTCATTTATTAATCTAATTTTACGCATTACAATTACATTTAAACTCAATACTATTCAGATACTTTTGGCAATTCTGATATGATTACTTTTCTTTATGAAGTTAATTAGATTATCAAATATACAAGGTTTGAGTTTAGTTTCCATATTTTTTTTTAGAAAATGTTCATTTCACTGACCTTGCAACACAGAATTTACTAACAAATATTTTAAATGCAAGTCTAACATTATCAGCTGAATTTTTCAGTGAAGGGTTTGTGAGGATCGGTCAAAAATATAACACAAATTTTAACTTATTTGAGTCAATGTTTCAACAATGTTTATTGTCATCATCGGGCCTGTGTATGAATACAAAAGAAATGTCAAACACAACAGAACAATTGTTCGATATTTCGGATCGAACCGGTCATTATTTTCACTTTCCGAAGTTCGCACTATGGCTTTTGTAGGGCCCATGCATGCAATGGACTTGTAGCCTTAGTCGCACGCCAGCCATCTTAGTGTCACCATCCACGAGTCGGGACTCCTCGGCAGGTAGAAATCCGTGCATGTAACCAATCCTCTTCCCAACCAGTCTATCCTGCCTGAGTGTCAGGATCAACCCAGTCGTGAGATTACGGTAAGTCATTTTAAGATTATTTATTTCTTGTTAGCAATTCTGCATGCTATGCAGCTTTAGAGCTCACCAGAGGCTACCAAATTATACAGTAAGAATGCCGTCTTACTTTACTTCATTTCAAGATAATATCGTACATCTATTTACTACCAGAGGGTTCATGAGGTTGCTAGCTTTTTCAATTAAATTGCTTGCCGTCACGACTGGGAGCACGTGTTTCGTAATTTTGTGCATGTTGCTGCTGGTGGTTCAAGTTTCAGTAAATGGGTTATAAGTCAGTTTTGGCTGCGCAATTTTTATTTTTATTACCAACGTGCCGTGCCGTTTCGTTTTTTGTACCTGCTCGTGGTTGTTTTGCATGCCGTTAATTTTTTAAATTTCATGAATGTTCATCATTTGCGTGCTATCGCATGGAAGCACGTTGGTATAATACGCATGTGAACTACGAGTTTGCGTTTTAATGCTGTTGGTTGTAGTCAGCAGTTTCGTCGTGTGTGCATGGCCAGGTGGGCAAATATTGTGTCAAAATTTTGCACCTTGTTTTTTGGGTAGTTGTTTTATTACTGGGTCAAGTCTGGTGAAGTTTGTTTCCGTCCTGTTACGGTCTGCTTTCCACGTGAAATTGGGCATTACGTGTTTGCGACTGTCAGGCGTAAAGGGAATGGGTTGGTTTTAGGTTATCCGGGTTTCGGTATAGCCTGCCTTATATTTAATTTTGTTGGCATTGACTATTACCTTTTGGTGCGGTTTATATTTTGCATATGTGATATCCTGTCCATACACGCCGCGTTGACCATCAATTTTGGCATTTAATGTGTCCCAGTTATTGTGTTTGGTTCGGTAACTGGTGAATTGTTGTACATTGTACTTTGCTGTGTTTTGTGTGTATTTATTGTATTTGGTTTTATACATCTTTTTTTTTGGGTGCACCTTTTGTGTACCATTATTTTGCACCGTTATGTGCTGTAATCTTGTGCAACTTGTGTTTTTTTTTGTCGTGCTTTTGCACTGTGTAAATCAATTTGTTGCGTGTTTAATTTATTGTGTTTGGTACTATTCGCCTGTTGGATTGTGTAAGTTGTATTTTGCCTTGCACTAATTTACTTTTGTATTTATCTTGCTCGGTATTGTTTATGAAAAGTAGTTGTGTCAGACGCTTAGTTATCTCGATCACTGTTAGGCTAGGTCGGGCCGTGATTATTGTTCAATTTCTAATTTTCTCATTGAGGGTGGTTGTCGGTTGCGCGATATTTTTTAATTCAGTATGCCTGCTAAGTTGTCGCTGGCAGCTTTTGACCGGACCACTTCGGTGGGAATACTTGCGTTGCAACATTTAATAAATAAGTTGGAAGGGTTGCCGCAATTGAGAGCCGTGGATCAGCATGAGCCCGGTATTTTGGCCTCCAGGTTGTCCGAAGAATATCAGGACCTTCTAGGTAAGGTAGATCCTTACCTATCGGCCGAGTCATTGCCCCAGGGATTGGACGAGGACCACATTTTTTCGGTGGTAGCTCAAATTAAGGATATTTATGTCCGGGGTAGCATTTTAGTGTCCAAACTAACAAAACCAGAGATACCGGTTGGTTCCGGTCGGTTTTCATCGGCAAATGGCGGGCACTCAGGCGTTCTCATTCATGAGTTGCCGAAGCTTTCTTTATCTTGTTTTGATGGTCAGGCCAAATGTTGGTCCGAGTTTTGGTCAAAGTTCACCACATTAGTGGACGAAAGTCCTGCCCTCACTCCAAAGCAGAAATTGTTATATTTACTGACTCATCTTAAGGGTGAGGCTTATGAGAAGGTTGCCACGCTTCCCATAGTTGACGATAGTTATTCGCTTGCACTGTCAACTCTTAAAAGTCGTTATCACAATCCTCAGTTGGCCGCCCAGGTTTATTGTACCAATCTGCTTCAGTTACCAGCCGCTTCTATGCGATCAGCTGCATCTATTAGAAAATTGGTGGACAGCTTCAATGCTAACTTTTCAGCATTGTCAGCTCTAAACACTGCTGATATATATCAAGCAATATATGCGTCTTTTGTATTGTCTAGGCTGGATCTATCATTGCGTGAACGCTTTGAGGCGTCTGTTACGGACAAAGAGAATCTCCCTGCCCTAACAGAAATTATGACATTTTTAACCGCTATGGCGGAACAGAAAGAACAGGCATCTTTGGAATCGGCTTTACCTGCTCTTCCTAGCACTAGCCACCAGAAAACCCAGAAGGTTTCCTTTTCTAAGGCTACTCCTCTTGCTGTGTCTACGTTATCTGCGGAGGTTACGCAACGGGATGCATCTAGTTCACGTTGCCTTCATTGCGATTCCCGGACCCATGTGCTTCTCAAGTGTCCGGCGTGGCTGAGTAAGGACCCTAGGGCTCGATTTCAAAGTCTTAAAAATAAAAAATGTTGTCTTTCGTGCCTCCAACCTAAACATTCGGGCTGGTGCAAAAATAGGTGCAAAACGTGTGGCTCTAAGTACCACCACACTTTACTTCATTTCAAAAATGCCCGTCCGTCTCCGTCTCGTTCACAGATTTCTGACACAGCTGAACTCAAGGCTTCGGGGTCATCGCTTGTTGATCTGTCTAGCACTACTCTGACCGTGTCTGCCCATCCTGCAGGGGTTCTGTTAGCCACCTGTCTAGCAGTCTTGTCGTCTCCCAATGGTGGTTATATTGTAGTTAGGGCCATCCTGGATAGCGCGTCCCATGCTTCTTTCATAACTGAAGCATGTGCATCTCGCTTAAAGTGTGCTTGTTTTGACGCTTCAGTAAATGTCAATGGGGTAGGTGATATTGCCACCAAAGCAAAAAAGGTGTGCCATCTGTCCTTGGAAACTTTAAAACGCGAGGTTGTGGCGTCTAACCATGCTTTTATAATTCTTTCTAAGATCTCGTCGGACTCACCTAGGTTCCAGGTGTTGCCTGAAGTTAAGCAGGCTACAAAAGACCTTTTGTTAGCTGACCCTACCTTCGATGTAGCAGCCCCAATTGATGCATTGTTTGGAGCCGATATTGTAGCGGCTATTCTTATGGGAGAGACTATTCCTTTGGGTGCAGGTTTGCCTGTTGCAGTTAGGACACGTTTTGGGTTTGTGATTATGGGTAGAGCCCCAATTTCACTTAATTGTGCATTGACTTGTGCTAGCGGTCTCACTGGCCTTCCTTTGGATCTAGTATCTGCACATCAGCTTCACTGTCATTTCCACCACTTTTATCCTTCCGTCACAACGTTATCAACGGATACAACAAACCTACTTGAGCAAGTTCATCATTTTTAGGAGGTCGAAGAGCCTCCAGCTGTACCCCACCAATTATCTGAAGAGGATCACTTTGCTGAAAGGTTTTACATGGAGTCAACAAGTCGGCTGCCGTCGGGTCGTTACCAGGTGCGCTTGCCATTCTTCAAAAACTCTTCTCACATTTTGGGAAATTCCCTTAAGGGAGCCATGTCTCGGTTTTTTGCGTTAGAAAGGAAATTTGCGGCGAACAGTCAGTTTAAGAGCCAGTATGTACAATTTATAACGGATTATGTCGCTCAGGGGCATATGTCGTTGGTGTCTGACCCCAATTTTCCAAAATATTTCATCCCTCATCATGGTATCTTTAAAGTTAGAGGTGATACTTCAAAAATAAGGGTGGTGTTTGACGCCAGCATGAAGACGTCCTCTGGGATTTCCTTAAATGACGTGTTATGTGTCGGCCCTAAGTTGCATACCTTACTGTCCGACGTTTTGACTTTGTTTCGGCGGTTTAGCCATGTTTTCACGTGCGACATCGAACAGATGTATCGCCAAATTGCTATGCATCCTGATGACTCAGCGTACCGGTGTATTTTATGGCGTGAGGAGGTTACCGCCCCACTAAGGGTTTTCGCTTTGCGTACCGTTACTTACGGGCTGGCTTGCGCCCCTTTTCAGGCGTTGCGAACCTTGCAGCGGCTGGCTCAGGAGGAGGCAGTTAATTTTCCTGCAGGAGCGGCGGTACTTAGCCGTAATATTTTTGTTGATGATATTGCTGCTGGTGCTGATTCAAAATGAGAGCTTTGCAAATTACAACAGGAACTAATTCTGTTGTTGTCTTCAGGAGGGTTCAATTTGAAAAAATGGTGAATCAACCCGACTCCCTACCTGAATCAGCCGCTCCGAGTGATTCCATCGTTGCTAAGGATAAGGATATTCTGGGTTTAAGTTGGGACCATTCAACCGATTGCTTCTCATTTCCTCCTTTGGCCTGTTGCAGCAATGCTCAGGTTCAATTTACCAAACGTGTCGTGTTATCCCAGATGGCACAATTATTTGACCCATGTGGTTGGCTTTCGCCAGTGATTTTCAGGGCCAAGGCTTTTTTCCAAAAACTCTGGGCTGAGGGCTTGGACTGGGATGCTCCTCTAAGTGATGACTTAAATGATTATTGGAGTCAATTCCTGTCCTCTTTGAATCATCTTTCGGTAATTACTATTTCCCGGCCATTCCTCCCTAAAGGTGGGCATATTGAAAGGGTTATATTGCATGGTTTCTGTGATGCTTCCCAGTTGGGTTACGCGGCCGTCCTCTATCTGTCCATTTATACTGACTCTGGTCCTCCGGTGGTTTTGTTGGTGTCGTCTAAAACTAAAGTGGCACCTCTTAAAACTTTATCAATCCCACGTTTGGAGTTGTTGGGAGCTTATCTTTTAGCCAAACTTGTTCGTCATTATGTTGGCTTATTCTCGTCATGTAATCAATTGAGTCAAGTTTTCTTATGGACGGACTCGACGATTGTCTTGGATTGGCTGAATATGCCTACTTTTAGATTGAAGACGTTTATTGCTAATCGGGTGGCTGCCATTACCGAGTGGACCGATACTAAATCTTAGCGTCATGTTCATGGTGTTTCTAACCCCGCTGATTTAGCCTCTAGAGGCACGTCACTCTCCTGCCTCCAGTCGTCGACATTGTGGTGGTCAGGGCCAGATTGGTTAAAGCTTGATGCTCTGCACTGGCCCCCTATTAATTATCACCAGAATCACGACGTGCAAGATGTTGCCTTGGAGACCAAGGTCTCTTTGTTTCTCACTCAGGAGTCCCGGGTGGAATTGTTCAATCACTTGTCCTCGTGGCCCTTAGAGGTGGGGGTGACCTAGATTATACCGGTTGCCTATATCTTCTTGATTGGGTTTATCTTGTTTTTCGGGTGAGCAGAATTAGTTTCAATGATTGTTGTGGACTTACTTGACACTTTTCTGGGATTTCCCAGGTGATTCCATCCAGCTGTTGTCCGCAGTGAAGTTTACATTGTGGAAGGTTTCTAGCATGGCGTTGTGCCAGTTTATTGGGAGTTATGGATGCTCAACAAATCAACAACAACAAAAATAAGTAAAAAAAAAAATGATAAAAAAAAGGAAAAAATGTAAAAAAACTAGGGAATACTAACTAAGTTGATTTGCTGAGTTTTACATTGTGTTTGGCTGGGCCATTGTTTATTGTATGTTATTGGGTTTTGTCTGCTCTACCCGAACCTTTCGGATTGCTCGCCTGGTCGATGCGCCCACGGCGGAGTTATTCGGCATGGTTTTCTAATTAATTGCATGTTTTTCTGTATGTTTGTATTTTCTTATGTTTGCGTGTGACCCCCTCCTATGTTGGAGGGTAATTTTCAGAGAGTGTTCCTGTTCACCAAAAGCCAAATTTTTGTAATGTATTTTGGCCATGTCTTTTAGTGTAGTTGGTGGTTGACCCATTGCGGTCAACGGGGGCCGGTGTTCGATATTTCAGATCAAACCGGTCATTATTTTCATTTTCCGAAGTTGGCACTATGGCTTTTGTAGGCCCCATGCATGCAATGGACTTGTAGCCTTAGTCGCACGCCAGCCATCTTACTGTCATCATCCACGAGTCGGGACTCCTCGGCAGGTAGAAATCCGTGCATGTAACCCATCCTCTTCCCAACCAGTCTATCCTGCCTGAGTGTCAGGATCAACCCAGTCGTGAGATTACGGTAAGTCATTTTAAGATTATTTATTTCTTGTTAGCAATTCTGCATGTTATGCAGCTTTAGAGCTCACCAGAGGCTACCAAATTATACAGTAAGAAAGCCGTCTTACTTTACTTCATTTCAAGATAATATCGTACAACAATTATTTGAGTGAACGCGCGCGCGCGCGCGCGCACGTGTATGTGTGTGTCACTGTATATGTGAAGGAGTTGAGATAGGTTGTTTACATCTTCAAACATTTTCTTTAAGATAACGAGAAAATTATATCACAGAACTTAATTTATACACTATTACAATTTAAATTACTATAATGTAATAATGGTAATAATAATTTAGTAGTAATTTATAATAGTTCCTGATGATGACAATAAACATTGTCGAAACGTCGACACAAATAAGTTAAAATTTGTGTTATACTTTTGACAGGTCCTCACAAACCCTTCACTGAAAAATTCATTGATTGATGGTCACTACGAATTTAAGGAATTATCAGCTGAGTAAATAAGTTTCCAATCAAACTGTTAATATAATAATGTATGGTCTACTTTTGGAATACTTGGACTAATTAGCTTGGTTTTAATATTTTTTTCACACTTTATGTGTGTGACATACTACTATGAACAGTCACTCTTCTGTAAATCACTCAACACTTCACCTTAGACATATCTTTGCGTGTACTCATTAAGGCCATTGACTAACATACTTAACTCATGATTTGCCAGTATAATTAGGTAATTTTCCAATGATTGGGACTTCAACAGATAAAATACCTCTGCTTATTATTAGATTAGCAGTACAGCACAGTACCCTCATGAAGTCTGTATAAAGCAATAAATTCAATAACCATGTCAAATTAGCACGGTTCTATTATTGTTATTACAATTTATATAAATATAAATATATATTGCACTTTCACTGTGAACTTACTTTTAGGTTTTGATTACCCAGACGTTTCGACGTAGTATTCGTCTTTCTCAATGGGGTTTTAAATACTGAATGTCTGTACAGTAACGGTTATGGGATGTGGGTATGTGTGGTGGGGGTTGCTGGTGGGAGGGAATTGGCGCTGGGATTGAAATTTTGTGTAGGTATCAGTGTATCGAAAAGTATGTGTGATCTGTAATGTAATTGTTCGTTTAATATGTTGTTTGGTTGTAGTGTGTGATATCTGTAAATTTCAAATTGTTCTGCTGTGTTTAGTTTTCTACTTTTAGGTAAGTAGTGTAGTATTTCCATGTTGTGCTCTATGTTTGTGTAACTGTGGTTTTCGTTTTGTAAATGTGTGGCATATGTGTAATGTATGTAGTTTGTGGTGAGGGCTTTTAGATGTTCAGAATATCTAGAGGAAAAACATCTTCCCGTCTGGCCGATGTAGAATTGATGACAATCATTGCAGTTTAATTTATAAAACCCTGTTTTGCTGTATGTGTCAATGTCCTTGTTAGTATTATTTATGTGTTTCCTGATGGTGTTGTTGGTTCTGTAGGCTACTTTATAATTATGTTTCCTAAATGTGTTAGCAATTTTGTGTGTGTTGGAATTGTAGTATGTGAGTGTGATGTATTTACTGGGTTTTGTGCTGTTGGTTTTATGTGTTTTACTTTTTGTGTTTAGGATGCGTTTGTGTAGTTTGTTTATTAAATCGGGATTGTAATCATTTTTGATAGCTATATATTTGATGGTGTTGAGTTCTTCTTGGTAGTCGTGTGTGTTTAGGGGTATTGAAGTGAGCCTATGGAGCATGTAGTTGAAAGCTGCGTGTTTGTGTTGAGTTGGGTGGTTGGATGAGTTATGTATGACCATGTCTGATGTGGTAGGTTTTTTATATATTTTGTATGTGTGTGTGTGTTGTTTGTTTTGGTGATTGTAAGGCCCAAGAAGTTTATACTATTGTTTTGTTCTAATTCAAGTGTGAACTTCTTGGACCTTACAATCACCAAAACAAACAACACACACACATACAAAATATATAGAAAACCTACCACATCAGACATGGTCATACATAACTCATCCAACCACCCAACTCAACACAAACACGCAGCTTTCAACTACATGCTCCATAGGCTCACTTCAATACCCCTAAACACACACGACTACCAAGAAGAACTCAACACCATCAAATATATAGCTATCAAAAATGATTACAATCCCGATTTAATAAACAAACTACACAAACGCATCCTAAACACAAAAAGTAAAACACATAAAACCAACAGCACAAAACCCAGTAAAAACATCACACTCACATACTACAATTCCAACACACACAAAATTACTAACACATTTAGGAAACATAATTATAAAGTAGCCTACAGAACCAACAACACCATCAGGAAACACATAAATAATACTAACAAGGACATTGACACATACAGCAAAACAGGGGTTTATAAATTAAATTGCAATGATTGTCACCAATTCTACATCGTCCAGACGGGAAGATCTTTTTCCTATTCTGAACATCTAAAAGCCCTCACCACAAACTACATACATTCCACATATGCCACACATTTACAAAACGAAAACCACAGTTACACAAACATAGAGCACAACATGGAAATACTACACTACTTACCTAAAAGTAGAAAACTAAACACAGCAGAACAATTTGAAATTTACAGATATCACACACTACAACCAAACAACATATTAAACGAACAATTACATTACAGATCACACATACTTTTCGATACACTGATACCTACACAAAATTTGAATCCCAGCGCCAATTCCCTCCCACCAGCAACCCCCATCACACATACCCACATCCCATAACCGTTACTGTACAGACATTCAGTATTTAAAAACCCATTGAGAAAGACGAATACTATGTCGAAACGTCTGGGTAATCAAAACCTAAAAGTAAGTTCACAGTGAAAGTGCAATATATATTTATATAAATATTAATAAGTGAATGAAGAGGGTGTGTCAACAAGCTAATTATGTTATTACAAGTTCCATACATAGTAAAATTCTGTTAAAACATTTGGCTAACAATAGTACATTATCTGAACATTACTTACGACAATTTCAGCAAGGGTGGAAACCACCGCTTCTTTCTTAAGTGGACCTTTGATCCCATGCCACAGTAAATCATATACTATTCTTGTGATACCTATCAGACAAATAATAACATCAGACAATAATAATCAGACACTATGTTATATGATTTGGTTTAGTCAATGTTTCTTTATAATTTTACATTTACTTTCTTGACTAATAGCTAAATGTTTCACTAACTAAACATATTATTACCAAAACTATGACAAAATAAAATTCATATACACTACACTATCGTTTATCCGGCTTTCGTTTAACTGGAACTCCGGGTTATCCGGAATAAGTTTTCAAAATATATTTTTTTTAACGACTTTACCGGTGAATTTTAAGATAAGATTTGTACTAAAAACAACCTGTTTTGTTATAATTCAACGTTATACCCGTTCAGAGCTCATCAACATAAACGTAATTAATCTAAACTGCAAGGGTAAAAATAATACGTTTTTAGAAATGCTACTACTGTACTGTACTGAATTTAATATAATGTATGTATAATGTCTAATGCTAAATAAATTGTTTTTTTTGTTTATACAGTATAATATTCTGAAATGGATTTTGTTTTTCCTTAAGATTTACTTGTAAAATACAGTACAGTAGGCTATTACAGTTTGAATAAAGTCGTCAAAATAAAAAAACGCAACTTTCCTGTATAGCGGTAGGTAAACATCGCTAAAACCAGCATTTTCGCCATTAGTTTGGTTTATCTGGAATTTCATTTATCCGGTCTCATCAATTCTGGATAAACGAAAGTGTAGTGTATTAAATGTACCATAAGAAAAAATACTGGTCTTTATACTGATATTATTGTATAATACTGTATACGACAAGTGTTTTGCTGGCAGTACTTTTGTTGATAACTATGAGAGTTGATAACTATTGTCATGTACAATAGAGCGTACAGTACTACGAATTACATACTTTTATTTAAAACCATGCACGTTATTTATTAAAAACATTCAAGTGCTTTGTTCAGATACTGCTAACAAAATGAACAGCCCATGTGCCATCTTCAACTAATGACATTTGTAATGGAAACTACCTTTGAATACAAGCGACTAGTAAAAACGGAATTACCTAGAAGAATAATCCACTTATACACCTTGTTTGGACACATCATTATATTTACAACTCACGGCTTCGCGACCTTCACCCCCTCGGTGGACGCCCCGATCCGACGAACATCAGGGGGAGCTATGTACATATTTACAACGGCCTCCGAACGAACCTATCCCAGGAGTCAGACGAATTCGTTTTTTCGGGCTTCCGGTTGCACAAAGCTTTGGTTTTATAATTTTTCCCCAAGTTACTTCGGACGGGGAATAAAAAAGGTCTCTTGTGTTTTTTCGCTCCGAGGCTTCCTTATGGGTTAGAATGTAACGGGACAGAATTGGGTGATGGGTTTTAATGTAATTGTGAATGCGATGCATAGGAGTTACCCGCACAGGGCCTCAGTCTTTAACAATAGACATTCCTGTAGGGAACGCCCCTCTGCACGTTTGTCGGGAAAATCTATCAACATGCACCGTTTTCAGGTGCTCTGGAATGTGCACAAGTGCACGGGTGCTTGCTCGCCCATGTGAATAATAACGGACTATGTTCGCTGGTCAGTTAGCGTGAATGCACTATACATAGTGTAAACTAATTATTGTGTCATGTGGTTCCCTTTTGCGCCTATCTGAAGCAAGAAGTCGAACACGAAAACGCCTTTGGCCATCTTGAAGGCGTCGGTTTTGGCGTCTGTCGATCTACAGCTGCGGCTTCAGCCGGTCCGGCACAAAGGCTCGCGAGCAGTAAAAGTTACTAAAACTTTAAAAAATGTGTTCTAAATATAATAAAAAGTGGTAAAGAAGGTGTGTAACTACAAATAAAATGTAATACAGTATAAACAATGAACAGTGAGCAAAATTTAAATCAGTGAAAACATATTTCGGAAAAACAGTGAACAAAAAACCGGACTGAGTTCGACACGTGCCTGAGACGACCACAGGAAAGTAAACATCATGTAAATCAACAATTTCTATTAAAACAACTCAAATTAAAGGTCATAATAAATGAAGAGATCTCTTAGTTTAAAGGGGGGTAAATCTGTGAAAGTGAGAGCGAGCGGGTACTGGGTTCTTATAAAACAAAAAGATATCCAATTTAATCATAGTAACTAAATATATGAATTTTAACAATGTCACCTAAGAATTAGTAATTGTTCTTGAAAAAGAAAATAGAAAGTAAGAAATTTAAAAAGGAGAATACAAAGAAATGTTAAATAAAACTGAGCTATTAACAAACACAATGAGAGTTGAGTATATTAATGACGTAAACCCTAAGTCACACTTATGAATCACGAGTTCGTGTGAAGGACCTTGGGAACCCAGAGAAGGTAAGTGATGAGTTTTATTATTAAATAAAATGTGGTAAAGTGTTAGTACTATTACATTTGGCGCCCGAACAGGGACTGTTTTATAAAATCAATTTTATGTAAACCACACCTACAAGTGGATATAAACGTGATTTGGGAGTACGTATAAATTACGTGCAGGTTATGTGATGTACATACTATAGTTACGTAATACTTATAATATTAATTAACACTGAGTACATGTAAGGTTAAATTTTTGTAAGATTAAAATCTCATAAAGAAAGAATATAAAAAATGGATACTAATGAGATTGAAGTTGAAATGAGCGAATCAGCTGTCATAAGTGGCCTGGGAGTTCATTCAACTCCGAATGTGGGTCAAGAAAATAAAATAAAAGAATTCAGTATTACAGATGAATCAAACGTCACAGATGATTCGGGGATTCAAATAACCCCAAAATTAATTAAGGAAAGTAATCAACCTGAAAATAATATGATAAAATATTTGTGTAGCACGCTGTGCAGTCTAAATAGTAAATTTGATAAATTAAGTAATGATATTAACGAACAAAGAATCAATTGCGAAAGTAGTTTCAATGAAATTAAGAATAATTTTAATGAGAAGTTTGATAAAATAAGTCATCATTTTGATACAAACGAAACCAATTTTGATGAGATTAGAAATGAAATAAAACAAATTAATAAGCGTTTTGACAATACAAATGCGATATCTGAAAGTACATTAAACGAAAATAACGAAATAATAGACGACAGGGGTGTCAAAATAGGCGAGAATAGTAGTAATATGACGAAAAATAATGAAGAAATAACTAACAAGGTAAGTGCTAGTTATAAAGAGGAATTAATAAGTAGTAGCGATAAAATTATTGAAAACGAGCTATTTAAGGGTGATGAAATGTTTATTGAAGTAGAGTTTAATAACGAAGTGTTAGCGAGTGTTGATGAAATTGTGAGAAAGTGTGATGAGAGGTTAGGTGGGCAAAGGACAGATTTTCCCCGAGTATATGGTGAAACAGAGTTTTCACAAATGTTTTATGAGGACAGAGTTTCCTCCAGAGGTTATGTGGAAGACAAGGTCTCTTTGAGTAGTCCCTTAATTTTTTGTGGTGTTCTTGAAAGAGCCAAGAAGTGTAGTAAGTTTGTGGTGCCCTTTGCGTGGAGTGAAGTAGGTCAGAGGTGTTGTGACCGATGTTATGATGAGAAATATGTTGAGAGAGATAGAATGATAGAGGTATTTAAGTTAAGTAGAAGTTATAAAGAGTTGATAGAGAGGTTAGAATTGGAGAAAATAGACGATGTGAAATACTTACCGGTTGTAGTAAGGGTTGATGATTATTTTGATGATACCACTGTAGATGATGAGCACTTACCTTGTATTGTCATGGATATAGTAGAAGAATATGATAAAATAACTTACCTGATGTTGACCAACAATACTAAGCGTGACTGGACCAAAAATACCAAAGTAAACGGGTTTTATGAGTTAATAGGGGAGAATAATCTGGTGCATTATTCTTGTGATAGAGGGGATAAATTAATATTCAAGGGTTATTATATAAAGCATAATGATAGGAGTGTAATTAAAGATAATAATTGTTCTAAAAACAAGACTAATTTACGATGATGGTGGTTAAATAAAAAAATCAGTGAATGAACATTTAATTATTTTAGTTTATGGTGATGACCTGGCTAACTTATGAAATGAGGTGTGGTAAACAGAAAAATAATGACAAAAAATTGTAAATAAGTTTATAGTGAGATTAATTGTGTTTGTGTTGTAAAATATATTTTATGTAAACAATGTGTGTATGTAGTAGAAATTGATTTAATAATAATAACAATGTTTTATCAGAATAAATAAATAATGAGAGTTTGTAATAAATGAACTGTAACTGTTTTGGAATAAGGTAATTAAAATAATGCTGTGTTTAAAAAACTGACTGAATTAAATAATTTGAGATGAACTAATTAATTAATTAATGTTGTATAAAGGTATTGATAATGAATTTAAATGATTTTTCTGAGATTTGAACTTAATAATAAACAGGAAATGAATAGATGTAAAATGTGTTTAGTTGTGGAATCATACGTTTGTTATAATGTTTCAGAAGGTACGTATGGTTTTGTACGTTATTATATTTGTGGTGAGACTTGTTTATATTTTGAGTCTATGACAAGTGATGATGTGTTCATTTGATGGAGTGGTTGACCATATGTAAGTATGAATTTGATAATGATTTTGAAGTAAAGTAAAAGAGTCTTATAATGGTATTAAATGAGTTTGAAAGAAGTTAACTGGGGTAAAATGTTATTTTGAAATGATATCTTAAAATCTGAATTTGAAATGTGATGTAAAATGAATGTGAATAATAAATTTGGATTTTGCGAAGAATTTAATGGTACAACAAATGATGAATAATTAAAGGTTCAATTAAAATTAAAACTAAAATGTTTGTAAATTGTATTCTAACCCAAATGAGATGTTTATGTTAAATGGAATCTTTATGTTGCATTATATTAGTAGGTAGGAATCTTAAATATTACACATATATATAGTTTACTTGTGATTCCCCACTTTCGGGCAGTCACGGAGTCACCGAACCCTGACCGTGGATTTGGATTATTGGTAGCAAGTGTGGTTGGGCAGATTGTATCCTAGCCATACTTATTATTTTCAAAATTGGTGAATTTAGAAATCAACCGGGGGATAATTCAGGGGAATCACCAAACTATGGAACAGCGGCTACCTTTGTAGGGGTTGGTAGTGCCGTGTTAAGGGTGTGTAAATAATATTTAGTAGGATTACTGGTGTCCTCGGACATCAGTAATGCCGAATTTTTTATAACGCGGAACCAAGAACGGTATAGGCAGCGTCTATACCCTAATTAAAATGCAGTTCTTGGGGATGCAAATGGACGCTACAGTCCACCATCAGGAAACAATAGTGTGTGTGGAAAAGGAGCTGGCAGTTACAAGCCAGGGGCACAGATAACGCATCTGTGCACAAGGTAAATAACTAGACCGAGCTGGCAGGTTATTTACCAAATTGTAACTGGGTATAAAGGGGGAAATTAAGAAAATGATGAAGTAGGAGGAGTAGCTGAGAAATCAGTGAGAGGTAACGACCACTGTAACAGCTGTCCAATCAATTTCACTCACTCTAAAGAGAGAGTTGGTGGTTGATGACCCAGTTCCTGTTCAGTAACGGTTACTATAGCTATGATTCAATGATTAGTGATGAATATTCACTTATGAGAACAACCGATTTTAAGTACTAGACTCTATGTTGTAATGATTGTATGATCATCAAGAACATTATATGAGTTAAATTGAATAATGTTGTGTATTTGTGTTATTTGTATGTAGTGTGCCTATAGAAAGGTCATTCACCTGTTATTAAGACATCAGCTGATGACTGGTGTGGACTGTAGAATGTGTAATGTAATCAATTCATGTGTTCTTTTAGTAATTAATTTAATTTAATAATTTGTTTCTTTTTATTAATTGTCAGAATATATGATTCTGGAATTTAAATTTATTTAATTATGAAAAAAAATATTTTTTAATTTTAATTTGTTTTGAAGTACGGTTTGTGTTGTGTTTTCATGTTCAGGATATATGGCTGATTGTGTATTGATAATGTATTAACTGATTAATAGTGTTCATATTATGTTTTGTAAACAAATGTAGTGATAAAGGAATTTATGATAGAGATAAGTTGTTTGTTTTGTTTTGTTTATTATGATTGTTAGCATCTAGTTAAGAGGAGTTATAAAGTGAATTCATTTAAAAGATTTTGGAATTTTGAAAATTACGATTAAATTAATTAATTGAAAGAGATGATGTAAATTAACTTCAATGTGGATCTTTGGTAAGGGACTTAGATTTGTTTCACTATTTGAACAAAATATAAATACTTTAATTTGATTTGAAGTAGTAACATCAAGCAAACAAATAAAAGTTGAGAAATGGGAATGAATTTTGTTTGGAAGCAAATATAAAATATTTGTGTGAATTATACCTTAATGATGAATACTTGGAGGAACGATGTTTAATTTAGTAATGAATATGTGTACGCACCCAGTACTTTGCTAAAGGCAATCCAGTATGTATGTAAGGGGAGATATATCAGTTGAGGATCTGGTTTGGAATAAGGCCAGTTAAGGAATTTTATGGAAATGTTACAAGGTGAGGTGATACTATGGTGTGTTTCTGTCTGACTTTACGGTGTTGGGATCTCGGACAGAGAAGTCCAGTAGAAACATTCAGATGCAGCCATAGTCGCCAAGATAGGGGCGTAGTTTACCGATGATGTGTTAAGGAATTAAAGGGGGGTTGTTGGCACCATATCCTCACTGATCCTCTTAGGGTTAGCAATGAGATTTTTTCTGTTTCGGCAGAAAACCTCTCATTGGGGGGGGGGGGGGTATTGTAACGGGACAGAATTGGGTGATGTGTTTTAATGTAATTGTGAATGCGACGCATAGGAGTTACCCAAACAGGGCCTCAGTCTTTAACAATAGACATTCCTGTAGGGAACGCCCCTCTGCACGTTTGTCGAGAAAATCTATCAACATGCACCGTTTTCAGGTGGTCTGGAATGTGCACAAGTGCGCGGGTACTTGCGCGCCCATGTGAATAATCACAGACTATGTTCGCTGGTCAGTTAGCGTGAATGCACTATACATAGTGTAAACTAATTATTGTGTCACGTGGTTCCCTTTTGCGCCTATCGGAAGCAAGAAGCCGAACACGAAAACGCCTTTGGCCATCTTGAAGGCGTCGGTTTTGGCGTCTGTCGATCTACAGCTGCGGCTTCGGCCGGTTCGGCACAAAGGCTCGCGAGCAGTAAAAGTTACTAAAACTTTAAAAAATGTGTTCTAAATATAATAAAAAGTGATAAAGAAGGTGTGTAACTACAAATAAAATGTAATACAGTATAAACAACGAACAGTGAGCAAAATTTAAATCAGTGAAAACATATTTTGGAACAACAGTGAACAAAAAACTGGACTGAGTTCGACACGTGCCTGAGACGACCACAGGAAAGTAAACATCATGTAAATCAACAATTTCCATTAAAACAACTCAAATTAAAGGTCATAAATGAAGAGATCTCTTAGTTTAAAAGGGGGTAAATGTGTGAAAGTGAGAGCGAGCGGGTACTGGGTTGTCTTATAAAACAAAAAGACATCTAATTTAATCACAGTAACTAAATATATGAATTTTAGCAATGTCACCTAAGAATCAGTAATTGTTCTTGAAAAAGAAAATAGAAAGTAAGAAATTTAAAAAGGAGAATACAAAGAAATGTTAAATAAAACTGAGCTATTAACAAACACAATGCGAGTCGAGTATATTAATGACGTAAACCCTAAGTCACGCTTATAAATCACGAGTTCGTGTGAAGGACCTCGGGAACCCAGAGAAGGTAAGTAATGAGTTTTATTATTAAATAAAATGTGGTAAAGTGTTAGTACTATTACAAGAATTTATGTCAGTCAGTGAGTCAGTCAGTCAGTGACCTCTGGGGCTTTATATGTTATAGATACAGTGCATTCGGAAAGTCACTGTGCACTAGACTGAAGAGTTGGCAGCACTGTTTGCATTGGTAACACTGTACATACGTACGGTTGGGTGCATGTACACCTCTATACGAATTACAACTAACCTCTCAACTCACACAAAACACACAGTATTTAGCTCCACTACTGCAAGCATTTGAGAAAAGTTCGTCACTTAAAGGTAAAAATCTTCCTAAATATTGTATATTATTCATAGTACCAAAAAAAAAATATGAAAAAAGTAGTTACTAGCAACATTTGTTTTTTTTTCAGAGGGAAGAACCAAGCATCCCAGTGTCACTGTCTTGGGTGCTTTATACAGACATGCAGCCTTTTCATATTATTGAAGGACGCAAGGTTTTAATAAATTGGCGAGAGAAATTGTTTCCGGTTTCAAAGTTCCCTCTTCTTCACATATTAAAACTAAACTACGCAAGAAGTATGAAGCACGAGCAAATGCCGAAAAGAACAAATTTCAAAATGTGTCGGATACTTGCTTACCTACTGATGTTTGGACTGAAACGATGTCGGAGAAGAGTTTCCGTGGTGTAACTATTCATTACATTGATGGCACTCAATTAAGATCTTGTAACTCAGCTGTTAGAGAATTGAAGTGCAATCATACAGCTCAGAAGGAATGGCATATTGAAACTACTAAAACAAAGGCAATTGTAACAGACAATCGTTATAATATGGTAGCAGCAGCATAGTTAATAGTAGGCGAAAGAAATCGGTTACCATGTTTTACAAATGCCATCAATCTGGTGGCTGAAGTGGCTGTAGAAAATTACAATGCGAAACCCATAATAAATAAAGTACGTGAAATTGTAAAATTGGTATAAAAGTAGTGTTATTAATTCTGACAAACTTGAACTTATTCAACTAAGAAAAGGAGTACCAGAAGGATCAGGTTAAAAAATGATACTAGATGTAAATACAAGGTGGAACTCCATTTACTATATGTTGAAAAGTTTATAAAAATGTAAAACTTTTGCTCAGTCAAGGACCTGAAGTGCTGTGTCGCAGCAACATAGATTCATTAAAGCAGCTGGTGTCTTTATTGAAATCTTTTGAATATGTGACTCACGAAGCTTCTGTGGAAAATTATATTACAATATCTAAGATAATTCCTATGGTGAGTTGCTTAATTATGCTATTGCAACAGCTATCGGTAGCAAACTCAATGAAAGTAGTCCAGCAAAGCCTACTACATGATATTAACAAAAGACTTGGGCCAATTGCAATGAATAGACATATAACAATCGGAACCGTACTGGACCACACATTTAAAAATATTCATTTTTACGACCCTTCTGGGTGTGGGCAAGCTATTAAAAACCTGAAAAATATTATTAAATCCGATTCTGTTACTAGTAGTCAATCAGAAGAACAGTCTGTGTTTGACTTTTTGGCAACACCACAAACAACTTGTGTATAATAAAAAGACAAAAAAAGTGTAACAAGGAACATGATGAGCTTTCTTTGTACTTGAATGGTCCTGTTTGCAGCAATTTAAAATCTAATCCACATGAGGAGTGGGAAACATGAAATATGTTTTCCCATCGCTTTATAAGCAAGCAGGAGTATTTCTGGTCATGGTTGCATCTCCAGTTCCTTGCGAACACTTGTTTTCTAAAGCGGGGACCATAATTTGTGAAACTAGAAATCGACTTAGTTCTAAGCATTTAGAGAACTTGATATTTTTGAATGGCCTTTCCGAAAAAGAAACTGTTGGTTGATTTATAATAAACTTGATTTATTCATGCCATTGATTTATTTCAATCCAAGATAGTAAGCGATCCAACCTTAAAAATTACTTCTTAAATATGATTCAAGTATCAATACTTTTGATTCGATACTCTACAAGTATCGACCCTATCCATGATACCTTTTCTCAAATAATTTAAATAAAACAGATGAAGTGGAAAACCCCAAAGACGCTTTCTTTGTTATGTAAAATCTTTCACACATTCTACTACCTACACTGACTGCTGCCTTATAGTTCCTGTCAAAGGGGTCATACAAATTGTAATATTTTTTTGTAATATTGTCTGAATACAAGTACATGTTTCATCACATATGCTTATATGTTTAGTATCCTTAAGCTAACATAGAACCTACTGCGTTTCCAATACAGAATAATATAAAATCTAAAATACTTGATTTACTCTCATACCTTTTGTGCTTCCATTTTTTGTAAACACTGGACTTGCATTGTCTGTTGTTTTCGTTAGACTCTTGCATTGTCTGAGGCTGGAACAAATAAACACACTTGTAGAAAATATAATATTGTTACATCACAGAACAATCTACGTGTTTGTCGAATGTGCAAGAAGAATCTCGCTCTACTGTGTGTGGCATACGTGCTTGTAGACGCATTTGTGAGAGTCTTCTCGATGCCGCCAGCCGTCCAGACTGTGTCAAGGCTGCAGTTAATTACATAGTTCATACGGACGCCAAGACACAATTAGGAATCGTCTAGATTTTTGGCGGCTATAAATACAACTGCTCAGGGATGCTCAAGTCAGTATTAGTGCGAGATATTGACAGTGCGGTTCGAGAGTTATAGTAGTGATATTACTGTGCGCGTTCAAGTGGTTATTAGTTAAGAGTAGTGATTTATAATCGGACGGTATAATTGAAATAGAATTGTGTTTAATTTTAGTGGACATTTTATTGCGTGTGAACAATTTTCATTTGATTTGTTGTAGAGACTGTGTTGTTAATTACGAACTGTTTAACTGTAAAAATTAAAGGTGTGATTAGTGACTTAATTGGTGTCTTGTAATTTGTTTTCCACTGTACCTAAGACGATCAAGTAGACCGTCGTAACAATATAAACATTTTTACAGACGCGTACATATGTTACAATCATACAAAATGGAAAACTATATACTACACTTACCTATTAGTTTTTTTTAAGATTCAAATCTGTCATTACTATCATCTTTTTTTAGTGACAAGATTTAAATGGAAATGCAAGAGTCATTAAATTTTAATAATGACTACATATAACTTTTAATTTCTGGACTGTCAAATTGAAACAAAATTCATTTTTTTAAACACAAGCTAAATTTTACAAACCACATGCACGAAACGCTTATGGTCAGAGGGGAAAGGCAATGTGTAGGGATTCGCTGTGAGATGTGAGAAGAGAATAGTTGTTCTCAGCGAAGGTGCAGCCAACCTATGAATATAATTTCTAATAGTAACAAAAACTCGCGGTTGTTAAGGTTTGTTTGTAAATGTGTCACCACAAATCTCTATCTGCGTGTGTGTGTGTGTGTGTGTGTGTGTGTGTGTGTGTGTGTGTGTGTGTGTGTGTGTGTGTGTGTGTGTGTGTGTGTGTGCGTGTGTGTGTGTGTGTGTGTGTGTGTGTGTGTGTGTGTGTGTGTGTGTGTCTAGTCACACAGCTAGCTTTAAAAAAAGAATTATACGTTGTTTCCAACGTAAATAAAATAATAATAATAATAATATTGTAATTGTATTACTATACAAATCAAGCAAATGATATTTACTGTTCACATGTATCGGAATTTGTTTCTGTTACATATCAGAAAGTTTTATAAACATTGTCACTGGACAAAAGGGTTGCCGCATGACAAATGGCGCCAATCGTACACTCTAGTGTTTTTGGTGGCCCTAAAAAGGACCTGGTGGCGAGAAAGCTGATGTTGGTCGTGACGCGCTGAGATGTTCGGCGGCTACGCCCGCGGTTCGTGGCGTACTGCAGTCCTCCTCTTCTTTTGACATCGGTTGTAGAGTCGGCTGCCTGCGTCAGCGACGCATATCACTGGCGCAGAACTGGAGGGCGAAGACGCAAGAACGCCGGTTCTATTCTTCGGCCATTCCTTCCAGCTGACTCCGCGTCGATGTCATCCGAGAGAGGAGAGGAGATGAAGTGTGACCGATAGCGTGGCAATGAACAGTGTGCAAAATTTTCTGCCGGCCCAGGTTTTATGCACTAACTGGGATCGCTGATTGGCTCGCTCCGAGCACGTAATTGGTCATGTCTCGACTGCTGATCGCTGATTGGCTCGCTCCGAGCACGTAGTTGGTCACGTCTCGACTGCTGATCCCTGACTGACTCGCTGTGTCCGCCGCTGGTAACGGAGAGCAGATGTTCGCATACCGCTGCCGTCACAACTCCCCCGGGTCTTGATGCTCTCCGGTACCCAGCCAACTGCTCTTCTCCGGATCTTGTAAAGGTGTCTGTTGGGCGCCATGTTGTTTGTGTGCCGGCTCGTAGTTCACTGGCGTGGCTGGATCAGGCATCCACCCGATGATCGTTGCCCCATGTTAGGCGCCACTTGTCACCGGACAAAAGGCTTGCTGCATGACAAATGGCACCAATCGTACACTCTAGTGTTTTTGGTGGCCCTAAAAAGGACCTGGTGGCGAGAAAGCTGATGTTGGTCGTGCCGCGCTGAGATGTTCGGCGGCTACGCCTGCGGTTCTTGGCGTACTGCAGTCCTCCTCTTCTTTCGGCATCGGTTGTAGAGTCGACTGCCAGCCCAGCGACGTTCTATCGCTGGCGCGGAACTGGAGGGCGAAGACGCAAGAACGCCGGTTTTATTCTTCAGCCGTTCCTTCCGACTGACTCCGTGTCGATGTCGTCCAAGAGAGGAGAGGAGATGAAGTGCGTCCGATGGTGTGGCGATGAGTGCACAAAATTTTCTGCCGGCCCGGGTTTTATGCACTAACCGGGATCGCTGATTGGCTCACTCCGAGCACATAGTTGGTCACGTCTCGGCTGCTGATCACCGATTGGCTCGCTGTGTCCGCCGCTGGTAATGGAGAGCAGATGTTCGCACACCGCTGCCGTCACAACATATCTGAGTGTTGTTTGGCTCTGTCACTGTGTACTGCTGAGACGTAAAAAACTACATCCTTTCTCACCGTTCTTATCGCAATGGAATTTGAAACTGTACACTTCCACTCCTTAATTACACTCGACTATCTCTACAGTTAATCATTACATAAAGGAATGCGTTCTTCATATTAATTTAATTGCAAGAATTTTTTTTTAATCCTGGACAACAGAAAACTGTTTATTATTACTTCCTGCAGTTGATTATGAATAACTTTCCCGTCTTTGCTAGTTGAAGGAGAAGTACCAATTTTACAAAATCTTATTACTGAATGATAACACAAATAATTACAATAATACGTAATCTATATCTATAAAAATGAATGTTTGTTTCTTTCTTTGTCCCGTATGCGTTCCTATACAATTCATCCGATTGCGATGAAACTTCGGTGAGTTGTTGTGCGCACGCCCGCGAAGGTTTATGAATTTTTTTCAATGGGGCCCTTTGGGGGTTCTTGGGGTCTTCCACATCTCCTCCTAAACCACTGGACCGATTTCAACCAAACTTGGCACAAATATTTTATGCAACGGGAGAACCAACATAGGGTAGGTGTTTTTTCGATGGGGTCCTTTGGGGTCTTCCACATCTTCTCCTAAACCACTAGACCGATTTCAACCAAACTTGGCACAAATATTTTACGCAACGGGATAACCAACATAGGATAGGTGTTTTTTCGACGGGGTCCTTTGGGGGGTCCTTAGGGGTCTTCCACATCTCCTCCTAAACCACTGGACCAATTTCAACCAAACTTGGCACAAATATTTTACGCAACGGGAGAACCAACATAGGATATGTGTTTTTTCGATATGATCCTTGGGGGGTCCTTTGGGGTCTTTCACATCTCCTCCTAAACCACTGGACCGATTTCAACCAAACTTGGCACAAATATTTTACGCAAAGGGAGAACAAACATAGGATAGGTGTTTTTTCAATGGGGTTCTTTTGGGGGTTCTTTGGGGTCTTCCACATCTCCTCCTAAACCACTGGACCGGTTTCAACCAAACTTGGCACAAATATTTTACGCAACGGGAGAACCAACATAGGATATGGGTTTTTTCGATATGATACTTCGGGGGGTCCTTTGGGGTCTTCCACATCTCCTCCTAAACCACTGGACCGATTTCAACCAAACTTGGCACAAATATTTTATGCAACGGGAGAATCAACATAGGGTAGGTGTTTTTTCGATGGGGTCCTTTGGGGTCTTCCACATCTTCTCCTAAACCACTGGACCGATTTCAACCAAACTTGGCACAAATATTTTACGCAACGGGAGAACCAACATAGGATAGGTGTTTTTTTCGACGGGGTCCTTTGGGGGGTCCTTAGGGGGTCTTCCACATCTCCTCCTAAACCACTGGACCGATTTCAACCAAACTTGGCACAAATATTTTACGCAACAGGAGAACCAACATAGGATATGTGTTTTTTCGATATGATCCTTCGGGGGTCATTTTGGGGGTCCTTTGGGGTCTTTCACATCTCCTCCTAAACCACTGGACCGATTTCAACCAAACTTGGCACAAATATTTTACGCAAAGAGAGAACCAACATAGGATAGGTGTTTTTTCAATGGGGTTCTTTTGGGGGTTCTTTGGGGTCTTCCACATCTCCTCCTAAACCACTGGACCGATTTCAACCAAACTTGGCACAAATATTTTACGCAACGGGAGAACCAACATAGGATGTGTTTTTTCGATATGATACTTCGGGGGGTCCTTTGGGGTCTTCCACATCTCCTCCTAAACCACTGGACCAATTTCAACCAAACTTGGCACAAATATTTTACGCAAAGGGAGAACCAACATAGGATAGGTGTTTTTTCGATGGGGTTCTTTTGGGGGTTCTTTGGGGTCTTCCACATCTCCTCCTAAACCACTGGACCGATTTCAACCAAACATGGCACAAATATTTTACGCAACGGGAGAACCAACATAGGACAGGTGTTTTTTTTCGATACGATCCTCTGGGGGGTCCTTTGAAGTCTTAAAAAACTATTTTATTAGATCTGGTTACTATGGCAACCCAGTGGAATAGATTCTGTTCTAAATATATTATCGCATTAAATTGAAGACCACGCGAACGAAGTCTTTATATATTATATATATACAAACACTTTCTTTCTTTGAGTGGCATTGCAACGCATGCCGGGTACTTGCTAGTTACTGAATAAAAACCACCAATAGAAATTAACTAAAAAATTAAAACACTAATAAAAATGAGTGACTGTAAAACAACGATACAATTAATAATAAATTGAAATAATAATAACAAATGTACTGTACTGAGAATGTACTGAGACAGTACGTCACACAGTAACTAACAATGTACGGGTAACTAAAACATCACACGCAAAGTTGACAACACCTTCACTTGCATACCAGCTGATACTCCGTTACCCTCCCGCCATTCACAATTTCAAAGTGGACTCGTCCATCCATAAATTGGTTTCTGCACATATGCCTTTAACTTTCAATTTTACTCTATATATATCCTGCTGAAGCATGCTTTTGTAAAAGTATCAATGGGTTTCGATAAACAAACAAATTTTAAGGTTAGAACCCTTCAACTCCAATATGATATGGTGCTGCTATCTGTGTATTGAGTGGGCAACTGCAAAGTTCAATCTACATGCACGAATAACAAAAACCCATGTTTTATACAAATGCTCGTACTGCATGATATCTGTGTGGGGATCAAACTCTGTGTCTCTGATGGAAGGGATAAAGTATGAGTGGGTGTGTTTGTGTTAGTGTCGTTAGTTGTCAAGGCCAATGATTCCATGACCCTGTTCAGTCAGACTGGCATCCACTCACAAAGGCAATCAGACATTACAGACTTTATAATTTTATCGCAGTCTGGTTTTCACCGTTGCAGAATTGAGTCCGTTTAAAGACGTATTATTGGTTTTGTGTTTACAACTTAGTACTTTTTAAGTAGTTGTGTTATAGTAACATTAAAAATTTTTGAACCATTGTTTAACATTAGTATACTTTTAGTTACTTTCAGTTATTATGAGACATATCATAATAAGCTTCGAGGCCACTGCAGTATTGCCAGTGTTTGCAACAGATCTCCCTCCCCGCTTTTGACTATGCATAACCAAGTGTAACGTGCGACAACGCTGGAGGGCGAGAGGCGGGGAAGAGCTGTTACTATTGTGTAACCTCAAAGCTTATTATGGTAAGTCTCGTACTATAGTAAGCAAATTATCCTGTTATTTGTTTATTTGTAGCTGTCTATTCACAATGTCTCTTCAAAGGTCATCGAAAGAAAGAAAAAGAAGAGTCGTTGTTCATAGTGAAGGTCTCGAAATAATTAACAATACAACTGAAAAATGTGATGAAGAAAACCAATGAAACTCACAGACATACCCATTGAATCAACCAAGCAACGAGCTGCGTATTACTGTAATAAGTAGGAAGGCTTCGTTAAATAATTGAGAAAGCAAAGAAAATCCAGTCCAGCAGCAAAACTCTCCACACTGGGAAAAACTAACACAAGTGAGAAAAGGAACTTTGTCTTGATGATTTCTACAAGTGTGTAGTTAAGAGATATTGTTCTGGATTATATAATAATTGAAACATGCTCACGTTTAAAAATCTCCTATCTATTGCAAAAGAAAGAATCCATTTCCCGTAGTGTGCTAAAACATTAATGCGAGTGCTTAAAAGTGTGGGATTCAAGTGGAAGAAATTTAAAAGTAAAAGAAACGTGTTAATTGAAAAAACAGAAATTGTAATTGTAATGATGTTACAAGTACCTTGTGAAAGTTGAAAGTTTTCAGGAATCTGGGAGAAACATATTTTTTTTAGATGAGAGGAAAGTGAGCGTTGAATGAGTTTGGATAATGTAATGTGAATCGGTATTTCTCCGTAGTAGTCGTTTGTTTACTACCACTACATATGCGCGTGTCCACACTCTCTCTCTCTCTCTCTCTCTCTCTCTCTCTCTCTCTCTCTCTCTCTCTCTCTCTCTCTCACACACACAGTGTAAAGCAGTACAAATGACTGAAGTGAAAAATATAGAATTTATGACCTTCAGCTTTTTGAGAAAAATGATGTGCCTGTAATGGGAATAGGGTCGAGAGTGTTAAACTGTATCTGGCATTATTTGAATAAAATTAACAAAATATTGCACTGAATATTCACAATGACGGACATAACAGCTGACAGAAGCTTTCATCTTTCCATCACTTTCACGAAAATACGTGTAACATTACATTGATTCTATTTAGCAAGATCTTTTATGTTTCGTTTCTTGTTCACATTAGGAATATACAGGGGTGCATATACTAAATCCGGACAAAATTAAATTTGAATTTCACACTACATTTGACTTTAGCAATAGATGATTGTTGGCACTCAGGTAAGCCAGATGTATATATAAAGACGTGCATAACCTCAGAATGGCCGAGCTGGTGAGATTGAGTGTGGAATACAATCAGCAAGTGGTGATAATTGAAGTGCTTCACACCAGTTGCCGTTGATCAGGATTATTCAGTCCTTCAGGTAACCAAGAACAACCGTTCACAACATCATCCAAAAGTATATGGACATGGAGAAGTCTGAAGAAGGTTCTGCTAACCTGGCAAAGCAAAGTCATTCAAGATAGAAGACTGCGTGGACCCCAACTGCTATTCAACGAGTTCGAGAGCTCATTTCAAAAGACCCAGAGGTGTTGCTTCATAAATTGTCCATCACACTAGGAGTGAATGAGGTCACACTGCATTGAATCACTGAAAAGGACCTGAGATACACGTCTACGTGCTCAAGGCATGACAAATACTGTCTGAGGCTCCAAAGGCCAAGGAATTGCTCACTGCTTCTTTCTTTGTTGAAACATCAAGCCATGGGTTGCCTCAAGGTTTTTTTTCTGATGAAAATATTTTTACTGTCGATGCAGAAGTGAACTGGAGGAATGACTTGCTTGCCCAAGATCATGAGGATGTCCCCACAATATCCAGGATGATGTTTCCAGCCAACGTTCATGCCCTAAGCATTGTCTCCGGTGAGGGTGACATCTCATCACCATATTTCTTTAAAAAGGTAGAAACCATCATGAAGGGGGGGGGGTTTACCTCCGGATTTTGAGGACTATAGTGAAGCCAAGAATGGAAACTGTGGCTTCCCAGAGACCGTCTTTCAACAGGTCAGCACACTGGCTCACACAAGCAGTTTAGTACAAACTGGCTTTCTGATAACATAGACGCATCTCAGTCCACGGAATTCTGGCCTCCCAATAATCCATATTCAAGCTTTCTAGACTATTACAGTTAGGGCATTACCGAAAGGACATGTAACAAGTTCAAGCACCCCAACGTGGCAACCCTTCAGGCTAGTGTTGAGGTTGCATTCGTGAATTCTGAGAGAGGATTCAGCCAGTGATTGCAGCAAAAAGGAGTTCTATTGAACTCAGGAAGGATCCCTTAGCAATGTACAAAAAAGTTTTTTGCAAGTGCAAGTTTTAACTGAATAAACAAGTGTTTTAATAAAATGTCTGTTTTGTCCAGACTTAGTTGATGCACCTGTATACTTAATCACGTCAAATCAATATTTTAATTATTCAGGGTTTTTAAACGTTTCTCTAAAAAAAATCTGAAGTGAACTTCACTTCTTGCAGAAATACTTTAAAAACCTAGACAATCATAATAATAATAATAACAAAAACAATAATATTTACATGCACAAAAGTATCGTCTCAGCAACCCTGAAGCAGCAAAGTATTAAAAAATTTGCTGTTTTGACGTAGAATACGTCTTACCTTTCAGGCCAGCAATAGGCACCCCCAACCAGAAAATCGAAGTGTTACGTTTTCACGTCACGTTTGAAATTGAAATATTATCTAAACGACAAAAGATTCATGCTTATATGAGGTACCATTCGACAGATAAAGGAACAAAGATAATAAATAGTACAATATAAGCGGGCTATTGCATTATCCAGCGCGGGGTGAGAAATAGAAATGTTTTGCGCCGCTCGGCGCGCACTAAAATTAGTATTTCTCCGGTTTCCGATGCGATAGAACGTTGAGTGAGGTGTCGTTAAAATTGTCTCATCGAGTACTATCTACCTCGTGTACCATAATAACGGTGATATTATTAAGAGGTTTGAATTTTCGTAATTCAAGTTGTAAAAATCGTGTTCGGACAAAATGTGCGGTATATGGATGCTAAGCGTCCTCAAAAGTATCGTAAAAGCATACAGGAGCGTAGAGAAAATCATGGGGAATTCAAAAATGACCAATGCCGAACGTTAGAGGATTTACCGACAATGCTTAAAAGACAAGGAAATACTGACGTCGAGTTGGATGAGGAAGAGCGCCCAACTTCGCAAGTGTATCAGCCGATCGAATTCAGCAAAACGTGGCAGTTAGCTACAAAGCACATCCACAAAACATTCTTTAATAATGAATTTGGACACGCGTGTGACGTTTGTGACAGACTGTGGTACCAGATGGACTTAAAGATAGTGGCTGTTAAAGTGATGCCGTTGCAACACCATGGAGACCAGAATTAATTACCATAGTAACAAGTAAATAAACAAATGCTATTTAGCGGCATCAGAACTATACCTTTATCCGTTCCTCCAAAAGTCTTGCTTGAACCAACTAATTAACTTGTGTGATGATTTTGCAAATAAAATTTTGTACTTTGTAAAACTAAATAGTATGTGTTTGTTCATTTTATTCATAACACATTAGCAACCCTAAAGCACACAGACGTATTCTACGCTCTGAGATTTGCGGCCATGGCTCCGACACAGCCCCCGCCGACTTTTTTATTTTTTATATCACAATGCATAAGATATAAAAGTTTACTTAAACCTTGTGTCCAGAATACAAGACT
Source organism: Magicicada septendecula (assembly GCA_034769895.1). Classification (NCBI taxonomy): domain Eukaryota; kingdom Metazoa; phylum Arthropoda; class Insecta; order Hemiptera; family Cicadidae; genus Magicicada; species Magicicada septendecula. The sequence continues at coordinate 37,066,454 of CM068369.1, forward strand.
TCCATTTGTTACTTGTTATTGCACTGTATATTATTTTTGTGTTTTTATACATTACCTAACCTTATGCAGGGAAAAATTATCAGAATAAGGTTATATGCTATATACTTGTGTGTGTGTGTGTGTGTGTGTGTGTGTGTGTGTGTGTGTGTGTGTGTGTGTGTGTGTGTGTGTGTGTGTGTGTGTGTGTGTGTGTGTGTGTGTGTGTTACAATCATTCCAATAATGAAAATGGATTGACCCACCTGATACACTTATAGTGTTTACTTGTGTATAAATGGAAAGTGTGACTCCCATTTATATGGAAGGTTTTACAATTTCCATAATCACAGCAACATGAAATAATAACAAAAATTACACTCACATGTTAGTAATCTACAGTTAACATATGCCTTATCATATTAACATACTATATTAACTAACCGAAAGTTACAAACTATTCAGGAATCCAGAAACGTTAACCTGTTCCCTTTTAATGTATACTATTTCTGGCTGCACGTAGAGATAAATACCATACTTTAGTCGAACGTTTGGCCAAGTTTTAAACAATCATGTAAAAAAATAAATCGTTCCCTCCATAACATAACCAACGACTAAATAAACAACGGGCTAGTTCCTCCCACATTCCATCCAATAAGATAAACAATCAATGGTATCGTCGATTATTATTTACTTAAGTCCCTGTGTATATGATTACAATGTATATTGTTTTCGCGTAGGTTACTGCACTGTCAGTTCAATTTCACTATCACTTTTCATAGGACAATATACACATTTTGAAAAGGGCATTTTTACAAGTTTTTCAGCAAGTCTAATACTGTCAGTTTTTGACTCCTTCATGTAATACAATCCCGAACAAAAACCCAAAAATTGAATACTTACAATTCCGTTTTTCCATGTTTCTCCCAAGCTCTCCATGTTTCAGGACGCAAGTACTCATCCGCCATTTTACAAAAACAGAAACAGACTAAAGGTCCCCCAGGCTTTCGTTTTGTTATCGTTGCAAATAAAGTTAAGTTCCTTGCTTCACGAGGATGTAACAGTGAGTTTCACTTATACAATAAACATTTACAAGTAATGCATTTTCGAATATGCGTAGGTTTAAACTAGCTGAAACACATGACTGATTATTCCTTGCTTGTAAATTTAATAAATTTTATAGCTTTCGTAACTTACAAAATATTGTCAATGGACTGAAGTTAAACACCCAAGTATTTTATATATGATTATTATAATTAGCGTAAGTTAATAACCTTTGAAATACTATGTAAATTACTTAGGTTATATACAAGTATAATGCCAAGAAAAAATATTTCACCAAAAGCCAAAACTACAACAATCGACTTTGTTAGATTTAAAGCACTTTAAAGAGGACAGCCTATCGACACTTTAAACTCAAACAAAGTCAGTATTGTGGGATACTTGAGATACAAACTCAGCGTATTTTTTTTTTAATTGTATAGAGCAAAATGTAGTAAACATTCATATTTACTCAACTACTTTATTTAAAAAAAGTAACAGCTTTGATTCTCAAAGATTTTCTCTATTTAACTATTACTTGTTGTGTCGGCATTCTAGCAATTGCCGATATTAGATCTATTGCAAGACTCGATTATGTACTCCATCCATCCATTCATAAATAAACGATCATCTTCACGTCAATTATTGTCACAGCTACGTTTACATTAGAATTGGGAATGAGTATAAGTTTATAAGTAGCAATTGGGAATGAAATTTTATTGGTGATTGTTGCAAATGGAATGTATTAACATGGATTGTCTACTATTTATCAAATTATCACGTTTAGGATGTTTCAGTATTGCGAAGTTGTCTGTGAACACTCACTTGCGATTCTGGATCTCCCAAGTAAACAGAAATCACGGCGGCGGCGGCATCGCGGCATGGTTGTCTGCTATGTGATAAGCGTATGTTGTTTATTATACGTTTTCAACTCTGTAAATAAACGTAATTGGAAAAGTAATTACGTTTTAGTTTCAGTAATAATGGAGTCGTGCTCTGTGAATACGGATACATCAAATAAGTCGAGGATAGCTAGGAAAACTGAGAAAAGACAACATAAATATAGAAGTATGTTGAAAACAGATTGTTTAGAGGTTAATGATTCAAAGTTGCATACGAAGGTATGAATTTTGTTGTCCATGACGTGTCCGTTGATTAACTAATTATAAATATAACACTACCGACTCGGAACACAAAGTTTTATATTGGTAAAACTAAAATTTTTGGCAAATTTTTACCTTATAGCCTGAACCAGTTTTCGCTTATTATAAGCTTCGGCAGAGCAAAGTGTTATAACTAGCAAGTATGAAGTATGAATGTTTTGTTATAATCACCTGTTAACTATACAGTAGCGTTGCTATGACTGTTTATGGATGTACAAAGCAGAAAATGCTTGACATTACTGCAATCAATAATGAAATGACATAGCTTTAAATTTTATTAATGTTGCAGTTATGATGGTTTTCATTTATGAATTGGTTTGTACACGCAAAATTAAAGCAATTTAGAATTTCAAGTATTTTTTGTCAGATGTTGCATAAAGAGTCGTGTATACATTCCCATTACAAGTAATGACTGATGCTTAATATTGTGACAGTTTTTGTGATAACATATTCCAATTAGTATTAGCCTAAAGTGGCAATTTCAGTGAGAATATATTTCACAGATTTGAACATGTAGTCTCACATGACAAGTGCATGTATACATCATCATCATCAGTAGCTCCACAGCCCACTGTGGGCCTCAGCTTCCCTCAGGATTTTCCTCCAGATTTCCCTGTCCTTAGCCAGTCTCCACCAATTTTTCACTCCAAGTACTTTCACATCTTCCAGGATTCCATCAGTCCATAGTAGTCTGGGTTTTCCACGTCCTCTCTTTCCTTCTGGTGTGCATTTCATAATCCTCTTAAGAACATCCTCCTCATTCAGTCTCTGTACATGTCCGGTCATCTCAGCCTAGATATCCTAATTAATGTCACAATATCAGGCCATGTATATAACTCATAGCACTCACTGCTATACCTTATTCTCCACTCTCCACCTTCCCTAATGGGTCCATAAATTTTTTTAAATATTTTCCTTCCAAAAGATACAAGTCGAAACAGGTCGCCCTCTGTCAGTACCCGTGCTTCACTTCCGTACATCAGGACCGGGTTTATGAATGTTCTATATAGTCTAGCTTTGCTTTCATGGTGTAGAAATTGTGATTTAAAGTATTTCATCAACCCATCATAGAATCTAGTAGCATTCAGGATTCTTTTACTTATCTCTTCAATTATATGATCGTTTTCATATACCAGAGAGCCCAAATACAAAAAACTTGACACAGTTTCAAAGTTAAAATTCATAATTTTTAATGTGATGCTGATGGGTTAAAAGTTCTCCTATTTTTTTACTAGCATATATTTAGTTTTCTCCTCATTTATCCGTAGCCCCATTTCCTCAGCTGAGTGGTATAATGCTATGAATATATGTACATACCAACTTTTAATCATTAGAACTTTTATCTAATGGCTCCAGTAAACCATAATGTAGACATCTTTAAATTTGTAACACAGACATCAGGTATCATTGATTTAATTTCCTAAAAAGCGCAGTGTTTTGGCCACACCTGAAATTGGTAGCTGTCTTAAGTGAAATAATGCTAAAACACAACAATGTAACTTATGCAAACATCGATCTATCACTAGATGGTAGAGAGTTGCATGGGAATGACAAGATAAGCTACTAAAAACTATTTAGGCTAGGCCCTAAGTAAGCAAAACAACATACCATGCAGAATCCAGTTGTCAGGTAAATAGCAGTGCACTGTCATCAAAAAACAGAAAACACATACACATAAAAGAAGCCTGAACGTTGCAACTGTTTTTTTTAATGATTTCTGAAAAATGTTTAAGGCTCACTAAAATATGTGTATTGAAATCATTTGTTGATGTCAGTGTACATTGTATTTAGATAATTGTGTCCACATCATAACAATACAAGAAATTCTTTTTTTTTTTTTGCATATTGAAACATTTTGCTTTTTTTCTCAACATTATAGCAGACCTTTTTTTACAAGGTCTGTTCAGCCAGCCAAATTAAAAGTAAATTGTCATTATCAAACAATTTATTTTTGTCCTGTAGCCACAGAAACAAATGTTTGCAGAAAATAAGAAAGGTTAGATATATTTTGTGTGGCTAGTTGAACAAACTTTTGATCCAATTTTACACAAATAGTTTGAACAAATGAAAATCTGTGCAGCAAATAAATGCGGTTAGATAAGATTGGTGTTTTGATTTTGTTTCAGTTCCTGATGGTATGTAATGCTGGTCTTGCATCAGGTATACAGCATGAAGATGTTGTAGAACTGTTCACAAAGTTTGGCACGGTTCAAAAGGTGGTAATGATACAAGGCAAATCCTATTGTTTTGTAGATTATAAGAATGTGTCAGATGCAGAAACTGCTTATTCTGAAATCAATGGGAAGGTAAAATTGGATAAAATGGATGGGGTTATGTATTTACTGTTTACTGATAGCGGTAAGAATTATAAAATTTTAAATTTGGATGTTGAGATAGCATGTGAAATTTAGGACCGTATAAGTCTTGTATGTATAAAGTTGTTAACATTTTGTTGTTCCAGTAATGAATTATATGTGTAAAAGATATTTCTTAATTTTATTAAAAAACACAATAAATGACAGTTAATGACAAGTAAGTTCATATATTCTCAGTTGTCAGTTAAATTTTATATTTAGTTTTATATGATATAATGACATACATTGTGAAGCTTAGCCTATATTGCTTTAATTGCTTTATGTGTATGGGTTTTTTTCAGTACCACAAAACACGTCTTCATTAATATTTGACAAAGTGCCTGACGGTCTGACTGTAATAGCAGATTTTGTATCTGAATCTGAAGAACAAATTTTACTAAATTGTATCAACTGGACCCAGACTGACGAGCACTTAGGTAAATATGAAGGATTCTTTGATTTACATGTTAGTTTATTTTGTGTCATACGTTTTTCCCTATGTATATACTTTTTAATGTAATAAATGTAGTAAGCTGAGCAGAGGGTTCCTTTGATGATGGAACATAAAACATAATAATAACCAATTCTGGAAAGTTTTTAATAGAAATGTTATAAATTTTAGAGCCAAATAACTTGTGTATGTACGTTTGAATACAGTTTGTTCAGTGTTTATTAAAGCATACCAGCATTACTCTATCCTGGGGGTGGGCTAACTTTTCGATTTTACGTATTCCATTTGAGTTTATTCCATCTGATACATGAGAAATACGTGTGATACTGTTAAGCAAATTTCAAAATGAGATACGTGATAAATCACAAAATAAGACGTTTTAGTAAATTATAAAAAATGTAAAAATATGTATGAAAGAAATCAGAGACTTATAATAAATATTTATTTCAAATGAATACAAAGAAATTCCATTAACTTTCTGTTCGGTTTTATTCTTAAAGAGGAGTCTAATTTCAGCTACTGAGTTTAATTTTTATGGAGTATACTTTTAAGAGGGATCTTACAAAACATTCACAAATTTCAAAAGTATGATGTAATTTACAAACATTGATATATACACCTTGCAATGAATAGTTTTTTGTCACAGATACATTTAGTTGTAAACACAACTATTAAATAGAAAACATAACTATGATACATTATCTCTTACAGTCATAAGACATCAAGCACGTAGTATTACTTTAATGACAGTTTTTGATAGTACAGAGAATTTAGTCACTAAACCATTCAAAGGAGGATTAGTGCACCTGTTGCATATTTGTCCGTTTTGTTATTTTTTAGTTGATCATGATAAATACTTGATTGTCTTCATTGTTGCTGTTACACATTTCTGATAAGTTATCTTTTATGTGCATTCTGCTAAAACATACAGACAGTATGGCTAATACCTCTTCTCTTGTGCACACACACACACATCAAGGGGTGGTGGGGTTGTTGGATGCAGCTGCTTTGCTTGATTTTATGGCCTGCAAAGACAGGTTATCTCTTTGTTATCTCTCTTAGTGCCATAAAGAATTTCTAATTCAGAACTTATTATCACTATTATTATTATTGGGTCCTTCAGTCTTTCGACTGGTTTGTACTTTCCCCGCATATATCCATATTGTGTGTGTTACGGAGTCTCTCACAAGTATATGGGATCTACAGTTTAACACCGGATCCAAACGCCATAGTTGGGGAGGGTTTCTACTAGGCAGAATACCTCTCACTGGTTTGCCATCGCCTTATGAGGGGGAATGGTCGTATCTAAATCAGATGTCCCCGGCGGGAATCGAACCCGCGCCAACAGCGTAGCAGCACCACATGCTAGCCACTATGCCACGACTGCTCCATTGTATCACAGTAAGACTAAAAATTTGTACCCCAACGAATTTATTAATCAGGTTTTTGGTATGTTTACAGGTAGAGTTATGAAGCATCGTAAAGTCAAACATTATGGTTATGAGTTTCAGTACGGAACAAATAACGTTGATAAAGCAAAACCACTACAAGAGAAACTTCCAAGAGAATGTGATTTTATTAGGGGAAGGGTTATTCAAAAAGGATTTAGTAATTTATTGCCATGGTCACCAAACCAGTTAACTGTCAATCAGTATCAGAAAGGACAAGGTATGCTATACAATTTATTAGCACATTTGACTGAGTGTCATTGCGAGTGTTTTATGCTTATATATTTTCCAGTCAGAACAGTAATATAATATTTGTTTTTATTGATGTCCTTAAATTTATTTTTTACTGAAATAATGATTAAGATTGCATTTTTCACGGTGTCATTTAAATCTGAGTTAATGTTGTTGCAATACAATTTTTATGCGTTAATATAATTTTTCCAAGTTTATAAAAACTTACGTACCTTCGCGTTAACTTTCAGGGTCGTATAGACAAAAGCAGTTGCAGAGGGGTTATCTGGGTTTAAGTGCGAAATAATTATGCTAACAGTCTTTTGGTTCTAACAAATTATTTCTCTTTTATTTAACAAGATAGATTTTACTTTACATTGTTATTCAATGTTATTCCATATTAACATGTTATACTTGTTATATTATAAAATTGTCCCAGTTCTGGCGCAATAAAATTTGTTATATTACGTTTATTACTGATAATAAAATATACGATATATAACGTCTCTACTTAGGCAATAATTTCAAAGGTCGGGCGCCATCTTGATTAGCAAGAAAATAAATATAGACGTAAATAACTTTGTTTTTTACTTACCTTTACAAGTTACTAATTGGCAGGAATTCGTTTAAGCGAACTCTTGAGTAGTGGAAATTGTTATGTGAAATAATAATACCTGTTTAAAATTGTTACCAATGAGATTACCCAATTTATTTATATACGTATAAGTACATCTTACGCCATGGGGCGTTTATCAAACATCAAAATTTTAACCCTCCAAAATAAACATTAAACATGAAATATTGATATATGATTATTAAACATTGAAATCGTATAAATATCTAGCACAACCCAGCATGATGTAAGTCACTCTCTCTCTCTCTCACGCTCTGGTACAATTTATTTATTTTATTGAGCTCATATAAATAAAATTTTGTTTAAAATTGGTCATTTTACTGAATTTACTGAATGAATGTTAGAACGTTCTCACCAAATTTGACCGCTACTGAGCTGCGGTTGTTCGTCCGGTAAAACATCGCACACCGCGAGTTTACCGATTTCGCTACCGGTCACATCTTGAAGTATTTGCTGATAAACAACACTGTTTTTAATCCACTTTTGGTGGTGTAAAAGTTGAAATTCACTTGGTGAACCCTTTTTGCCGGCCGGCTACGTTCACGCTCTAGAAGAAAATGACCAAGAGTCTTTGTTTCACATTGCGTAGGTGGGGTAAAAGCTACGTCATCAGGCTATTGTTCATCTCGCCAAGCCTTGATTTGTTTACGGAAATGCATTCCTCACCGCTGACATCATCAGGGCTAGGCACCTTATCTCGGTATGTGACATAAGTTTTTTGCTGTGTTTTGTCGTTTTGCAATGAAAAACGGTCAGAATCCTGTCAATTCACATTTGCGTGTTATAAAATATTTATATAGTCCACTCACCACAGCTTCACAGGGATTATGAAATATTTAAATAATTATTACAAAATTGTTAAAAATAAATGAATACAATAATTATGGTCTTTTGTACCATGTTTTTGTTAATTTAATATTGCACCAGAATTGTACCATCACAAAACCCCCTCAATGAAAGATTTTGTGCCGAAGCATAAAAACTTTCATTGACCCATTCATACTTCCTAAAGGGATCAGCCAGGATAGGTCGCCACAACCCCCTTACAATTTATACAAAAGAAAATCAATAACTCACCCGTGGTCTGATGACGATGACAGTACCTGCATGACCTTACTGGACTTCTCCTTCGAGATCCCAACACCATAAGGCCAATTAGGCGCGTAACGCCCCTGCTCTGACGTGCTGGCCAGCTCAGGACCACTGTCATAATATCACCAAACACTGAAACAATAAATTAAAATATCAAAATAGTGGCTTGGTATATTACTCTATCCTTAACTGATCTGGTTCCCCTTAGCTATGTGCTGGTTTGTGTTAATAAGCACTGGGTTTGCTTGAACTACTAAAAATATAAATACAAAAAATGTAACATACAAGAATTACATAGAATTGCCATTCTCTTTATGGACTACCCTGAATTATAAAAATTGTTTCGATTCCCATCGATAATAATTAACTCTTTCTGTTTCATAATTACTGTAATTATAAAAGAAACAAATATTGATATAAAAATTATGGAATTTAATTTAATTATAAATGAAAACATGGAAATCCCCATATAAATTCCCAATATTACTCAAACATGGAGAAAATCAAATTATAGAAAAAACAAAAATAATTAATAAAATCTTATTGAAATTAAAATTATTATTAAAATTATTATTATTATTATTAACAGGTAATAATTGGCGCTGTCAATAATATTTACCCCTCATTCTCCTCCACACACACTATTTCCTATACATCATGTTACAATTTCATAACATAATACATGATACATAATAATACACATTCTCATTATATTAATACAGTAATACATTGAAATGGTTAACATTTAATCTTGATTAAGATTTGCACATTTTATCTATTTAAACTTGCATTTTAAAAAATTACAGTTTCAGTTAATTAATTAATTAGACTCAATTATTTATTATAATTATAAATATTTATTTCAAATTTATTATTAATATTCATATTACATTATTATTTCATCATTCATTTCTTATTACCTCTCTACTCTTCATTTTCTACCTACCTAACTACCTAACCTTTCACCTTCTAATCCTTAGTCTGGGTGACTCCTGTACTCACTATACTTTTACTTATTATAATCTTACTCACCTTTCTTCTAACTAACAACCAGATTTACCTATCATGACACCAAATTCTCAATTATAATCACCTTTACTAATTTCATCCGACGATAAATCCTATAGCACCGCGCGTCTTTGTACAGAGATGGGTGTTCCCTAACTGGCTATATACATTCATAATATTTTGCCCTTCCAAAAAATTCGGCAAACACTCCCTTAAACTACGCTATTACCTGCCACAACGCTATACGTTGGCTACTCCTTATCACCTCACCCCCACTACAAAATATCATCAACAACAAATATATGTTTAACCTTGACTTTACTCACCTCTACAAATAATCACTAACTACTGTGTCCCTAAAATATCTAATACTTTCTTGGTATTATTTTCTTTAAAATTCTTAACTATCTAACTCCCTTTACTTTAATTAAACTCACCTGCATTTTATCTATACCCAGGCTCTATTCCTTTTTAAACACTTTACCTTACTGTAATCATTGACATTTGTCTTATATAATTCATCTCTCACCTACTCATAACAGTACATCTCCCTTTTCAAATATATATTCTTACTTAATCATTTATTAATATTCATTAGTAATTACCTTCATTACATATTAAGTAATAATATAACTTCATTAGAAACTTTCTATTACAATTAATAATTTACAACTTCTGTTACAAGTTTGGTACAACTTTCTTTTGTACCATATTAATTCAGTATTTACCTTTAATTATTATTCAATTATTTAAACTTGTTAAACAAAACATGTTAATTGTTAATTATTAACACAATTATTAAAACATACATGGTGTACACAAATATATAAAAATTACCTGTAATACACAAAAATTGTCAAAACCCATAAATACATTGACATAAATACATATAAAACAATGAAAAATATACAATCCAACTTCATTATTGTGTCATTAATCGAAATCAGTCCATATGCAGTCCAATTCAAAACCACTGTTCACATATATTTAATGTTCATTTCACAATACAACAGTCTATCCTCCATCGTTGAATAACATCCTAATCTTATGTCTATTTGTCTTATTTTTTAATGAATAAATTTTATTATTAGAAACATTATATTCATAATAATTATCAACTATTTCATATTTATTCACAAGTTCAATTTCATATATCAAGAACGATCGAGTAGGGTTCTGTCTACATCAGTTAGATCATATGTTATAATCCTGTTATTCATCTTGTAATTATCATCATAATTTTCTACCACAGGTAAGTACTTGATACCATTATTATCATCACCTATTATTATTTCAATTTTACTGTTACTATAAGGTAAGTATTCATTATTTTCCTCCACCGTATCTACTCCTAACCTTTCTACCAATTCTCTGTACTTTCTATTTACTCTAAAAATTTCTATTACTTTCTTTCTCTCACCATATCTCTCAAAATACTTCTCTACACTTTCGCTCTTAATATATTCCTCTCCATAACACCAAGTTACACATTCTCTCTCCAAATATGCAGGGGTCACTAACTCAAAATTACTGTACCACTTATGAGGTACACAAAAACACCAAGAAACTTTATTTGTAGACCTATCGTCTCCCAAATATAAATTTAAGGAACTCTTGTCCTTATGAAAAATACGTGAAGACTTTCCTTCACCCCCTAACACAACATCAAAAGAAAATTCTAACCCCTGGACCCCTTTAACAAAAATACTTTCTCCAAGCTCTCTCTCTGACTCAAAACACTCAAACACCTCATTTTCACTCATAATACTTTCATTATCATTTTCTAATACCATATTCTTACTACCTGTAAATTCATTATTCACATTATCACTGTTACCTACGTCATTAATCAGTACTTCGTTTTTCGTCATATTTTCACTACTACTCACCTTCTGATTTTCTATTTGAATGAAACTCTCATCCAATTTTTTAATCACTTTATCACACTGCTTAATAAGATTATCATTACGAATTTTAATTTCGTCCTTTAATTCGTTAAACTTGATATCAAGACTATGATTTCATTTTTCTGCTCATTAAATTGTTTATCAAAATTATCAAATTTGTTATTCAAATTTGTAAATTTTTCATCAAATTTATTTAATAAGAGCTGCATCAAAGCAGCTGTAGTACTCATTTTTGCTTATTTATAATATACGCGTGCATACAATCTTATAACATAACCTCGTAAAAGTTGGGTTATGTTTACGTATTTAAAATTGGGTTTATTACCTCAGATAAACTTTTCCGCTCTCTTTGTAGGCTTACTCACATAAAATTTTGTCAGGTCCCTGTTATTATGGGCGCCATTTGTTATATTATAAAATTGTCCCAGTTCTGGCGCAATAAAATTTGTTATATTACATTTATTACTGATAATAAAATATACGATATATAACGTCTCTACTTAGGCAATAATTTCAAAGGTCGGGCGCCATCTTGATTAGCAAGAAAATAAATATAGACGTAAATAACTTTGTTTTTTACTTACCTTTACAAGTTACTATAGGGCAGGAATTCGTTTAAGCGAACTCTTGAGTAGCGGAAATTGTTATGTGAAATAATAATACCTGTTTAAAATTGTTACCAATGAGATTACCCAATTTATTTATATACGTATAAGTACATCTTACGCCATGGGGCGTTTATCAAACATCAAAATTTTAACCCTCCAAAATAAACATTAAACATGAAATATTGATATATGATTATTAAACATTGAAATCGTATAAATATCTAGCACAACCCAGCATGATGTAAGTCACTCTCTCTCTCTCTCACGCTCTGGTACAATTTATTTATTTTATTGAGCTCATATAAATAAAATTTTGTTTAAAATTGGTCATTTTACTGAATTTACTGAATGAATGTTAGAACGTTCTCACCAAATTTGACCGCTACTGAGCTGCGGTTGTTCGTCCGGTAAAACATCGCACACCGCGAGTTTACCGATTTCGCTACCGGTCACATCTTGAAGTATTTGCTGATAAACAACACTGTTTTTAATCCACTTTTGGTGGTGTAAAAGTTGAAATTCACTTGGTGAACCCTTTTTGCCGGCCGGCTACGTTCACGCTCTAGAAGAAAATGACCAAGAGTCTTTGTTTCACATTGCGTAGGTGGGGTAAAAGCTACGTCATCAGGCTATTGTTCATCTCGCCAAGCCTTGATTTGTTTACGGAAATGCATTCCTCACCGCTGACATCATCAGGGCTAGGCACCTTATCTCGGTATGTGACATAAGTTTTTTGCTGTGTTTTGTCGTTTTGCAATGAAAAACGGTCAGAATCCTGTCAATTCACATTTGCGTGTTATAAAATATTTATATAGTCCACTCACCACAGCTTCACAGGGATTATGAAATATTTAAATAATTATTACCAAATTGTTAAAAATAAATGAATACAATAATTATGGTCTTTTGTACCATGTTTTTGTTAATTTAATATTGCACCAGAATTGTACCATCACATACTGACTATATTACATCATCTATCTGAATCATATGATTTGGTTATGCAACCTTACACTTTAGTTTCCTACTTTTAAAAGAATGGTGATACCGTTAGTGATACCAGTGGAGACTACCCAGCAATCCTCTACACCGGAGTCGAGTGATATGACTACCGTGTTATTATTCAAACTCAAGCGTCGTGATGGCGTCTATTATTGCACCCAGTGACTTTAGTAAATCGAGGCCTAGTATACCATTGTAAACATGAAAAAAACTATCGTCCCTTGGTACTACAAGAAAAGTGTGTACAACTTAAACGCTTCCCAGACGTAACCTCAAATTTTGTGTCCCTTTTACAAATAAGTTACTCCCGGTAACCCCTTTAGCATTTATAACAGTTTTATGTGTGGCACATCTACTGATACCTTCCTTCATTAAAGAAATACTAGATCCAGTGTCTATTATAAATTTACATAATTTCTTTTCAATTTCACCCATAATTACTAAATCATTTAAACCGTTAGAAGAGATTGTAGGTATCAAATAACTCGTCTGTTCGACCTTGCCGTGCCCTAACAAATCGAACTGCTGGCGTTTGGGTGTGTATTTTGCTTACTATTGCAGTTACGAGTGTAATGCCCCTCAGCATGACATTTACAGCATTCTATGTCTTTCAAAACCCTTTTTTGTGCATTGTTATTATTTTTATTATTATGGTTCTGATTATAACTGGTACTGCGAGCATTATGTGGCTGAGTTTTACCACTAGCTTCCCTTGATAACTTTTTAAAACAATTCTTAGCTAAGTGACCTACCTTGTTACAGTGATAACAGGTGACACTAGTCACGAAGACATGTCCATCAGCGTTATTTCTCTTACCATCTCCCCAAGAAGTATGCTGCTGTTGTCGATCAGCTGAAGTGCTGTATAATGATACTGATCTAACTGCTTAACCTTAAATCGTTCAATAAAATACTGTGTTAAAACGTCATACTTTAAATCTGCTTTCTGTAGCTGCGGACAACTGTTATAATATAATGCTGCAGGTCCCCTTAATTTTAATGAAACGATGCGCACCTTATCAGAATCGTTCCAATTGCCTATTCTCGCGGCATCGTCAGTCTTTTTAAAGAAAGCATGAACAGGAATACCTGTACCATCGCCCCTCCAATTTTCAATTAAGTTTGCTATAGTCAGATCCTTAGTGACAGTAGCAGCGACAGGTGCAGTACCTGTTGTCTGCATACGCTCTTGTAACTCGGCTACGATACGTTTTAATTCAGCTACCTCAGACATTTTAGGCATTTGTAATCAAACTCTTAATAGTTTTATTTAAATAATTAGTTTCTATGATTCTTTGTAATTAACTTCGAAAGAGAGTCTCGCACCCCTCCAAATAGTATTAGGATCTTGGATTGGACTGGTGTGTTATAAACAGGTAAAGTGACAGAAGGACTACTGTGGGTATAATAAGCTGTTATAACCCCCAACACGCGTACCAACCCGCATAAAAAGTTCGAACATGCCCCAAAATATAGACACGCTCAGTATAAACCCATTAACAAATCATCACTTAATTTCTTCTTTAACTTCTTACTACTATTGCCCATCAATAAAGAGCCACTTCAATGAGAGAAGTTGTTGATTAGTGTAAGTAAATTAACATTCCCAAATTTAATATCCCCAAATTCTGACACCAAATTTGTTGTAACGCCTGTGGCTGGGGCCTCATAAAGTGAAAGCTCCAGTCGTGCAGACAGGATAGCTGTGGGAGTGGCTCGTTATTAAATAAGGCATTTACTTAGATTAACAATATTTCTTTAATTCGTTAGAGTAACTATGAACTCGTTAACAAGTTTTATCTTGATGAACAAATGACAATAACGACAATACAAATGAACAAAATATCAATAATTGAAGTGACATACTCTCATTACAATAATTCTATTGAGTGTTTTCATTAAGACATAATATTATATAAAAAAAACATTCTTTATACTATTCTTATTAAAACATTATAAAAGCTTTAATAACTATATTTCTGAATTTGGTACGTTACCACTTTAAATTAGGCATAAATGATTAATATGTCAATTATACATATTCCTTAACAAATTTAGAACACTACTGAGCACTTCTGAGTATAAATAATTCATTATCCAAAATCGATTAATGCTTTAAGTTTGAACAAAGTAAAACAAAACAAAGTTGTAATTACGCTTTTGATGTGGTTCCATCGTAGACAGAAGATGTACGGATAGTGTGCAGGGACGCCAAAAAGTGAACAAGTGAAAAAAAAGACTGTGTACTTCCCAGTGCTCTTGTCAGTTTTATACCCTGTGTGACGCAAAAAGTCTCTATGAGTTAACGCCCAAAATTCAGCCAGTCAGAACTGGACTCTGCACATGTCTCGAAACTTCAGGTCATATGAGAGGACAATTTGACATTGATTTTTGTGAACCAAAGAGGAACTCGTTTACGGACACTGACAAGTAGACAATTCTTAGCTTCCCTGGTTGATAACTCACTACATGTGCCACGATAAAAATGGATAGCACACTTCCTCACAATCGCTCAGTTTGTTCCTTAAAATAATTCTTAAGATAAAATAAAATAATACATTGAGTAGTTTGAGTATGAGTAGAATTCTCATTTACAGTTATATATATATATATATATATATAAAATCATAACGTGGAGTGTGCTGGGCACAACAACCCCAAACATACAGACAGACAAATGCCAAGCTGGGTCCAGTTAAAACTGAGATTCGCTTGCTTGTTCAATTACAGTACAAATCGCAGACACTGTAACGGTACAGAATTGTGTGCTACCCCAGTTTTAATTTTTAATTGTCAGTATCCACCTGTGAGGTGCCCCAGTGTAACAAGCAACAAACTGTTAGCATAAACAATTGATGTCTAGACAACTAGACTAGACATATTACGTAATAGCCCCAGCAGCAGTCTCCCTTGTGAATCACAGTATGCAGATTAACATCAGACAGTAAGGAGCAGCATACAGTTTGTTAAGTAAAACGGTGGCCTCGGGTGTAAGATAGGCCGTAAGATAAATTCGGCCTATCTATTAAAGCGTTAAAACATGTATAAAAAAGTGTACGAACTATATAGTGGCCATTAAAACATCTAAGTGCCCGGGCAAATCTTAAAAGCCGGCCGGCTATATAAATAAATATATACATCTTCCAGTGCATAAAAATATGAAATAATATATTCTGGTGCGTAAAGTTCAAAGGAAGTGACAATAACTAAACAATGTAAACCAGTGCGAAGTGCTCGAGTAAATGGCAATTTACATGGGGTGGTGGTGAAAGCAACGAGAACTTCACAGGAGTTGGTTAAGTACCAATAAACAGACTATTAATTAAAAAATTTCAAGCAAAATTTGCTAATATTATCTAATAAAAGTTTAAAGAGCTCTATAAAAGAAAAAAATAAGGGGAAAAGATATACAGTAAACGTATTGGTTCATATAAAAATTAAGTAATTTGTAAGAGGTTAGAAGTAAGAAATATTCCATGGGTTAATCTGAATTGTCATCAGAGTAGTTCAAAATGAAATAACTAACTTTCTTAATAAACCAGAAGTATTTGTTTTAACATAAATTGCGTATTTATATTGGTACCGGTCACCTCAAATAATCCTTTCTGCAGCTGTTTTCGTCTGTAGAACCTTGAAGAAACCCCTAAGGTAAGAGTTAATTAATTTGATAGAATTAATAGAGTTTCAGTAACGCCCGAGAACAGGGACTCGAGTATTTTATTATTTGAAATAATTAATATTGTTTCAACACATATAAAGTACAAAATACAATAGACGTTTAGTTCTTAAAAATTTTAAAGATCGAAAAGCATAAGATATTTTTAAAATTGATGAAACATGTGTTTTGTGTAATATAATTGTTTTGTATTAATCTGTTTTAATAACAGGTTAAAACATAATATATATGACTGAGTTTAAATTCCAAAGAAGACCATTGCATGAAAGCTGTTTGAGATAAAGAGGTAATTTAAAGGCAAGATAATATTTGGTAGTTTACTTTTTTATATAGTGTATTTATTTTATGCTTCACTACATGGCTTGGGCTATAGCCCATTCTGACTTCACAGATTCTCTGACCATTTTTTCCAGGGTCTTCTATGATCTCTCATCCCGACTGGCCTAATGATAATGTGATGTATTTATAATATACACACACTTATTGTTTACTAATGGTACCCATAATCTCAACTTTCTATTGTAGTGTATTTATTGTTCATAGCCTAAAGGTACCATACTATGGTACCTTTAGGCTGAGCAATAAACCCCACTGGCCTATATTCAAGCGCTTGTTTAGGAATACGTGTGTCTACTATGCATTCCTCATGGGACTTCCAATTCTGCCTGTATTTCTTTATTCTCTCCAGGAACCGACTGTAACTTCAGGTCTTTCCTTATGTCAATGTTTTGTAGATGATTGTAGCGATCGAAAAATTAAAAATTTAATTTTCCTTCTCGACCAGTCTGTTCACACGCAGCGGTGGCAGCGACTCCAAGAACAGCTCCATAAACAAAGTTAATTGGGATAGGCGACAACCAACGCCAATATCAGACAATGGAAGCGTGTTCAGCACGATGTAACAAAAGGAACGACGACTCAAGTTGACAGGAGAGGACCAACGGAGAATTATGACACCAAAACAAACCGAACAGTGTACTTGGGCTCAGTCACACGTTTATGCAGAATCAAAGCGAAGATACATTTAAGGGTGTAGCTAAGAAACGAGTTCACAACAAAAAACGAGGCGATGCACAAAGGATTGAAGAAGCATTGCAGTCTATAGAAACGATCCGAGCAACAAATTGTGAATAGAAGCAACGATGTCGCACAGCGGGATGTACGTCTAAGTGACAAGCTGAGATTTACAACGAGAAAGCATGGAGGTTGCAGCTGTTGACATTGGATGGAAAACGGTTAATTGCCAGGACACGGAATTACAGAAACGAACAATACCCAAGATGTTAGAGCAAACCCTTGCTTGAAACTTTAAACAATAAGTTGATTGACAGGCGAGCGATGTCTTGCATTTCTCCGAACGAGAGTGACGCCTGGACAAGACGATTCAAATGACATATCTAGCTACCTATCAGAACAAAGTATTTCACGAAAGAGAGCGAAGGAGAAGCCAGTTTCCATAGCAAATAGAAGAAGAACAAATCAGAGGGTAGAAAACTGGAAGACTTCGAAATGGTGGGAAAAGACTTCGAGAGAGGGTAGTTATTCAGCCTATCATAGTAATCTTAGGCGTGGACAAGCCAGAGACCAAAATGTAGTAGGGAGACGTTGATAAAAACTGAGTGTCTGACACGGGACGAGGGAGTCTTACATAAATTTTCGAGCAGTTCGCGAGGCAGTCTTATAATAATAAATGTTGACGGAGTCTTATAATATCTTTTGAGCAGTTCATGACGCAGTCTTATCGAGCAGTTCGCGAAGAGTCTTATGATATTTTCGGACTATAAAAGTATTAGAGAGACACATAACTCTCGTGATTAATCTCATAACGTTATAGACAATTTCATAAGTTTATTAAGTGCAGTACTTATATCAAGAACAGTCACGTGAATTTCGATAGTGAATCGGTATATCGATCAACCGTGAAGTCTTGAGGTATGCGGTATGGTGAACTAAACGGACATAGTGAAGTTCGGACTGAACTTTAGTGAACTTAGAAAATTAGAATCGTTGGCGATTTAGTAAACAGTATGACGAACAACAATTCACAATATGCGTGAACGACACAGTAATATTCATAATTTACAGTAATCAAGACACTCTTATTTAAAAAGAACTATTAGACAACCACACACTAATACCTTGTGTAGACTCACAAAGAACCACATATGAACACTTAAGTAAGCATTTATTACTTAATGATGGTTGTACGCGGAGACGAGGTGAATTGTGTGGACAGTGAATAAACATAACACACCTACACTATTCTGTAACGACGCGTGTGCGTATAACCAGTGAAAGTGATCATCATCCTCATCATTCAATGGAGCACCGTCTTCAAATATCGTCATCACCTGGAATCTAGCACCGATCACTGATGGAAATAACAGATAAACTATTACCAAGTAACACTTTATGATTTTATTAGTATAATCAAACTACTGTCCTGTCTCTTTCAAAGAATCTAACCTGAGTAATTATGATGAAAGTTATCCAAGGAAGGTTGCATTTAAAATATAATCGTGATCTATTAAAGTCAATCCATCTGGATGAATGAACGCATTAGATAAAGTAAATATTATTTGATTTTGTTGTATGTGTATTTCATGTATGTTATATGTATTTCAGAGAGCGATTAAGAAGGAATTTATATTTTGATATGTATATGTTCGATGTTTTGATGTATTTACAGGTACCAGGAAGATAAATGTTTGTTATTAAATACAATTGTTTAAACATATAATAAATTAGTAAGTAAGCAAATCAATAATGCATTCATCATTATCAGAAAACCCCGCGTAACTCCACAATTCAATTCACTATTATAACCACATAAATTTTAATGTGTATTGAGTGAAAATTCTAGAATCTTATATTAACATTTTAATTACACTGTCGTAAATGGCGGCTAACGCACGAATCGATCTATATTATTGGTTGATCAATAAACATAAAGAATCATAAAATAAGCAACCTGAGTAATTAATAGATTTGTACCTTAATTACATTGTTGTAATTGGCTTGTGAAGGGTATACTTCATTAATCAAGACGTAATTAAATTAAGTAATTAAGTAATTCACAAATTAATTAATTACACCGTATGATCTCCCTTAATAATAATTACTTCCCTTAACTGCTCTTTAAAATTTTATTTCCAGGCCTATCTTTTTGCATGAGAGTCCATGTTTCACATTCATACATTAAATTCGGCACAGCCACAACCTTATAGAACATTAGCTGTGTCTCCCTCTGCGATTTATTATTCAACAGTAGTCTTATTGTTCTACTGGTATAACTAGATTTATTTAATTTTCTCTCGATATCATTGTCCTTTCTATATTAGATATCACATCCCAAATTATTAAAATGTCATACCTGCTCCAAAACACTATTATCAGTTGCAATTTTTGTTCTCACAGGGTTCTTCCCTAGGAAGGCCGTTACTTTTGCCTTAGTGTTTGAGATCTTAGTGTACAGTATTTATTTTACATAGTATATTTTATAATATGTATGTTGTACACATTTGTGTATGTATTTCTTGAATACTTAAACCAACTGAAATCAACAGGTATACCAAACCACATAGATACTCACAGTGCGTTTGATTCGCCTATATTATCATTGTCACTTGGTTCTGATGTGGTCATGGAATTCAAAAGGGAAAGTCAACATTTGTCCGTTTTACTACCACAACGTTCATTACTTATTATGGATGGCGAGGCAAGGTATGTCCATTTCAAAAGTACTATAATGAATGTAATTAATGTTTTCATATTGTTAACTTTTACTTACATATAACAGTACAAAAAGAAAAGAACTGATTTCCAATATTTCTGTTTACACAGAGATAGCATATTAACTAACTAGAGTACATTACATATGTACAGTCAAAGGTCTTTGCATAATCCAAGTAATGCTTACTTTCCCCAATTGTCATGTCTAACTATTCATTTTTTATAATTTATCATTCCTTACAGTAGTGGCGGCTAGTGTAATGTTTGCAGCATTGCATAACCACCAATATAGTGTCACAGGACAAAAGGCTTGCCGCATGACAAATGGCGCCAATTGTACACTCTAGTTATTTTGGTGGTCCTAAAAAGGACCGAGTGGCGAGAACGCTGATGTTATCGTCCCGCGCTGAGATGTTCGGCGGCTGTGCCCACTGTTCATGACGCACTGCAGTCCTCCTCTTCTTTCGGCATCAGTTGTAGAGTCGGCTGCCGGCCCAGTGATTTCCTATCGCTGGCGCGGAACTGGAGGGCGAAGACGCAAGAACGCTGGTTCTATTCTTCGACCGTTCCTTCCGGCTGACTCCGCCCTGACGTCGACCGAGAGAGGGGCGGAGATGAAGTGCGTCCGATGGCGTGGCGATGAAGAGTGTGCAAAATTTTCTGCCGGCCCGGGTTTTTATTAACTAACCGGGATCGCTGATTGGCTAGTGCTGAACGCTGATGCCGGATTGGCTCGCTGTGTCCACCGCTGGTACTGGAGAGCAGATGTTCGCAACCGCTGCCGTCACAATAGAATAACTAAACTGTAAAATAATATACTAAAACATTAAGCAGTTAAAAGTATCATCAATTTCAGCGTATTAGTTTCTATGTAGCAAATTTTATGTAAATTCAAATGTGGTGCATAGGCTGGTGGTTGTACGCCGATTGCAACTTCAAGACTAAATGGCAGAGCTTACTACACAAACATATGGAATGATGACCGTAACTCTTCATAATGCCCCAATCTTTCATGTGTGAGCTCGGTGGTTGTAAAGCTTTCGCTGCGCATCCTTAGTTATGTCATGAAATCAGCTGTGCCCGTTGGTAAACATTACCTGTTGTTTGAGGTTATAAAATAGGAATAATTTTTTATAACTGGGATAGTGATAGTAAAGTGTCGGTCAACTGTGTATTAGTTAATGTGTGTTAAGTGTTATTGATTTCTTTGCTTACTGCTGCTATGTGCTTTTTGGAGTTAGTGACTCTGTGTGCTTTCAAACCACATGTAGATTGTAAAAAGTACGCTACTGTTTAACTTTCGCCTTTCACTGCACATGTAGTCTGGTTACTGCAAAGTAAGTTAGTGATGATGTTAGCAACCATTAATGAGTATGTGGGAACATGGAATCTGGTATAGGTAGACATACCTGTAGAAGTGAAGTCATTGCATAGGTATTATCAATGGCAGCTCTCTTTTTGAGGAAACCAGTTAGTTTGTATTTTTACCATATGACAGCACTATATACGATAAAGATATGTAGGTCTGCCTACTGTTTAAATTTGTTCTTTGACCCCCCCCCCCAAAAAAAAGCAACCACCAACCGCCACTGCCTTATAGTGATGTTTGTTTTCTTATAATTCTCAGAAATGTACAGCCAGGTGCATACATATTTTTAATGCACTTAATGTAAATCAGTCCCAGTCTTATCACGTGAATGCTTTTTGAATTAAAATTCTCTTCATTAGAGTGTATAAATGATGTATTCAGTAGTGGATGATAGTCTATAGTGCCCAGTTACTATATGGGGTAATTATCCAGTAGGTAAACATCTCAGAGAACATCTATACTCCGGCCCACCTTTTGAACAGACTAAAGCGGAAGTGATGTCGTCGCCTCATCACACTCGCCTTGGTTGCCAAATGAACCGGCGCGTGATTCAAAGTTGTGCTGTAACCCACATGGTCAAGATATTCACAGAGTAAGTAAGTGCGGCAGCTCCGCCTTTGGAGACAGCATTGCCATAACTCGTGCTGACAGGCGTGCACCCCCCTGCCCCTCTCCTACCATCTGACAACACCATAGGCGCTGCCCCTTTCACCCGCACCTTCCCCTGGCCTACTCCCTCACTTCCGCTTTAGTCTGCTCAAAAGGTGGCCCGGAGTATAGTAAATCTCCTTCTTGTTTAGCACTACAGCCCAACGTGAGCCATGGCTTCCAACATCAATCTTCTCCAATGTCTCCTATCCATTGCTAACTCAGTGTAACCCCTCACATCCATTCTTCGGAAATCTTCTAGCACATCATCCAACCATCTTATCCTTGGTCATCGTTTTTATACACTTGCATCCTCAGGATTTTCGTTTGCTGATCATCCATCCGCTCTAGGTCACCTAGCCTTTGTATTCATGGAGCCTTTATGAATCTTACAATGTCCTCATGATTCCATAGCTCATCTATCTCATAGTTATTTCTTATTCTCCATTAATCATTAACCGGGCCATAAAGACGTCTTACAATCTTTCTTTCAACCTTCTCAGTGTTTCTTTTTCCTTTTTTGTCAGTCTCCATGTCTAAGTTCCATAAGTAAAATCTACTATTGTAGTGTATTCATTGTTCATAGCCTAAAGGTACCATATATATGATTTGTAATAAAGTTTTAATTACTCACATTCTTAAATTCGATCGATTTTGGTCATAGACCATCATAAGAACATATACACTGTGCACTTGCGGTCACAATATTGTTACAAAACAAGTATATAGTATAATGTGTACTATACAATGTACAGTGTAATTGTAGTTGTATTTATAGTTGTAGTGTGTTGCTGTTTAATCTTCAATCACTTCAGCCCCAGATTGGGTTCGTCAACTTGTTAAATGACAAGTAATACTAGTATATATTTAGTGATGTGTAGTGTGCTTGCAGATACGCTCCGGTATCTGCTATTATGTTGTTTTTATAAAAACTGCTCCAATTATAATTATTAGGAGTTATTAGTGTGATTGTTTAATCTGTATAAGTGTCTCTGGATAATTCACTCTTTCGATTTAAATAAGTTTCGCGCACTTTTTGTTGGATGCCTCCCTCACTTACCACAAGTATCTGTTTCAGTCCTGTTCTGTGACGGTTGTTGCTGAAATACATACATTTAAAATGCACACAAATATTCAATTTGAATATTCAAAACAGTTAGTACACACAATATGAATGAATTAGCACATATAGGTAATACTTTAAATTACTCTCTGTTTGAATTCTTCCGCCACCTTTGGTAGAACTGTTTTAAAAGAAATAATTTAATTTCTATTTGAAATGATACTCTTGTTCATAGGTAAATAAGTGAAGGTTTATTAACAAATTTGAAAATGGCAAATTTCAAAAACAATAACAATCATTTGGCTAATAACCCTTTAAATAATAATTACAATTGATTAATTTTAACATAAAACTCTGTCCAGGCTCAATGCTGGTAGTCCTGTCTTTAGTACAATAATTTGAACTTAATAGGTTATGTCTTCTTGTTAATATATTATCAGGTTGTTAGGTTCTTTGAGGATACATGATATCAGTGTCAAGATATAATATTAATAGAATTAATAAAATTGAACAATGGTTAAAAAATAACGAATAAATATAAAACAATTAAATTTAATACCATATGTATGGTAAGTATGTAATTATCGTACGCTTGGATGCGCACGCGCCTTATAAAACTCTATAGCAAGCGTCAGACTCGTGGCTTATACAGTTTCAATGTATCGTTTTATTTTCAACAATGAGTTTGATAACTATATATTTTCAAGAGAAAAAATTAATAAAATACAAAAAAAACTCTTGATATGATTTCTATTTGGTTTGGAAACTATTTGAGAACAGATGCAACAGTTAAATTAATAAGCTACCGCTACCAATTTGAGGTTAGCGATCACAGGTAATGCTATCACAGTAAATGATTTCTTAATGGTTAATATTTCTTAATTTATATTTCTGAACATAATATTAGTAACCTTTTAACATGTTACTATTAAAATTGCGTTATACTTTTTACGTAAGTTAATGTTATTTATTTCAAAACATCGAATAATCAAAACAAGTTTAGTCAAAAGAGTGACTAAACGTTAACTCTTGTAATTAGTGATAATTACTTTAAACATACTTTTTATAATTATGAAATTAATTAAAATATTTGTTTAATATTTTAATAAGTAAAAATTGACATTTCTTGAAATTCTAATAATTCCATTATAAGTTTGATGCTGCGCTAGTAATGACTCGCGTAGTATCAAAATGTCTATTTCAAAATATTATTTTTGAAAATCAAAGTTATCTAAATAAAATATTGTACTCCCTGTTTATTATCACAACACACGCGAGTACGACCGGGATTATACACTATCGTACTTATATTGTTCGGTAATACCGCACATATCACTCGGAAGTATATTTGTTGTGTCAAGGTTATGTCTGTATATCAACTTAATGTCAATGTACGCGCACAAATTTGAAAATAATACTTTTTCATGGTGTCGAGTTGCGCGACCTATTCGTCTGGAAGCTGTTCGTAGACTGTTACAATTTGCCAAAGCGTCTCTCTCGTGTCTGACAAAATGCGCTGATTTGATTGGCTGTAATCACTATAATCTTCACCCCAAAAGCCTATGTTTTATTAAAATATTTGGTGTTTTACCAAATTTCGACTTTGGGTTCTGGTTTATGTGACGTAAGCACTAGTGTAAAAAATACTTGAAAAGTTAATAATTACAATAACTTCCTTATTGAACGTCCTATCGTTACATGAGTTATGTCATTGAATTATAGACATTTTCTTCTTTAATTTAAGTCTAAACAACACTATTCTATTTACATTGCTTCTCTTAAAATAATGTTTTTATTAATTATCTTGGTGTTTCTTATATTTATAAGTTTTTGACACCAGATTTAATTATTTTTAATAAAAACACTTTCTAAATAAACACTTGGAGTCCATTTCTCACTTGGTTTGATTTGTTATTTGGAAATAATTATTTCCTTAACAATAGCTTATTTTAGCGTCATTAGGCGTCCATCTTGGTTTTTATATAAAAGTATTTAAAATGAATTTCCCTTATCTAATACAAGTAATCTTATAATCTAATAATACTAAAACGATTATTTACATGATTTCATACTTAAATATCCTCACATGATTGTATTAAACATAATACACATACTGTCTTATTCCTCTTCCACCTGTCTCATACAATTGTCAACATAATTTTAGTCTTTTCTATGTGAATCATATTATGTATGAAATGTCATTAGTGTACATACATTGTACTTAATGTATTACATATATTGGTCAGCTTCTAGCTAGTTTAGAACCCTTCAATTCTTCAATAATGGGTTTGTTCCTATGGTGTCTCAACATAGTGGTCATTTATTTTTCATAAAAACAATAATTAAACTTTTATTATTACATTATGTTTGTGTTTCTACATTGGTATTAGACATTACTCCTACTTTTGGTAATGTTCTCATTTACTCTTAGATAAATTTATATGTCATATTTTTCCTAAGTAACTTACTTAACATGGTTGGTTTACATCTGATTTCTGTCACTATGGTCAGTTGGTTTCTAATTATTTGCATATATACTGACTGTTTTTATAGTTCTAATCTGTTCTCAAAGTTGTATTGATTTTCCCTCTAACTACTGGTCATATTGTGAACAATCTGTGTTTAATCTTTAATACACTATTTTCCTTAACTAATGGGCCATACAGTGGTCCATCTTACATCTGATTGTTTGTACATGGTTAGTTAGTTTACATCATTTTGTTTATAAGACTGTTGTTATTATGTTAAAGATCTGTTCTCAAACCATTACCAGATATTGGTCTTTCTACTGGTAATATTGTTATTCACTTTAGTATTGGTTTTGATATTGCACTTTGCCTATTTGAATTGGCATATTTGTTGCATCTTTGCTATAGCTGTCTGCCATTGCATTTGATTGGTTTTATTTACATGGTTGCATTTTAGTGCATTGTCTATTAGGATGTATTGTTATTTATAACAATTCCTTAATTGATATCATTGTTGATAATCATTTATTTTCATTGATATATTTGGTTTTCTGTTTAACAGGTACCATCTCTATGGGTTATGTAACAATGTACCATCTGTTTTAATGCAGTATGTCTCTACTACTTACATGGTATCAGCATGGTATTTCACAATAATATTTTACTTATTTTGTGACACATGTTTATACATTCCTTCTTAAACATTAATACATATCTTATTGCATTATTTATGATATTTTTCTAGTCATAGGTTGAATTCAATTCAATCCATTTTGTTTGATACAATGGTTTTTTATACTGTTGTCAGTTCTTTACCAAAACTAAAACATAGTTATATTGTTCTATTTTGTTTCATTTTGGTGGACTTATGATTATCTGTGTTAATCACAACTTTATTAAATGCGTCACACTCATTGTTCGTGTCTATTTGACTTATTTAACATCTTGTTGTTTTCATCATGGAATTAACATATTTTCATATACTTATAAACTTCCTCACTATAATTGTTTGTGTGGTTTTATCAGTAGAAATAGTTAGGTACCTGTTTCACATCTATTAAGTACGCACTGTTATTGTTTGTGTTTCCTTAAATGCTAAGCACTGTCTTTCATCCTCACATTTGATAATCATTATTTCACTTGTCACTTATATAGTCTTTGGTACACGTGGTTTATGTTGATTTCTGGTATGATTTATTCATCTTCTTCTCTCTTCTGAGTCAGCTTTCTTGTCCTTCTTCTTTCTTCTTTCTTGTTATTTTCATCGTAGTCATTATTCTTTAGTCGTTTCCCCTCACTTTTGGAGTTTGTTAATTCTTATTTAGTCGTTTCCCCTCACTTTTGGAGTTTGTTAATTCTTATTTAGTCGTTTCCCCTCACTTTTGGATCCTGTTGGGTCTATAATTGGTATTTTGTTTTGGCTCATGTCATTTTATTTCTGACTGTTTCGTAGTTGATGTCACTAGGTTGATATTATCTTATTCACAGTTGGATTTTCATATTAACACATTTGTAGATACACACTTTATATACATGGATTTACTTATCTAGGTTTACATTCATATTTTTTCTCTTACTTGCCGTCCTTTAAACTCATTTTATGTAACTGCCATATTTGGTTATGTTACATATGCCTTCCTTTAAGAATTGATTAATTCTGAGTTATGATTATACTATATTTTTCTATGAAGAATTTATCAATTATTGTACATTCCATATTGATTTACATGTTTTTTCCATATATCCTTTCGCTTTCTGTTCTTTGAATCATATTTATTTCTTCTCTATGTAATTACTTCCCTCGTTTATTTAGTTCCCTAACATACATTTAGCTGGGGCAGTTTAGAGCGGCTCACTTTGGCTATTCGACTCTACTGGCCATACTAATTTCAATAAATATGGAGGCAAATCATCTCCTTTAATAATAATAAATGATTGCTGGCATTACTCTTCAGTCAATTCATCTCAAATCATTAATAATAATAATAGTGGTCGTTTTTCCGACAAATAATAAATATTCTTGGGATTAATTCTCGCATCTGCGGTTTGTACATTGTGATTCTCTCTTTTCTTGATTCAACTTAACTAATTCTTCACATATCATCGGGATATTTTGTTTTACATTTCCTCATTGGTATACTCTCATGATTTTCTTCGTTAGTATATTCTTTTTTATTTTTCTTCATCATAGATTAATCTCTTCATTCTGTGTTACCTTGAACGTTATTTCGTCATAATCTTCGTTCCATATTCATTCTTCTAGATACTATGTATTAGTACATTTATTTTTTCTTTCCTTTTCCAGGTTTTAGTTGGTATTTGTACTTCATGTAGTGCTGGTTTTTCTTTATTCAAATACAAATTTGTCGTGTGTGGTCGTTTCTCTACAGTAATAATGTTCACTTGGTTTATTCTTCCAACTCTTCTTCTTCTTATAGTAGTACGGGTGAGATGTTGTTATTCTACTGGTTGACTAGGCTCTTGGAAATAATGAGTTTGCTTCATATATGCCTGGGATGTAATGTGTCTGTCTCGTATTGACATCCTTTTTTATATAGTAGTACGGGTGAGATGTTGTTGTTCTACTGGTTGACTAGGCTCTTGGAAATAATGAGTTTGCTTCATATATGCCTGGGATGTAATGTGTCTGTCTCGTATTGACATCCTTTTTATATAGTAGTACGGGTGAGATGTTGTTACTCTACTGGTTGACGTGGCTCTTGGAAATAGTTGTATCATATATACATTTGTGCCAAGGATGGTATTTGTCGATCTCGTATTGACATCTTTCTTATTTATAGTAGTACGGGTGAGATGTTGTTATTCTACTGGTTGACTAGGCTCTTGGAAATAATGAGTTTGCTTCATATATGCCTGGGATGTAATGTGTCTGTCTCGTATTGACATCCTTTTTTATATAGTAGTACGGGTGAGATGTTGTTATTCTACTGGTTGACTTGGCTCTTGGAAATAATGAGTTTGCTTCATATATGCCTGGGATGTAGTGTGTCTGTCTCGTATTGACATCCTTTTTTATATAGTAGTAGATATTGATGAATACAATGTTCTGATTCCTTTACATAAATTCTCTGGGATCGTTTTTTCCCACATTATAAAATGACAATATACATTCAATGTTTAATACATAATTACATAGTTACTTTTCATTTAATATAAACATATAATAATCTTCATGATAATAATTCACCCTTTTTCTTCAGTCAACATCTATTTTTATAATCATATTTTCACTTTTCATTTTGTAAATAACAATAGTCTTCATAGCCACATTTCATTTTTCATCTTGATATAGTCAACAGTTATACTCATAATTATCTTTTCATTTTACACAACAAATATTTTCATCCTTTACATAGTATTAATAATAAAATAATCCTTATCGCTCACTTTTCACTTGTAATTTCATATCTTAATTGTCAACATATTTTTTCATCGAAGTCTGATTATATGTACCCTTTATCTTTTTTGTAATAGGGTTTTGCAATTCATAGGAGTTGTTTAGATTGTCTCTTGTTACAGTATATGGTCCGGTATATAATAGTAGTAATTTCTTTGCAATGCCCTCGATAGTACTTGGGAGTTCTCGATTTTTTATTAGCACTCCTCCCACTTCCTCTGCTGGCTGTGACAGTAGGTTCTTAAAATCCTTCCTACTTCTCTCAACACTCTCTCAGCAGGGTTGCTGTTGGGGTGGTACACCGATGTCTTATACGTTTTGATGCCCAGGTGGAGCAGTGTTTCCCGCCATTTCCGTCCTCGAAACTGCGTTCCGTGATCTGTAATTATTGATGCTGGTCGGCCCACTTCGGGTATGTATTTGTTTATAACTACTTCTAGTATCTTGCTTGTTGTGGCTCGATTAAGTGGATACAGCTTCGTATATTTTGTATAGTGGTCAAAGATAATAATGATATATTTATACTGGTGTCTTCCACCACTCCGTGGAAACGGCCCGCAAATGTCCAGGAAGATTTTTTCTAATTTTGTTACAGATGTTATCGGTATCATCACTCCTTCTTTCTTTTCGTTACTGCATTTGACTAGCTGGCAAATATGGCAATTCTGTATATATTTTCTTACCTTCCTATTCATGTCAGTGAAATACACATGTTCTTGCAGTGCTTTTACCACCTTCACTGCGCCCATATGACCATATCGTATGTGATAGTCGATGGTCAGATCTCTCTCTAGAACCTTTGGGATAACGGTTTTCCAGTCTTCACCATTTTTATTGCTTTTGGTGAACACTAGCTGATGATGAATACAGTAATACTGTTTAATGTTTGCATCGTTATCTGCTAGTTTCCTAATAATTATCAATATTTTGGGATCTTGTTGTTGCTGTATAGCTATATATGACAGTATTTTAGTAAGCTCAGATTTATTTTTTAGCAAGTGGTAGACCTTCGCGATGGTTTCCCTCTCTCCTTGAAATGTTTGGGCGTTGATGTTAATCCGGGATAACACGTCTGCAGCTGTGTTGCTTTTTCCCGGTATGTACTCCCACTGTATATTATACTCTTGGAGGGTGAGAGTCCATCTTGTCAATCTTCCGTGTTTCAATTTACAGTTCTTGAGGAATGAAATGGATTTATGATCCGTTCTTACTGTCACTTTATATCCCAAGATAAAGGTTCTAAACTTTTCGCAAGCGAATACGATACTTAATAATTCTTTTTCTGTGGTGTGATAGTTGCGTTCACACTTGTTCAACGTGCGACTTGCAAAACTGATTACTTCATGGTTCCCGTCTTGGTCTTCTTGATATAGCACGGATCCGAGACTCAAATCGCTGGCGTCGCAGTTCATGAAAAATTGTTTTTCAAAGTTAGGGTGATGTAACATAACGGTTTCTAGGAACTTTTCTTTAATTAACTTAAACGTAGATTCTTGTTCTGATTCCCATTTCCACTTTTCTTTTGACGATAGCTGTTTTGAAAATCAAGCTGTTAAATCGGAATAATTCTCTTGAAATTTACGATAGTAGTTGCAGATCCCGAGGAACGATTGCAGTTGTTTCTTGTTCTGTGGGACGGGGAAACGCTGTATTGCCTCCATCTTTTCCTGGGACAGTGTAATTCCATGTTCAGATAGGTTAAACCCCAAGAATTGGACTTCTTTTGCTATTAATTGAGACTTATCTAACTTCAGTGTAATGTGATTATCTTCTAATTTCTGTAAGACCTGTGCCACCCTTTCACAGTGTTCCTCCCAATTGTTGGAGGCGATTAAGAGATCGTCAACATATACTGTTGTAAACTGCAGTGTATTGTGGCCCAGTATCTCGTCCATACATTTGACGAATATCGCTACCGAGTTTACTAAGCCAAACGGTAGTCTTTTGAAATGGTAATTTCTACCTTCGAAAATAAAGGCAGTATACTTTCTACTATTCGGATGCAGTTCAACTTGCCAATATCCGCATACCGTATCCCATATACTGTAAAATTTTGAACCATAAAACTTCTTTAAGATCTCATCAATTTCTCCAGGTGATGTCCTGTCGTTAATTATGGTTTTGTTTAATTCCCTAGCATCTAAACAAATTCGTACCGCACCATTTTTCTTTGGTACGGCGACAATAGGGTTGGTGTATGGTGAATTGCTTACTTCGATAATGTCATTTGCTATCAAACACTGGATTTCTTCCCTTACTGCTTCCTTCAGCGAAAAGGCGATAGGATAAGATTTTCGTTTAAATTCGGTTTGGTCTTTGAATCTTAACTCGCATTGGAAATTTTTGATTTTTCCGGGCGTATCGGAAAATATGTGACGATACTGGCAATATATGTTTATCAGATGGTCCTTTTGTTCCCATGTCAGCTCTTGGTTATTTTGGTTGGTCTTGAATTCTCGTATCTCATTGATCTTGGTCAACCATAAATCTTCCTCTGGGTTATTGTGAAGCTTCTTGTTGATGGCGCCTTCCTGATGTTGGTGGCCTTCCCTAATGTAATAGATTACATGTTCTACGGGTGCCTTTTGATATTCTGTTAGCTTGGCTGTCCACTCAACTTCTCGTGTCTTCATTCTTACTGTATTTGTGTCCATGTTAATTATCGCAGTGTATTTCCTGAGTATATCACACCCAATGAGCAGCGTAAATGGTAACCCACTGGCTACGAGGAATATCATCTGTATCGTGTTGCCATTGCTGGATACTGCGAGTTGCACTTGTTGTCTAATCGTTTTGTTTTGACGTCCGGTAGCTCCAATGAGTACAATGTTATTAATAGGTAAAGTGGGTATTGTCGCTTTATTTTCAGATTGGATTCTATCTAACTCCACTTTATCAATCAATGATACATTTGCTCCGGTATCTATATCATTGCCGTTGCTTTTATATTGTTGACCTTTACCGCTATGTATGCAATTTCACTATTACTTGTATCGCTGATAGTATTCTCTTTTTCTTCCATTAAGTCTCTTCTAATATTTTTCAAATAATTATTGGTGTACGTTTTGCGAAGATTTGGATGGTTTGCCAAAACTCTAGACCCAATAGTCCGGTTCAGTGAGGGTACTACTTGGTTTTTCACTGCCGGTTGGCGTTTAAAGGCAGGTCACTATTCCCGTGCCTGTCTTGCGATGTCGAAGCTATGGGTTCCTGATTCCCATTTCCATGTCCATTATTGTAGACTGCTGTATTTTGCGTTATCGTTCCTTGACTTCCATTACTGTCGCTTCCGTTAGATCGGTATCCAGATTCCCGCTCCTCTCTATCGCTGTTGCTGGAGTGACTATGCTGATTAGGGAAATTCCTCCTTCCTTGGTAGTAGTTTCGACGATTTCCCCCTCGACTGGCTTGAGCATAATGCACTCTACGAAAGTGATTATTATGTTGGTTGCCATTGCTTTGTCTTGGGTGATGATTGGGAGCTTGATTCTGGTACGGCCGGTAATAATTGTTACCTCTTTGGTAGGCTGGCTCTCACTGATATCCACCTGAATGCTGATTATTATTATTCCCTCTATTATTGACGTTGTTGCCCCCTCCGTCTTGGCGTGGCATAGGGTGATTTTGGAATCTCGGTGGGTAATTGTGATTTCTTCCTGGGCTATTCCTTTCGTTGGATATGTTGAGGTTATTATTCCCAGGTCCTCCTCGATCATATGTCTGGTTTGGTCCTTGTCGACTACGTTGGTAGTAGCGTTCTCTTTCATGGTTCTCCAACAGTTCGCACATCCCTTGGACTGTTTTTATTTGTGCGTTTAGCCTCCCTTGTGATATGCCTTGATTGAAGTGGTAGGCCAATTTCGTCACTAGGCATTCTTCTGGGATGGCGGGTTCAAGATTCCTCGCCAGGCAAATCTTTCCCAAGAAATACGTTGTCATTGACTGCGTTCCATGTGTATCGAACCTCCCGTTTGTGATATCATCCCTGACGATGTTCTGGGTGGCTTCTGACCAATATTTTTGTTTAAACGCCACTTTGAAGTTGTCATAATTCCCCACTTCGTTACGGGTTGCCGTCCACCAATTGTCGAACTTGCTTTTGAAAGCTTCGTCTAACATTCCCTTAATGGTAGTCCATCTGCTCTCTCTGTTTTTACGTAGGATTTCTTCCATCCGTTCTAAAAACTCCAGCGGATTTTTATAATAAGTCCTGAATTCAATCTGGTCTCTGTTGTCTAGATGAGTCAATCCGGATAGTAAATTTGGTATCGTTTGTATACGATGCATCTCGTCGCGGAGGTCATCTAGCTCTCTTTGTTGACGCTCGGTTAGTAGGGTTCTATCATCATGTACCTGCTGCTTAATTGCGTCCACTCTTCCGGATACTTCTTCACACTTGTCGGTTAGTGTTGACTGTGCTATTTTCATGTTGGTTTGTTCTTGTGTTATCACGTTTATTTGTGTACCGTGCGTTCTCTCCATTTCGTTAATGCGTTGATTGATGTCTAACTCTGCTTGTATTAGTCTCAGGCTGGTACCTTCTCCCTCCTTTCGTACTTCCTCCATCTCGACATTAACTTCAGTTGATAGGATGGCCATGCGCTTCTCGATTTCATCAACATTTTCCTTCAATCTTTTTTCGATCATCTCTTCTGTATCTTTTGCGGCTTCCTTCATCTTGTTACTGTTGATACTTATTTGCTGCCACATCCCTTCATGGTCAGATTGTATTGTTTCGACGTCTCGATTGAGCTTAGCAGTGATTTCATCCATATTCTGATTGGCCTGATCCATTCTGACTCCCAACTCCGCCGATAACTCCTCTTTCATGATGGCCATCTTCTTCTCCAGTAATTCCTCAGTTTTCTTTTGTCCATCTTCCATCCTCCTGTTCGTCTCCTGTATTTGGTTATTGAACTCTTCCTTTAATAATTCCATATGTTTCTGGTTTTCCTTCTGGCCTTCCTCTATTTTCTTGCTTAAATCCTCTTTGGTGGATCGCTGGCCTTCCTCTGTTCTGTTTAAGTCCTCCTTGGTGGATTTCTGGCTCTCTTCTATTCTCTTGTTTAAGTCCGCCTTCAAATTCTGATTGTCCTCTTTGGTTGATTTCAGGCCTTCCTCTATTTTCTTGTTGGTGTCGTCTAATTTGTTGTTCAATCCTTCCTTCAACGACTCCATCATTTGTCTCATCCACTCTTGGAATGTGGACTCTCCTGTTGACATTGTTTTTTCAGGTTGGCTAGGTTCCTGTGGAGTTTCTTGAACCATCACTTCCGGTTCCTCCATAGGTTGTTGAACCCCCTCCGCCGGTTCAATTTGTTTGTCTTTTTCTTCCACTACTATCTCCTCCATGTCTTCTGTTGACATAGCCTCCTTCTCTTCTTTTCTGGTTTCCTTCTCTGCTTGCGCCATCCTTTTTCTTGACGTCGACCTTGATTTTGATCTAGATTTCAACCTGTCTGTATACATCTTGATCTTCTGATAATGTTCCTGCTGTCTTCTCACGAATTAGTATATTTAGGTTATTGGTTATTATATATCTCCCTAACTCGTGCTCAGACGTTGGGCGCCAACTTTTTATAGAACAAGTTGTATATAGAGTATAATGTACTATACAGTGTACAGTGTAATTGTAGTTGTATTTATAGTTGTAGTGTGTTGCTGTTTAATCTTCAATCACTTCAGCCCCAGATTGGGTTCGTCAACTTGTTAAATGACAAGTAATACTAGTATATATTTAGTGATGTGTAGTGTGCTTGCAGATACGCTCCGGTATCTGCTATTATGTTGTTTTTATAAAAACTGCTCCAATTATAATTATTAGGAGTTATTAGTGTGATTGTTTAATCTGTATAAGTGTCTCTGGATAATTCACTCTTTCGATTTAAATAAGTTTCGCGCACTTTTTGTTGGATGCCTCCCTCACTTACCACAAGTATCTGTTTCAGTCCTGTTCTGTGACGGTTGTTGCTGAAATACATACATTTAAAATGCACACAAATATTCAATTTGAATATTCAAAACAGTTAGTACACACAATATGAATGAATTAGCACATATAGGTAATACTTTAAATTACTCTCTGTTTGAATTCTTCCGCCACCTTTGGTAGAACTGTTTTAAAAGAAATAATTTAATTTCTATTTGAAATGATACTCTTGTTCATAGGTAAATAAGTGAAGGTTTATTAACAAATTTGAAAATGGTAAATTTCAAAAACAATTAACAATCATTTGGCTAATAACCCTTTAAATAATAATTACAATTGATTAATTTTAACATAAAACTCTGTCCAGGCTCAATGCTGGTAGTCCTGTCTTTAGTACAATAATTTGAACTTAATAGGTTATGTCTTCTTGTTAATATATTATCAGGTTGTTAGGTTCTTTGAGGATACATGATATCAGTGTCAAGATATAATATTAATAGAATTAATAAAATTGAACAATGGTTAAAAAATAACGAATAAATATAAAACAATGAAATTTAATACCATATGTATGGTAAGTATGTAATTATCGTACGCTTGGATGCGCACGCGCCTTATAAAACTCTATAGCAAGCGTCAGACTCGTGGCTTATACAGTTTCAATGTATCGTTTTATTTTCAACAATGAGTTTGATAACTATATATTTTCAAGAGAAAAAATTAATAAAATACAAAAAAAAACTCTTGATATGATTTCTATTTGGTTTGGAAACTATTTGAGAACAGATGCAACAGTTAAATTAATAAGCTACCGCTACCAATTTGAGGTTAGCGATCACAGGTAATGCTATCACAGTAAATGATTTCTTAATGGTTAATATTTCTTAATTTATATTTCTGAACATAATATTAGTAACCTTTTAACATGTTACTATTAAAATTGCGTTATACTTTTTACGTAAGTTAATGTTATTTATTTCAAAACATCGAATAATCAAAACAAGTTTAGTCAAAAGAGTGACTAAACGTTAACTCTTGTAATTAGTGATAATTACTTTAAACATA
Organism: Magicicada septendecula; assembly: GCA_034769895.1. Taxonomy (NCBI): domain Eukaryota; kingdom Metazoa; phylum Arthropoda; class Insecta; order Hemiptera; family Cicadidae; genus Magicicada; species Magicicada septendecula. The sequence continues at coordinate 37,102,736 of CM068369.1, forward strand.
CTTTTTATAATTATGAAATTAATTAAAATATTTGTTTAATATTTTAATAAGTAAAAATTGACATTTCTTGAAATTCTAATAATTCCATTATAAGTTTGATGCTGCGCTAGTAATGACTCGCGTAGTATCAAAATGTCTATTTCAAAATATTATTTTTGAAAATCAAAGTTATCTAAATAAAATATTGTACTCCCTGTTTATTATCACAACACACGCGAGTACGACCGGGATTATACACTATCGTACTTATATTGTTCGGTAATACCGCACATATCACTCGGAAGTATATTTGTTGTGTCAAGGTTATGTCTGTATATCAACTTAATGTCAATGTACGCGCACAAATTTGAAAATAATACTTTTTCATGGTGTCGAGTTGCGTGACCTATTCGTCTGGAAGCTGTTCGTAGACTGCTACAATTTGCCAAAGCGTCTCTCTCGTGTCTGACAAAATGCGTTGATTTGATTGGCTGTAATCACTATAATCTTCACCCCAAAAGCCTATGTTTTATTAAAATATTTGGTGTTTTACCAAATTTCGACTTTGGGTTCTGGTTTATGTGACGTAAGCACTAGTGTAAAAAATACTTGAAAAGTTAATAATTACAATAACTTCCTTATTGAACGTCCTATCGTTACATGAGTTATGTCATTGAATTATAGACATTTTCTTCTTTAATTTAAGTCTAAACAACACTATTCTATTTACATTGCTTCTCTTAAAATGTTTTTATTAATTATCTTGGTGTTTCTTATATTTATAAGTTTTTGACACCAGATTTAATTATTTTTAATAAAAACACTTTCTAAATAAACACTTGGAGTCCATTTCTCACTTGGTTTGATTTGTTATTTGGAAATAATTATTTCCTTAACAATAGCTTATTTTAGCGTCATTAGGCGTCCATCTTGGTTTTTATATAAAAGTATTTAAAATGAATTTCCCTTATCTAATACAAGTAATCTTATAATCTAATAATACTAAAACGATTATTTACATGATTTCATACTTAAATATCCTCACATGATTGTATTAAACATAATACACATACTGTCTTATTCCTCTTCCACCTGTCTCATACAATTGTCAACATAATTTTAGTCTTTTCTATGTGAATCATATTATGTATGAAATGTCATTAGTGTACATACATTGTACTTAATGTATTACATATATTGGTCAGCTTCTAGCTAGTTTAGAACCCTTCAATTCTTCAATAATGGGTTTGTTCCTATGGTGTCTCAACATAGTGGTCATTTATTTTTCATAAAAACAATAATTAAACTTTTATTATTACATTATGTTTGTGTTTCTACATTGGTATTAGACATTACTCCTACTTTTGGTAATGTTCTCATTTACTCTTAGATAAATTTATATGTCATATTTTTCCTAAGTAACTTACTTAACATGGTTGGTTTACATCTGATTTCTGTCACTATGGTCAGTTGGTTTCTAATTATTTGCATATATACTGACTGTTTTTATAGTTCTAATCTGTTCTCAAAGTTGTATTGATTTTCCCTCTAACTACTGGTCATATTGTGAACAATCTGTGTTTAATCTTTAATACACTATTTTCCTTAACTAATGGGCCATACAGTGGTCCATCTTACATCTGATTGTTTGTACATGGTTAGTTAGTTTACATCATTTTGTTTATAAGACTGTTGTTATTATGTTAAAGATCTGTTCTCAAACCATTACCAGATATTGGTCTTTCTACTGGTAATATTGTTATTCACTTTAGTATTGGTTTTGATATTGCACTTTGCCTATTTGAATTGGCATATTTGTTGCATCTTTGCTATAGCTGTCTGCCATTGCATTTGATTGGTTTTATTTACATGGTTGCATTTTAATGCATTGTCTATTAGGATGTATTGTTATTTATAACAATTCCTTAATTGATATCATTGTTGATAATCATTTATTTTCATTGATATATTTGGTTTTCTGTTTAACAGGTACCATCTCTATGGGTTATGTAACAATGTACCATCTGTTTTAATGCAGTATGTCTCTACTACTTACATGGTATCAGCATGGTATTTCACAATAATATTTTACTTATTTTGTGACACATGTTTATACATTCCTTCTTAAACATTAATACATATCTTATTGTATTATTTATGATATTTTTCTAGTCATAGGTTGAATTCAATTCAATCCATTTTGTTTGATACAATGGTTTTTTATACTGTTGTCAGTTCTTTACCAAAACTAAAACATAGTTATATTGTTCTATTTTGTTTCATTTTGGTGGACTTATGATTATCTGTGTTAATCACAACTTTATTAAATGCGTCACACTCATTGTTCGTGTCTATTTGACTTATTTAACATCTTGTTGTTTTCATCATGGAATTAACATATTTTCATATACTTATAAACTTCCTCACTATAATTGTTTGTGTGGTTTTATCAGTAGAAATAGTTAGTTATTCACCTGTTTCACATCTATTAAGTACGCACTGTTATTGTTTGTGTTTCCTTAAATGCTAAGCACTGTCTTTCATCCTCACATTTGATAATCATTATTTCACTTGTCACTTATATAGTCTTTGGTACACGTGGTTTATGTTGATTTCTGGTATGATTTATTCATCTTCTTCTCTCTTCTGAGTCAGCTTTCTTGTCCTTCTTCTTTCTTCTTTCTTGTTATTTTCATCGTAGTCATTATTCTTTAGTCGTTTCCCCTCACTTTTGGAGTTTGTTAATTCTTATTTAGTCGTTTCCCCTCACTTTTGGAGTTTGTTAATTCTTATTTAGTCGTTTCCCCTCACTTTTGGATCCTGTTGGGTCTATAATTGGTATTTTGTTTTGGCTCATGTCATTTTCTTTCTGACTGTTTCGTAGTTGATGTCACTAGGTTGATATTATCTTATTCACAGTTGGATTTTCATATTAACACATTTGTAGATACACACTTTATATACATGGATTTACTTATCTAGGTTTACATTCATATTTTTTCTCTTACTTGCCGTCCTTTAAACTCATTTTATGTAACTGCCATATTTGGTTATGTTACAATATCATAACCACAGCATACGTTTATATCGTAACCACAATGCAATATTGTTTGGACACCAATGTACATTTCACGTTCATTAATCAATGTCTACGAATTCATTTTTGTAAATAGTAACTGTTTTATGATATTGTGACCACAAGTGCACAGCACAGTGTATAAGAGGGGGTACCCAAAAATAACCGGAATAGCACTACGATTGGCGGAGCTTACATAGTACGCATTTCTCCCGCTAGGCGAGCGTAGTGCAACTCGTTCCGAGTTCAGTGCCGTCATTGTTGTCGCCTGGGAAGGTTGTGTCCGGTCACTGTAATTCGTTTTGTAAAAGCAGTTTCGCTTGCTCCTCGTTTTTGTCATGGCGGATTTAAGTGAACAACGCGCTGCTGTGAAATTTTGCTTCCTGCTTGGGAAAAACGCTGCAGAAACTGTTGTGATGTTGAAAACAGCTTACAAGGATAGTGCTATGGGAAAAACTCAAGTGTACCAATGGTTTTCTCGTTTCAAAGAAGGTGAAATGTCAGTTGATGACAAACCTCATTCTTGACGTCCGTCAACTTCCAGAATTGACGAAAATGTTGAAAAAGTTCATGCAATCTTGCTTGAAGACCGATGACGGACCATTGAAGAGATTAGTAAGTTATCTGGAATAACTTGGAGCTCGGTTCAGCGAATTTTGTCAGAAGATTTGGGGATGAGAAGGTCACTGCAAAATTTGTGCCTCGGGTCCTGACTGAACAGCAAAAAGAGAATCGAGTTGAAACATGCCGTGCATTGAAAGACCAGCTCCTAACCGACCCAGATTTTTTCCAAGGTCATTACTGGTGACGAGTCATGGTGCTATGGTTACGACCCTGAAACTAAACAACAGTCAAGCCAGTGGAAAACTTCATTGTCGCCTTGCCCAAAAAAAGCTCGTCAAGTGAAATCAAACATCAAGACAATGCTCATTTGTTTTTTCGATGTGAGAGGGGTAGTGCATTCTGAATTCGTCCCACCAGGTCAGACTGTTAATCAGGCTTTCTATTTAGAGGTTTTAAAAAGATTGCATAATAATGTGCGACAAAAAAGGCCCGATTTGTGGCAGATGAGGGACTGGTTTTTCCACCATGACAATGCACCTGCTCACACAGCCATTTCAGTGCGCCAGTTTTTAGCAAAAAACAACATGACTCCCTTGCCCCACGCCCCTTACTCACCTGACTTCGCTCCATGCGATTTCTTCTTATTTCCGCGAATGAAGAGGTACGTGAAAGGACAACGTTTTGACGACGTGGAAGCAGTAAAGGAAAAAACGAGCCAGGAGCTGTCGGCCATCACAACAGACGAGTTTGAAAAATGTTTCCAGGAATGAGATCGCAGATTGGACAAATGTATTAAGTGTAATGGAGAGTACTTTGAAGGTAATAAGGTTGTTTTGTAAAAAAAATTAAATACATAGCTTTAAAAAAAATTTCGTTTATTTTTGGGTACCCCCTCATATGTTCTGTTGATGGTCTATGACTGAAATTGCTATGAACAATGAATACACTACAATAGAAGATTGAGATTATAGGTACCATTACTAAACAATAAGTGTGTGTATTTTATAAATACATCACATTATCATGAAGTAAAATCTAGTAAGTACAGGCAGTAAAATGTAATTTTCACCTAAGAAATACACATATGTTGTTATTTATAATTCCAACTATGAAAGCTTTTGAATGAAAATTGTTTATGTTCAGATACGCTTGGAGCCATGGGATTGTTCCTCGCAATAGTGATGTGATACCTATAGGTAATGGTTTGACTGTAAGGGAAAGAGGCATTCGTACATCATTTACTTTCCGCCACATTCGAATTGGAGATTGCAACTGTAAATATAACGAGTTTTGTGACACTTGGAAACCAAAGAATGTACCAGAAAGTGATGCTTGGAAGTTGGAATTACTTTATGTTCATCAGGTAAAACTTACAGTTGTTTGTTAACATTAATTTTAATACTTGACGATTGGCCTGGCACATGGCATTCACAGTGCTGTAGGTTGGTTAATTTTCTACTTATACAAAATAAACATATGCTAATACATATACTCATATATGAACATACAAAATAAAACATAGGTCTTGCTTGCTTTGGTAATTTAAAAATGTATTTTAACACAAAAATTCATATTTTATTACAGTATATATTTAAAAAACTGCAGTTGTTTGACAAGAAAATTAAATATTTTATGGCATATCTGCTTTCTTGACCATGAGTAATCAAATATGCCCTTCAACAGAATATAATTGTCACTATATGTAAGTCCTTTATTATATAAAATTTTATGGGAAACAATTTTCCCTATAATATGTTTTTATCTGAATAACAGTTTAGAACATGAATGTGAAAAACTCAAAATCTGCTCTAGGAACAGGTCTTTTTGCCCAAAAGGCCCTTGTCCCTTATTTGTAATCCTTCTGAGACTTCATAACAAAAAAATGTATAATTTTTTCTTGTAAAAAGTCTAATTTGCCTTGGACTAATACTACTTCTGAAACAGCTCTGACCCTGCCACAATTACTTGTATCAAGTGGGTGTCATTGTACAGGTTTTTAGTTTTGTTGCCGGTTGTAGCAGGTCCGAGTATACAAGTAAGTATACGACAGCACAGGGACTATCAATAATTTATACCAGTCTGAATGTACGTGTATGTGTGTGTGCTTGTACACGCACGCATGTGTGTGTATGGGAAGAGAGAGAGAAGAAAAGAGAGCCGGTTTTGATATAAATTTTGCAGTCTTTCCTTCCCACCCCATTCCAGTCTGTGTTCTTTAATCCAAAGTAAATTACATTTCTCTATACTCATTTGGTAAAGTGCATATTACGTTCCTTCTTAAAGTGTCAAGGAGCAATTTTTGCTATGTCGTTCCATAAGATATTCAACTTACAGTGAGGAACTGTTGGTACTGTCTGCAGTTCATGAGAAATTACACAGCTTGGTATGGTAAAGTGATACATTATTCTTTTTGTGTTTCTATTAACTGCTATTCTTAAACTAAAACATATTCACTGAGCAGGGACTGTGTATTGTTCAGTGTACACTAATGCCTAGAGTAGAATCACATTACCCATTGGACATGGCAGTGAGAGAGAGATTGTAAAGCATCTTAATCACAGTTGTTTTTTTCTGTATCCTCTTGTAAATAATGTTCTGTAGATCTTCTTCTTCTTCTCTTCAAGGATTAGGTTATATAAACCTGTTCCTGCACCCATCTCATCCTCAGACGACCTACGTATCTTCTACCAATGGCTTTATAGTTCAGTGTCGCTTTCAGCAATCGATCCTCTGTAATCCGTTGCAGGTGATCCCACCATTGTCTTCTATAAATTGCAGTAATTTCATTTATGTCCTTTACTTCGAGTTCTGCTTTGATATCTTCATTACTTATTGCATCTTGCCTTATTCGGAATAAGTATTTCGAAGAAACTGCATTTCAGCACTCTGAATCTTGTCACTTTCCTTTTTTCTCATGACCCACGCCTCACTTGGATAAATCAACATGGGTATTGCAATTGTATGTTCTGTAGATATGTTCTCAATATTTTGCAGAGTAAGTACCACAATTATAAGAAAATCAATCAGGCTAACTTTCACTTCATTATTCATGATTGAGGGTTGTGTAACAAGGAATTTCTTGTGTGTGTGTTTATGACTTTATTAGAAAATGTTTTTAAAATAATGTTTTAAATGTAAGAATGATTAGCTAAACAATCAGCTAAATTGACTTGTAAGGTTCTGTATGTGTAGGTTGATGTTAGCTTCTGATTCTCAGTTCTTGGACGTCTATGTAAATAACAAAAACACACATGTGCGACCATGCACATGCACATGCACATGCAATTATACCAAAAAATTGTACCACTATGTCAATACCAAAGACTGAAGTAGTACGAGTTAAGTAAAGGTTTAAAATATTAAAATTTCATATTACCTACCTTTATCGGTAATTGACCAAGGTGTCGTCTGGTGTACTTTAGCAGAGAAGAACAGGGAATGCAATTGACAAACACATATTTATATGTTCACTTAACATATTTTTTATTTCATTTTATCTTGCCATCAAATACTACCATAACTCCCACATCACCATTTCGTCTTTCTTTTACGTTACATTGAAAATAGATTGTGAAATATACTTAACTCTATTTAATAAACTAGACCATATTTATTTCAACGCAACCCAGCTTGCTCACTCACTCATTCATTCCTCATACCTTTTATACCATAAAGCGCTTTTTTATTGAATTGTCATAATTTAATATTAGTGAATTGAAGTTAATTAAAATTGAAATGTTCTGTCTGTTCAAATTGTTTAAATTATGTACTCATCCCTTCATCCACGTGGTTTCGCAATCACTGTTAACACTTGACTCTGCTGACACACTCCGAATATAAGTTTAGAATGTTATTATTTGTCGGTTACTTTTGTTCGATCACTATAACATGGTTGACTGTTACTTTAAATTAAAATAGTAAGATTTACTGGTCGGGCGACCCTAATTCGCTCGAGCGATGTTTTATGTGACCTTGCGCAGTCTGGAGTTCTAAGTCGACTAACTGACGCTACTCTTGGCGTCAGTCCGGCCACATCCGCCAGCTTGCGCTCTGATTCATGGATAAAATCACATGATATGGTCATTAGTAAAATTACAGTTTCCGCTCTTGGTATCGAGTCTGTATATATTTGTTTTGTCCTGGGGCTCGGCCAAAAGTTTATGTTGTTTGCCAACGGAAAACGCAATCACCCGCGCACATACTCGCATTCCAATGCCTTAAGAAACAGTGCTTATTGCAGGGCTCTGACAAAATCTACGTCTTGGTGCCCCGACAGAGTAAAACAATGAATGTTAATTGTTCAAAACTGAGGCCCTGTTTGGGTAGACCTTATGTTACATTTATAATTGCAATAAAAATAAAATCCCTCAAAATTGTCCCATTACAATACCCCCTCAATGAGAGGTTTTCTGCCGAAACAGAAAAACTCTCATTGCTAACCCTAAGAGGATCAGTGAGGATATGGGGCCAACAACCCCCCTTTAATTTCTTAACACATCATGGGTAAACTACCCCCCTAGCTTGGCGACTATGGCTGCACCTGAACGAGACTACTGGACTTCTCTGGGCGAGATCCCAACACCATAAACTCGGACAGATACTCACCATAGTACCACCTAACCTTTTATTATTCCAAATAAAATTCCAAAAATCGAAACTGGCCTTATACCATACCAGATCCTCAACCGATATGTTCCCCCTTACATGCATACTGGATTGCCTTTAGCAAGTACTGGGTGCAGACACATACTCATTATTATATTATATACAACTTCCGTATTTAAATTCATAAAATATTTTATATTTTCAATTCAGTTCCTTTTCTCAAAAAAAATTGTGTTACGGTTTCAAATCAACATAAATCAAACAAATCAAATTAAATAACTTAAATTTTGTTCACCTAAAGGAATTAATCTAAGTCCAATCTCAAAGATTCATATTACCATTAATTTGATCATCTCTCCACCTTTACTCTCAAAATTCCAAAATCTTTTACAAACAGTTTACAACTCTTCTTAACAATCATAATAAACAAAATAACATGAACACTTTTATTTTATCAGAAATTCCGTTATCACTACATTTGTTTACAACACATAATATGAACCATATAAAGCATTTAATACATTAGCCATACACATAATCAACAATATATCCTGAACATAAAACACAATCTGTACTTCAAGCAAAAATGAACTTTTTTTTTTTTTGGAAAAATTTAATTCCTACAATATCTTTTTTAACACTTTTCCCTGAAAATTTATTTAATTACATTCATTAACAAAAGCTCCCATAAGTCACTAAGAGAAACATATCGTGCCTCTAACCTCAGTCATCAGCTGATCTCTCTGGATCAGGTGAATGACCTTACCCTGGATACACTACACAAAATTATACCATGTAAAATACATAACATATGTTTATAGTTCTTACACTCTAACATAGTACGACATTATAAAACATAATAAAACCTACTAAACAAAACATAACAAACATCTACTATCCTTGAATTAACCATTTCCATCAGCAAAATCATTTATAAAATTATCATATAGGGTATAACACATGTAAATTAATTACTTTCGTACAAATTGTCTACTGTAATCATCTCATGAATTAAAACAACATCATTTAATTAGCTCCTTAGCTCATTTAGTTTAGGTCTATCCAAGATTTGAATTCGTTACTCCCCTGAGTAACCTACTTGCCACACACACTATGACCCCCCACTGGACTGTGGCGTCCAGTTGCTTCCACAAGAACGGAAGTTTGTTAGGGATAGACGCTGCCTACCCCGTTCTTGCTTCAGCGTTATATAAAAATTCGGCCTTACTGATATCCGAGGACACCAGTAATCCTACTATAATGATTCACACACCCTTAATACGGCACTACCACCACCTTCGATGATAGCCGCTGTTCCATAGTTATGTAGATTCCCCTGAATTACCCCCCGGTCAATTTCTAAGTTCCGGTAAATTTAGAATATATTTACATTATAAATCCATGGTCAGGGTTCGGTGAAGCCGTGACCACCCGAAATGTAGGGGAAACCACTAAAAGACATACAAGGTTTACACTTACACTGTTACTACAATTCTCAGATGGTAAACTCTTATATGTTTGGTTATTTTATTACTTAATTTTCCTACACCCTAACAAACATAATACAACATAATAAAATATAGTACACTCATAATTAACATTGTTGTTATTCTCTTGTAACGGTACAGAATTGTGAGCTACCCCAGTTTAATTTTATATTGCATCAATTCAATCACTTTTTAAATTGTTAATTTTCACCTGTGAGGAGCCCCAGTAACCAGCAATGCACATACAGTTAGCCTAAACAATTGCCCAGACGGATTGCGTAACTGCCTCAGCAGTAGGCTTTTTGTGAATCACAGTCTGCAGTTTGTCTTCAGAGAGTGAACATTAGTAAGCAGCATCAGACAGTAAAAAGGTAGTGGTTTAAAATTAAACGGTGGCCTCGGGTGCAATATAGGCCGTAAAACTAATTCGGCCTATATTTTAAAGCACAATAAAAAATTAAAGTGGTACAAACAGTATAACGCGTGGTCACATAGTAAAAATTATAAGAGTTCAAGTCACGTATGTCGGCCGACTTTTGTTGTGAAGCTATCCGACAAACAAGTCTGTAAAAGTAAAATTCGTAATTGCAAACTAAAGTGAATTAAATAAGACGGAGTGTGTAGCGGTAGTGCGGAAGATTATGAACTGTGGAAATAACCTTAGTGACCAAAAACAGCCTACAACACAAGGTGGTAATGGAACGGATTAACGCCGTGGGTTAAGTATTCTACATATAGCTATCAGAACTATTCCCTAAATACAGACATTAAACATAAATACCGAGTTTTAATTACGGGGCTTTAAAAGAGAATCAAATAAAAAGTATGAATGAGAGAGCGTTGCAAAGTGCTGGTCAAGTTATTTGTAAATTGTACTATTGCTAAGTCATTTTCATATGCGTTAAAACCAATTGTTCAAGTATTCATGCCTTATTTTAAAAAAAAATGTAATGTAAAAATAGAGCGAAAGCAAATAGTAAATTAAAGAAAGTTAGTTGTTTAGAATACAAATTTTGGTGTTAGAAAAATTATTTTGAAACGTCAACCCAAGTAACCTTGTCTGCAGCTGGTTTCGTCTGAACGACTTTGGACCCCGGAATTTGAAGGTAAGAGTAAGATATTTGAATATTTGATATAAATTTATAAAGTTTCATTGGCTCCCGTAACAGTGACGCGAGTATAGGGTTTATAACCTATATCCGCCAGACCTAACCAAGCTGCAGAACAGGTTATTTGGAAGTGAGAGCGATTATTGTGTAGTTTGCTAAGCATACATTTATAAGTATACTATTTATAACATATACTCAAAATGGAGAGTAATAGTGATAAAGTCAACAACGTTGACCTGGTCAGTACAAGTACTGACAACCAAGTAAAAACAATAATAACTGAAACGGTAGTAAACGAGATAAGCTTGACTGAGTCAGTGATATTGAATGATGTTGCGAGTCAATCGACGCCGGTTCAGGTTAAAAAAGATGATAGTTATAAAATGTTTGAAAGACTACAAGCAATGTTAGAGGTAAATTTTAACGCCATAAATAATCGTTTTGACATGAATGATACCAAGTTCAATGAACAAAATATAAAATTTGATATATTAAGTAGCGACATAAATAGTCGTTTTGACATAAATGATGCCAAATTCGAACAATACAAAGAACAGAATATGAAATTTGAAAATAGCATAAATGTAAAGCTTGATGAATTAACCAATTCATTGTGTAGTATTGATGTACGAATTAACGAAACATGTAGAGAAATAAAAAGAGAAACAGGTGAGTTAAGAGAGAGTGTGTGTGTGGTAGACAATAAATATGAAAACACGGTATCAAAAAGTGATACAGCAAATAGTAGTAGTGACCTTGAGGATAAAAATGTAGTTGATCATAATGAGAGAGTGTGAAGACAGTTTAAATGAAGAGAGTGTAACAGAGGGTAGAATTTTCCAGTGATGTGGTTGGGGGTGAAGAAAATGCTTCACTAGTATTGTTGGAGGACAAAGGTTCCTCCGTAGTTTTTGGAAAAGACAAAAGGTCTTTGAATTATTTTTGTGTATCTGGTAAAGCCAGACGTTGTAATAATGTTGTGTTGCCCTCTGTATGGAATGAGAATGTGAACTGTTGTGAGAAATATTGTAATGAGAGAATTAGAGAGTGAGAAACAGAAATATTTAAGTTAAATAGAGATTATGAAGAGTTGAGAGAGAATATGAATATTAAGAGAATTATAGTAAACACTGAGTATATTGTAGTTGATGACTGTAATAATGATGTAATGGTAATAATAAACACTGACGGAGACTTTACAAATAATACTGATGTCGACTTGATTTATGATAAGATAATTTTGGGGGGTAACCCTATAGATTATTGTTTTGGTACAATGGGAAAAATAAAATTTTATGGCCATAACACACAAACTAGCCATTTGTTGTATATCAATCAAATTGAAAAGTGTCATATACCGAAGAGACTAATTTTTGATGATGGAGGTTGAACTAAAAAAGCAATGTATGGACATATTAAATACTTTAATATATGGTAATGACCTTGCTGAATTTAGGTATTGATGTGTGGTATATAAGAAAATTAGTACGGAAATCTGTAAATAAATGTGTTAATGTTAAATGTATTGTGTCTGTTGCAATGTATCTTATAGCTTATGTGCAACATATGTTTGTAATGAGAGGGAAAGGTATAATAATAAATAATAATAATTGTATTCCACTAAAATAATGAACAAAAGGTATTCATGAAGCCTATTTTGTATTTATATTCACAGTGTTTTAAATAATATAACTAAAGTTAAAATGTTTTTAGTAAAATGTTATTAAAGTAATTGTGGTGAATTAAAATATATCTGATCTGAATTGGAATAAAAAATTTAAGAGACAAATATGTTAACTAAAAGATTTATAAAACTTGAAAAGTGTAGTACAGGTGTTAGAGGTGAGGTAAGCAGAATGTTTAGACTGAAGGAGTGTTTATAACTGTGTTTATAAAACAAGTCTGGCATACAACTGTTTATGTAAACAGGTGTGTTGTATGTTTTGACTAATGTTTACAGCCAGAGGTGTTGAAGCTGAGTTGACAATAACAAAAAATGTTGTAGTCTGCTGAATCATTGCCAGTAGGAAAATCCTATTATGAAAAAAAAACATCTGATGTGATGGAATGTAGGTAATATTTTTGTAGGGTCTTTTTGTAAAATGTAATTAAAACAAATGAAATTGTTTCGAACAAATAAGATTGAATTAATGAACTTAGAGTTTGAGAAATTAAATAAAATTAAATTAATTTGGTAATTAAACTAATTGAAAGGATGATGTTAATAATGAACTTGGAATAATGAACTTAACTTCATTCATTTGAATTCAAATTGGAATTATAAATTAAATGCTAATTGAGGTAGACAATGATTAAAATATTTATTTAAATTAAAAAATTGAAAGAACGTTTAAGATGAGATAGTGTCTGGAAACTAAGATGTGTATATTACTGTTCATGTAAAATTTTATAAATGTTAATCTAGGTTTTTTTATTATGTTATTATTTTTTAAACCAAACCAGTACTTTGTATAAGTAGAACTAGTACTTTGCAAAGAATGAGCCTTTATGGCTAAGAGGAAACAAATCAGTTGTGGGATATGGAGTGATGGAAGGCCGTTTGTCGATTTTTTCATTGAATGTTTCAAAGTCAGGTGATACTGTGGTGGGTATCGATCCGAGCTTATGGTGGTGGGATCTCGAGTAGAGAAGTCCCGTAAGATCGGATGGGTGCTGCCGCAGTCGCCAGACTAGGGGGGTAAGAACCCACAATTTCAGTAGAGTGTTCAGGGGGGTTGAGGCGCCATATCCTCACTGATCCTCTCAGTTTTAGGCAATAAGAGTTTGAACGCTTTGGCCTTCAACCTCTTATTGGGGGGGTATTGTAACGGTACAGAATTGTGAGCTACCCCAGTTTAATTTTATATTGCATCAATTCAATCACTTTTTAAATTGTTAATTTTCACCTGTGAGGAGCCCCAGTAACCAGCAATGCACATACAGCTAGCCTAAACAATTGCCCAGATGGATTGTGTAACTGCCCCAGCAGCAGGCTTTTTGTGAATCACAGTCTGCAGTTTGTCTTCAGAGAGTGAACATTAGTAAGCAGCATCAGACAGTAAAAAGGTAGTGGTTTAAAATTAAACGGTGGCCTCGGGTGCAATATAGGCCGTAAAACTAATTCGGCCTATATTTTAAAGCACAATAAAAAATTAAAGTGGTACAAACAGTATAACGCGTGGTCACATAGTAAAAAACATAAGAGTTCAAGTCACGTATGTCGGCCGACTTTTGTTGTGAAGCTATCCGACAAACAAGTCTGTAAAAGTAAAATTCGTAATTGCAAACTAAAGTGAATTAAATAAGACAGAGTGTGTAGCGGTAGTGCGGAAGATTATGAACTGTGGAAATAACCTTAGTGACCAAAAACAGCCTACAACACAAGGTGGTAATGGAACGGATTAACGCCGTGGGTTAAGTATTCTACATATAGCTATCAGAACTATTCTCTAAATACAGACATTAAACATAAATACCGAGTTTTAATTACGGGGCTTTAAAAGAGAATCAAATAAAAAGTATGAATGAGAGAGCGTTGCAAAGTGCTGGTCAAGTTATTTGTAAATTGTACTATTGCTAAGTCATTTTCATATGCGTTAAAACCAATTGTTCAAGTATTCATGCCTTATTTTAAAAAAAAATGTAATGTAAAAATAGAGCGAAAGCAAATAGTAAATTAAAGAAAGTTAGTTGTTTAGAATACAAATTTTGGTGTTAGAAAAATTATTTTGAAACGTCAACCCAAGTAACCTTGTCTGCAGCTGGTTTCGTCTGAACGACTTTGGACCCCGAACTCGAAGGTAAGAGTAAGATTATATATTGGCAATTAATTAATAGAGTGTCACTCTTAAAACAAACAATTCACATGTACGTTTGATCAGAAATTATACACCTTACATCCTTAAATTTGTATATAAAATTACAAACATTTTTTAATTTCAATTGAACTTTTATTAATTAGCCACCAATTATTCATCATTTACTATACCATTAACTTTTCAAATTTTTTTTTTTTCATTTGACACTAGGTAGTGAATTAGTTGAAAACATTGCCTCACTAAATTATTTACATACACTCTTAGGCAATGTTGGTTCATGGTGTTGTGCACCCTTTTTATGCACCTTGAGTGAAAAAACATTGTTACCACGTACTTTAGGGGTCCCCCTCCCCATTCAATAATATAGTTGAATTTCTAATTTATATTAATTTTGTGGAGCCGGACCATCATCGTTTTCACCACCCGAAGGAAGTTCCGCCAACCATGGTCCGCCTCCAAGTGCCAAAACCCACGGTCAGGATTGGTAAGGTCGTGACCGCCCGAGAATGGGGGAGGATCCCTCTCCTTTAAATATACCATAATTTGTGTTTATGTATCAAAATTTTAATAATAAAAAAATGTCTAACATCACTCAGCTAGATAATACTTTTTTAATTGGGTCACATTATACGTTCCTTTTATTTCTCGGGTTTGCAAATCTACTAAAACATAAGCATTCTCCACTTTCACTTCGTTAACTTCATAGAGACCGTCATACAATAGGAAGAATTTTTTAATCTCTTTGTCCAAAGCTGATGATTGATCGTGGTTTTTTATTAATACTAGTTGTCCTACCTCGTATTGTATGGGTGTTAAATTCCGGTCATGTCTTCATTTACGCTGTTCATCATTACTTAGCAGCCGCTCCTTTGCAATCACCAGTTTCCTACCATGTGATATATCTGTCCGGGTTGGAAATTTTATCAGTTCCTCTAATATGCGTAGAGGAACGCCATCACTGTTAACAGTTGACTCTGCTGACACACTCCCAATATAAGTTTAGAATGTTATTATTTGTCGGTTACTTTTGTTCGATCACTATAACATGGTTGACTGTTACTTTAAATTAAAATAGCAAGATTTACTGGTCAGCCGACCCTAATTCGCTCGAGCGATGTTTTATGTGACCTCGCGCAGTCTGGAGTTCTAAGTCGACTAACTGACGCTACTCTTGGCGTCAGTCCAGCCACATCCGCCAGCTTGCGCTCTGATTCATGGATAAAATCACATGATATGGTCATTAGTAAAATTACAGTTTCCGCTCTTGGTATCGAGTCTGTATATATTTGTTTTGTCCTGGGGCTCGGCCAAAAGTTTATGTTGTTTGCCAACGGAAAACGCAATCACCCGCGCACATACTCGCATTCCAATTCCTTAAGAAACAGTGCTTATTGCAGGGCTCTGACAAAATCTACGTCTTGGTGCCCCGACAGAGTAAAACAAGGAATGTTAATTGTTCAAAACTGACGCCCTGTTTGGGTAGACCTTATGTTACATTTATAATTGCAATAAAAATAAAATCCCTCAAAATTGTCCCATTACAAGACAACATAGTGGTTTGTACAAAATTACTAGTAGAAATATTTGAGACCACTAACACTCCAATACAACAATAAAACAAAAAATTGTATTTGAAAATATAACAATTTTAATCATAATTTTGTTTATTCACAATGTTTGTTCACCTGTCAGTTGCTGTAATATGTTTTAGGTGTATGAAAACATTGCTCATCACTTCAGTGAGACACGACACACACCGTGGCCTAAAATTCAGCAGTTTGTAGAAAGTCTGAAACCGGGATCAGTTTTAGTCGATATTGGATGCGGAAATGGAAAGTATTTTGGAATTAACAAGTCTATATTCGAGGTAAACTAGTTCTGAACTACTCACATTAAAAGGAAAAGGGTTGGGATGCTATTTTGTTCTTTGTCATAATGTGTTAATTACAATCCCTTCAAATATTACCACAAGTTACTTATGAATCACTTAAAAGAATATGAAACAAACATAATGTTTAACTAGATATTTTAAAAAAGGGTATTCCAATTCATGACAATTTAAAATCAGTTTGCTTGAAATGATTGTATAGTTAGTAACAATTTTTGTATGTTTAGAAGAGTATACTTAGTAGAAGATATTTAAAAAATTAAGCTGTCTAGTTTTTTGGTATGGCAAATCTTATTGAAAAACGGAAGTACATGGACTAACGTTATGACTTCCACAAAATGTGATTCCTATATATAATCTTCAGGCGTTGGTCGTGAAGTTTTTGAGATTTTATAATTTTTTTCTTGTTTGCAGGTAGGATGTGATTATAGTCAGAACTTAACCAAAGAAGCATTCAGCCGTGGATATGAAGTTTTTAATTGTAATTGTCTGTCCGTTCCATTGAAATCAAATTTCGCTGACGGAGTGATCAGCATAGCAGTGCTTCATCACTTGTCGACTAAATATCGCCGTTTACAGGCACTAGGAGAAATAATTCGTATTTTGGTGGTTGGGGGACAAGCTTTAGTTTATGTGTGGAGCAAAGATCAAACTAAAAATAACAAAATGTCGTCGTATTTGAAACAAGACAGAAAACATTTGAAAGAAAAAGAAAACGTGAACGACAATGCCATTGTTAAACTTGAAAATATCAATCTGGAAGATAATCAAAGACACACAGTACAAACTGATCAGTCAGAATTTAATGAAAATAAAATGAAAACCGTTCATAACAAAAGCTGTGTGGAACAGAGAATTAAAGGGGAACAAATGAACGATGGAAATCAGACAGGAGAAAATTTCGGTTTAGAACAAAGTAGATTGGAATCAGTCAACAGTGGATTAAATCTGCCTGTACATGAGAACCGGAAACAATTTCAGCATCAGGATGTATTAGTTCCGTGGAAATTAAAAGATTCTAAAAGGTGTAACAAGCAAGATGAAACTAAAACATTCCTTCGTTATTACCACTTATTTGAAGAAGATGAACTTAAAGATATGTGCAATAGTTTAAAAAATGTAAAACTCGTCAACTATTATTACGACAATGGAAATTGGTGTGCTCTGATTGAAAAGATTTTGAGTAATTAAGATGTACTATGTAAGTACACTAAAAACTCGTTTATCCGAATCCCGTTTAACCGAAAATCTGGTTTATCCGAAACAATTTTTAGTAAATTTTAAAAATACACAAAAGCATTTTCCTGTCCTTTCGTATTTGGAGCAACAAGACAAAACTTCCCCTGCAGAACTTCTAACAATGAAACGACTTCGAGTTCGGCCAGCCAGCAAGCAAGCTTCAAAGCTTAGGCAAAAAACTATGATTGATTACTGTACGAACAAGCAGTGGGACTGTTCAGTACTGTAGAAACTATAATTTACAGCGCGGTGCCATTTTATAGTTTATTGTGTCATATTCACTGTAACTTTTAAATTATTATTATTAAATAAAGTTACTGTACTTACATATATATTATTATTTAAATAGAAGTTTCGGTTTACCCGAAATTTCGTTTATCTGAAACAGGCGTGGTCCCATCAAATTCAGATAAATGAGTTTTTAGTGTACTATGATTTCTGTAAATACTCACATTGATGAAAACATTGCTGGTGTTCACCTATAATTTATATTGCCAGTATTTCATCATCTTTGGTAGTGATAGCCAAAGAGCAAATTGACAGCAATAGTAATAATATTACCATTATTATTGTATAAAATAATAATATTGATAGACTTTTTTTTAATGTGCCTGCCAAAAAACAACTTTCAATTTTCAAACTTGTGAATATTACACAAGTTTAAATACAAGTTAGGGAATTTATGATATGAAATGGTCACGTTATAATACTAATTATATAACATGGGAAAAGGTAAAACCTTAGTTAAAACGAATCTGTGAATTAAAATTTTAATCCTGTTTGTAATTCACACATGTGTAGAAAATGGTTATTACTGCATACATATTTATGTATATGTACATAATATATTATGTATTTGTTATTCCCAGTTACCGATTTTGCTTGTTAACACAAAATGTTTACAGTAGAGCATTGATTATCCGGACATCCATTAACCAAATGATCTATTATCCGAACTCAATAAAAAGTACAATTATGTATTGTACAGTAATGTATTGGACGTGTGTCCAATATTGAACATATTGGATATTTATTGAACATAAAAAATTGTATACTATAAATTATTACAGTAGGTTTACTGTACAGTAATAAATATACGCTGTAGCTATACAGTCGATAAAGAAAGAATTGGCTAAAGGTGGATGAAGCCTTACAGTCGATAAAGAAAGAATTGGCTAAAGGTGGATGAAGCCGATCTCGGTTTTCAGTTATTAACCAATGAAGAGATAGTTGTGTCATTAAATGAATGTAATGAAAACAAAACTGATTCAGATGAAGACGCCAAGAATGACAGTAATACAATACCACCAACAGCAGCAGAAGCCTTTGACGCACTTGAGACTGTTCTAAAGTGGGCTGAAACAGAATATGAGATAGATCGTATTCAGCTTAAGAATTTTAAACGACTTCAGTCTTTAGCAACGAGAAAACAGGGTATCGGTTTGAAGCAGACAGTGATAGAACAATTCTTCAAAAGTGTAAATCCATGGTACTGTATGTTTTGTTTTTTTAATTTTTAATTAATTTTATCGTTACAGTGTGTGTCATTAAACTCTAATATTGTTTAGCTTAACTTTTGGTTTTTATTAATTACACTCAGTTTTAATTCAGTGATTTTTAGCCTTAGTAATACATTACATACATTACCTTAGAATACAGGTTGCTGTAATTATATAACAGTATTATGTTAAATATGATTTTGTAGTAAAAATCTTTGTTTTTGTAAAGAGAAATAATGTTTTCAATTTACAATCTATTATCCGAAATATTGATTATCCGTACGAGCCTTCGTCCCGAGAGGTTTGGATAATCGCTGCTCTACTGTACTCACAGGAGGTATTGCAAAATTCAGAACATATTGTGATTACTTATTTTGGTCACTGGAGATTGGTAAACACTTACATTTTATGGACATTTTAATTTCTCTGTAGATAGAAACATAATACAGTATTTTTCACTTTGATGGTATTACAAAATACACATAATGTGGTGATGTGAATATTTTAGTTTTACTTACGTAGGTTTTTTTTACATTTACCCATGATGCATTGTAGTATATTTGATTAGTTTGTTTCAGAATTTATTATTTATATACGGAATACATTTTTATTATTGCAGACTTTGTTCTTATCCATAAACTTCCAGATACAATTATTGTATTTCTGTCCAAAATGGTGTATTAACATTATTGTATAATATTATAATTATTCTATTTTTTTATAGCATTTTAAATTATATCTCGGTCATTTCTTTTCTCAAATCCCATTACATCCTTTACGTCATACGTCACAGTTCCTTGTTTTGTGCCAGGATCACCTTCCTATCTGTAACTTCAGTCAAAACATCAGTAATCTATTCCTATCTTATCCCGTTTTTTTTCCACAAGGGAAGCTCAACCTAACTGAAATAGATTCAGTCATTGCGAGGAGTCAGTTACCTATGATCAATCTTTGGAGTGTTTACTAAAACATTATCATTCTTATTGCCGACAAGATTTAATTTTATTTTGTATTAGCAATTTGTTTTTATTAATGTACAGGTTCTATTCACTTATCTGTAACCTGTTTAGGATAAATATTATTTATGATCTCAAGTACACGTTATTGTCACGGTCAAAGCTGGAAACCCAATTAGCTTTAATTTGTAACAAAGTGAGCACACAACCTTCAAAATTTTGTAACAAATGTTCACACAATTTATCAATGAATCCTCTTATATTTTCATCAAACAACAATTTTTTTCTTACATATTGCTCATATTATTTTATAAATTGTTATTACAATTTATACTTGAAAAAAACTCAGGACATCATCAAGATTATAGTTCTGGAGCACTTCAAGAAGTAGCGGCACTTTGCTCTTAACATTTATTCCTTTAAACTTATGCCAGTCTACATACATGTCTGCAACAGCACCTATAAAAAAAAATACTGCTTGTTATATATTACACAGTCTGTTCAAATTTTGTGTGTGTGCAAAACTGAATATTACATTTTAATAACTACATTCACACTTCACATAATTTACATTACAATTCAATTTATATATTGGTAATATTCTGTAGTATACGAGGTCTGTAAATTGAGAAATGAGACTAATCATGTAGCAGTCAATATGGAAACACTGTAAGGTTTCCATTAACACAGATGGTTAGATAAACAGCTGATTGATACTGAATATTAATATCTATTGTCTATTGTTGCCACATGAAACATGAACAAGCGTGAAGTGATTTTTTGTTGTGCGTTATAAAAATGAGTGACATCAATTACGAGCAACTATGTGCATCACGTTTTGTGTTAAACTTGGGCACAATGGTACTGAGACTTTTGCAAAATTGACAAAGGCATACGGAGATGAAGCTTTGTCAAGAACACAGGTTTTCAGATGGTTTAAAGCATTTTCAGATGGCCGGAAATCAATTAAGAACGATCCACGCTCTAAAAGACCGTCAACATCAAGAACTTACGACAATGTTGATCAATTCAGGGACTTGGTGCGGTCTGACCATTGATTAACCATCAAAATCGTCACAAAACAATTAAATTTGAACCACACTACAGTTTATCAAATTTTGACAAACAAATTGGGAATGAGAAAAGTTTGTGCGAAATTTGTCTCAAAAAACCTCACTCTTTAACAGAAAGACAACAGGATGGAAGTGTGCCGTTACCTAAGACAAATTGAAAAAATGATCTTGATTTTCTAAAAACTCTTATTACTGGTGATCATGGATCTTTGAGTATGATCCAGAAACAAAACGGTAGAGCAAGGAGTGACATACACCAAACTCACCATGTCCCCAAAAAGCAAAAATGAACAAATCCAAAATCAAAACAATGTTCATGTGTTTCTTTGATAGTAATGGTATTATCCACAAGGAGTTTCTGCCTACAGGACAGACTGTCAATCAACATGTTGTAACAGGGCAAAAGGGAGGGATTTTATTTTATTAAAAATTTGTAACAATTCGTTTTCATCTGTGTGGTCCGTCCCATGGCAATGTAAATCGTGGCGAACAAAGGAGCTATAAGAGTTAGCAGTACAATGGAATGTGCGTGCTGATGACAACGGTACAGTTTTTAGAATTTTGAGACTGTGTGACACACACACACAAGCACGCAAACACCAGCAGACACGCAACCGACGCCAATTTGATAAAACAACATGGCCTGGAGAAGAATTTTGTCCAACATGTGCTGAGAGACATGACGGAAACGAAACTAGACCACGCCTTTACAGTGACGTGAACCTCTGGACACCAAATTTTGTTCACGTCTGACATGCAGGAATAGCATGTGTTATACGAACAGTAACTATGACTTTAAAGTACCAGGCATTGCTTTCCGCCTTGTACAAGAAATGTAAGTGGTGGGGACTTGGTGAATGCTCTTCCCAGTACCTCATCAACGCTCACCTGCGTAGGCAGCCCGCCAAACAGGGCTCATTAAATAATTTTCAACATCAAGTAAGAAAGAGTTCAGTTATTCAGAATGAAGAAGTGCGTACGGTTTTCGGCAGAAGAAAAGTAAATTATAAACTGTTTCGGACCTAGAACTAAATTTATAAGTGAGAAGCCACGCGGTCGGAGAAACACCACGTTGCCGGCAAGAGTGTTACGTAATGTAGTCAACAATGTTTTAAGTAAATAAAAAGGGGGTTTATTTTATTTTTTGTAATGGAATGAATGTGTGTGTGAGCAGGCTGGGTTGCTTTCGTTAAGGTAAGATTTTAGTGGTATCAGATACTGTCGTAAACATTTTAAGAAAATTGTATTTATTTTAAAGTTTTGCGAGAGGTAATAAACTAATTTAAGAGATAGAAAAATGAACAAAAAATAATTTGAAGTTTTGAAAATTTAAAGAATAAAATAAAATTTAATTTGTTTCTCTTTACAAATGCGAGTTGCGTCTGTTATTAACACAACCTTAAAACCATATTTGCATTTCTACGTTCATGTGACGAACTCTGGGCCGTAGAAGATTTTAGAGGTAAGTGGAATATGAATAATTTTGTGATTTTAATTTATTAATAAAGGTAATAACTAGCACAATGTTTACTGAGAAATTCTTGAAAAGCTGTGGGTAAGAGTTCTCCGCATGAGACCACCCATCGTGAACACCTGGATGCTGCATCATGACAATGCAGCTTGTCACACAATACTCTCGGTTATTGAGTTTTTGGCAAAGCAAAATATTCCTGTTGTTCCTCAGCCCCCTTACTCACCTGACTTGAGTCCCTGTGACTACTTTCTCTTCCCGAGATTGAAAAAACATTTCAAGGACATCTAATTTTTGAAACATGTACTGCCAACATTTGAATAAAGCATTTTTCAAAAAGACACACACTGAGGATGTTGGACATACGGTTCACTGAATCATACAGTTTATGACTGTTGAGAGTCATTCTGTATGTGTCTTTAGCCATCAAATAATTCTTCTTGACCTTAAGTATCATCAATCTACATGGGACACATGCCATTAGACATATTTGTTGAGGAAATAATGAATCAAAAATTTGAGTATTTTATTTTCACACTCACCGAAAAGCCTGTCAAGATATCCAGGCTGTTTATTGTACCTAGCTAATAACTGTTTTTCATTTTTTAATATCTCTCTGTACTCTGCAGTTAAACATTCCATCATAGCTTCGCCTTCATGTATTTCAATGTCCCTCAGAGCCTCAAGTAGTTCTACCTCTTTTGCAAGTTTCACTTCAGACTCCAATTTTGGATGTAGCATTCTCAAGACACTCGCAGTACTTTCATCATTTACTTCTGCAAATACAGTAGACAAATTAAGATAATCACAAAGCTTAGACAGTGTAACTTTTAATAAGTCTAAGTAATAACTTTTAATCATGAAGGAAGTGAAAATAACAGCGATGCAGATGGGAACCTATTGATGATTTTTAACGAGTGCTAAACTACACTTGTTATCCACATCCAACAATTTTTGGCCTCACACTTGGAAGGGTCACAAAGCCAGTTCATAATCATGCTTAACTAACAACTCTTATTTCGCATATTTTAGACTGGTATTTAATTGGACAATACCTGATTTCTGGATTCAAAAATTATTTTTAATTGCTAACATTAATGACTGAAGTCAATCAACTGTGTGTTTTACAATGATTTGATACTTAAATCATTGTATATACTTTACACATTCTTGAAACAAGTTCTCAGTGGCATGAGGGCGACTTTGGTAAGTCACTAGTGGAGTCTTATACACAAAATCAGCAAGCAGGCAGTACCAGCGCACCAGTGGTTTCCATATAACACCCCCACTATTAAGGCATTTGCTGTTAAGAAAGGATTAGCCTTGCTAATTAGTTGTTTTAACTATTTTAATTAATTTTCAAGTTTTACATTCGAATTTTAATATTTACTTACAATTTTTTATGACTAATTTAAAAATGTAATTTACTGAGAAACAAGAACCAATAATTAAAGTTTAAAAGCTAATTCAAGTTAGTATCAATAATACCGGATTTCAATAACAACTGATTTCATTAAATATAATTAAATCACTACTGACTCTGAACACAAAGTTTTTTAAGGGTAAAAACGTAAAATTTTTATGTTATAGCCTGAACCAGTTTCCGTTTTTAAAAAGCTTCTTCAGAGGCTGCCGCTGGGAGCACTCTCCGTCTTGATTACATGCATTATTCGAACATATCACACCCCACACACACAACATTGATCCTTCAAAAGTCGACACCATCACCAAGAACAAGACGGACAGTTCTCCCAGCGGCAGACTCTGAAGAAGCTTTTTAAAAGCAAAAACTGGTTCAGGCTATAAGATAAAACTTTTACGTTTTTACCCATAAAAACTTTGTGTTCCGAGTCGGTAGTGATTTAATTATATTTAATTAATTAACGGACATGTCATGGACAACGAAATCCAAGAACTGATTTCAGTTATTATTATGCTCTATTGTAATTTGAACACCAATATTTTATCTACAAACATAAAAAAAACATGATTTCACATTTTCCTTTTATTTTCTTTTACATACATTTAGTTAGAAACCATTACTTCAATCAATCTGTAATCTATATGGATTTTGTGTACCTAAAAATTATATATACTCACCACATGAAATATCAATTTTAATCTTTTTCTTTGTTGCCTCTTTTGTAATTACGTCCCTAAGAACAGATATTGTTGACAGATTGTCTGACCGGAACTCTGCATCACCCTTCCTGCAATGCAAAATAACATCGTGATATTAGAAATTCGATTTCAAATTTAGCAAATACAATAAGTCAAGTAATTACATTTTGCTGAGTTAATGAATTTATACATATTTGGGTAAGTACTATTATATAAATACTATATGTAAGTTAAAGCAATTACAAGGGGTCTTTGATAAGTCCATGGAAAGTCAGGAGATGGCACTCGTAGTATATAAATGAAATCATTTTTAGTTTCCCGCATCTCCGCTAGGAGCACACACCACGTTTCAGTAACTTACATTCATAATTATATTGTTTGCCAATCATTTGAATTGATGAAGTATTGTGATTTGCAAAAAATGGATGAAAGAGAATTTTGTGTGGTGATGAAGCATTTTGAAAGGCGAAATCATACAGGAAACTAAATCCAAGATGGATAAAATTATGGTGAGTCAGCTCCATTGACTAGAACAGTTTACAAATGGTTTGGTTATTTTCATAATGGTCACATGACCACAAAAGATGCTGAATGTTCCCGACGGCCTGTTGAGGTTACAACTGCAGAAAATATTTTTAAAAATCCATGATATTGTGACGGAGGACAGAAGATTGAAAGTGTGTGAAATTACCAATACAATAGGCATCTCAAATGAATGGGTGCCGCATTAGCTCAAAAGCATGAATGAATAAACATTTCTAATCATGGTTTGGAACTGTTTCAATGCAATCGAGAAGAATTTTTGTGGCGTTGCAGAAACAGTCAAAACAATGGGTTGCAGTAGGAGAGCATGCTCCAAAAAAAGTGAAAATCATTCCATCAGAAGGTAAGGTGATGGGCATTGTCTTTTGGGATGCTCATGGCATACTCTTAATTGACTTTCTGGAGAAGGGTAAAATGATAACTGGGCAAGATTATGCATACCTACTGGACATCCAAATGAGGAACTAAAGAAAAAACAACCACATATAACGAAAAATAAGGTTCTTTTTTATGAAGACACTGCACCAGCTTGTAATAGGACAGAAAAAGGGGGGTTTCTTTTATTAATTTCTATATTTAAAAGTGACATCGCAAATTCCCATGTCGACTTGCACAAAGAACTACAGCAGAGCTTTTTAATCATACGTTAGTCTGGAACGGTGTGCGCGGTACAAAAAAATCCAAAAATTGTCACGTGTGGAATGTGAATCCACCCGCACGAGCGCCTCACCTGCATCGCACAAGCGAAAGGGATGCCGTAACAAAAAATGGGTAAGCCGAAAGATTTCTTGCCATGTGCTTTGGAGACGAAGGAAATGGTGAGCCACAGCCTGTGGTATCACCACAGAACAGAGTCAACGATCGAAAAGAACCAATGAACTGTCTGAACATCATTGTATTTCCACCAACATCATGTAGGCAGTGAAAACGGGAATGCTCGCCAGTTTTGTTAGCAAGGCGTCACTTCTCACCAAGTAATGAGACCGACCGGTCGGGCGTGCGGGAGTCATTAAAGTAATTCGAATCAAATTACAAGTAAAATGTGCAAAAACTAAAAGACTAAATGTGTAATTCAGTGTGAAAAAGAACAAATCGTAATGAGTGGCGGGAGGTTAAAATGAACAAACTACAGCGGAACATTACCGGCCGTGAGACTAATTCGGACAATTAGTGAAAAGAAAAAAACTTGTGGAGATCAACAAGTGACCTGCCGATCACCCCGTGAGTTAAGTAACCGACAACCAAGGCAATATGTAACCAATTTAAATTAAAAGAGCTCTATAATATGGGAGAATAACTTAAATGTGTATGAATGAGAGAATGGGTAAGATCCTGGGTCGCCTTTGTTATCAATTAAGTTAAGTAGTTATTTTTGTTCCGTATGATAAAAGAGAATATTAAATTTTGTTTTGTATTTGTTAAATGAGGATATGGCCTCAATATTGTTTGGAATTAAATTCTGAAAGAAGTAATTCATGAAAGCCAAAAAAAAAAAAAAAATTTGTTTTAATAAAATTTGAATGAGTTAACCGTAAATGAGCGTAGTTATTGAAATACGTCACCCTAAATCACGTTTATAGTCCACAGGTTCGTGTGAAGGACTCTGGCCTACCCAAGGTAAGTTTGTTTTATTATTAATTAAAATATGGTAAAGAGTTTGTACTATATCACAATCACTGCTCCCCTCTTCTTCGGCCCTAGGGGGTGTTACGTTCTATTCTTTTTACTTACCAATTTCCACCGCGTTTCTTCTACTTACCTCAAACACTGCCTTCACTTACCCCTCACACTTACACGCCACCCTGACTTACCCAACACAGAAGATTCCAAATTATTTATAGGTCGCCACGATATTTTGTGGATTAATATCGAAACCTTGAAACACTTTTATTTAATTGCCAGGTTTGTTAGGCGAAATTTTCTATACGGGATAGGTGATGTTAATGTGGCGTATTAATGAACTTAACACATGGTTACGCTACTAATTCATTTTATTAAAATTCATTGTAAACTTACTTTCTCCTCCCTTTATAACTTTCATCAAATTCTTTACTTAATGTTGTACTTTAAAAACATTCTGTTAAAATTACCTTGATTACATTTCTTTCTTTATTCTTGCTTATTCATGAAAACTGCCAAATAATCATATAGCGCGTTACTTTTTTCTAGTATCAGAACATATATGTATATAAAAAAAACTTCAACTAACTTAATTCTATTTCTTATAAGACGACCCAGTTTGCTCATGCTCCATTCATACAGTTTAAAACCCCATTGTATGTAAAAATAATGATAGTAAGATTTTCAACTGTGTAACGTTACGTGTGTGGCGTCCTTTCCCCTGACCGCATGGCGCGTCTCCCAGAGTTTTTTTTTCTTGATGCCCAAAAGTCTACGATTTCACTTTCGATAACTTTCTTTGTTCACTGTTCCATACTGGTATGCACTGTTGTACACATTTTTTGAGAATTATACTGGGGTTTGGTCGGCCGACCGTAATTAGTTAGGAACAAGATTGATAGAACCACGTGTGGTCTGATGTTGTTGTCGACTCACTGACGCTACTCTCTCGGTAAATTTTTATTTCCGCCAGCTCGCGCTGTGATTGGCTGAGGCGCTCACGTGGCCGGTTTTATTAGCCACGTTGTGTTAACTTCCGCCAGCTCTTTGGTGTCGAGATTATGCATAGCAGCTCACGAGCATGCACTTGCAGCCGCATTCCATTGTTATCGTCTCTGTACTAGCCTCTGCCTGGCACGAAGTGAATGCAGGGGTTACACAACTTAGGTTTTGTTGACCACATAGGGTGCCCAAATAGACTGGCCTCAAATAATTATTAACTAAAAAATAAAATTTCTATCCCCTTCGGATTTGTAACATTACAAGACCCCCCCCCCCCCAATGAGAGATCTTCTGCTGGAACAGAAGAACTCTCATTGCTAAACCCCTAAGAGGATCGGTGAGGATATGGTGCCAACAACACCCCATTAATTCCTAACGCATCATGGGTATACTACCCCCCTAGTTCGGCGACTATGGCTGCCCCTGAACGAGATTACTGTACTTCTCTGTTCGAGATCCCAACACCATAAACTCGGTCAGATACTCACCATAGTGCACCTAACCTTCTATCATTCTGTCCAAAAATCAAACACTGACTTTATACCATACCAGATCCTCAACCGATATGTTCCCCCTTCCATGCATACTGGGTTGTCTTTAGCAAATACTGGGTGCGTACACATACTCAGATATTCTATGATACACAGACTCCATATTTAAAATTTATAAAATGTTTTATCTTTCACCTTTTTATTTCTTTTCTCCAATTGACGCTACATTTTTTTTTTCAATAAAAAAAAACAAAAAATAAAACAAACAAATTAAATTTTAATCATTTAACTTTTGTTCAAACATTCCTTTAAGTTCAAAATCAAACTGTTATATTACCATTACTTTCATCAAAATCCCAAAAATCTTTTACATTAATCTATCAAAGATATCAATTTTCTTCACTACTAACAATCATAAAAAAAAACAAATGGAACATCTTATTAGATCTAAATTCACTTATCATTACATTTGCTTACACATATATACTAAACCATATAATCCAATAAACACACTAGTGATACATATACACAACAATATACTCGGAATCTCCAAACCTCATCTATACAGCAGGCATAATAAAAATAAAAAATTAATTTTTTTTTTCAAAATAATTTTAATAAAATATAATAAATTTTATTAAACTACTCTTTGGACAATCAAAGAAAATTATCAAAAAAATATAACTTCAGTTTATATGAATTATTAAAAGAACATAAGAATTGGTCATATGGACCATGATACAATCCATCAGCTGATCCCTCTAGGTCAGGTGAATGACCTTGCTCTGAATTTCTTTCAAGAAATTCTACTGTGTAAAAGACACAACTTATGCTTACAATCCTTACCCTCTAACATGATAAAATAATGACACAATAAAACATTAAACACAATGTAATAAACATCTACTGCACCCATTTCTCGAATCACAATAAAATTATTTAATTAGCTCAATAGCGAGTCACCATCATTAAGTTACAAAAAAAATTTTTTTTTAATTCGTTACTCCCCTGAGTAACCCCCCTACCACACACACTATGAACCCCCCTGGACTGTGGCGTCCAGTTGTGTCCACAAGGACTGAAGTTTTGGAGGAATTTTGTCATCTCCTTGTCCTTGCTTCTGCGTTACTTACATATTTTAAAAGGGTCAGATATCATAATATCTGCAGTTTATAGTTATAACCTTAGTGACGGGTCTATCACCTGTTTTATTGTTCCCATGCGAACAAGGTGATAGCCGCTGTTCCATAGTTCCGGGGATTTCTCCTAAGTGGCCCCCCCGTTAATTTCAAAGTTCACCAATTTTAAGGGCAACCAACTATGGTCAATTTTACAATTGCTGCCCACAGCTGGCTGTCGTCCAAAACCACGATTAGTGCTGGTAAGGCAGTAATCGCCCGAAAAGGCAGGGAAATCAACTTTCATTTCATGCATGTTCTACTTCATCTCATAATACACTGCACGGCAACAAATCAACATATAATATGAAATTATATAAAAAGTTGTGCAGTGTATATTACGCCAGTTTGGCCTCCGATGATGGTAACGTGCCTTGACGTTACCACCAACACTCATCACTATCTGCAGTAGCACATGCCGCCATAATTATTTCACTTCTATTAACACCAAACAACCCCCCAAAATTACCCATATATCTTGTATGATAGCAAGTTTTTCTTTTATTTAACACATTTTTTACCCACACTTCTGCAAGTCCCACCTTTCACTTGTACTACAAACTTTACAATTATATTCGGTCACTTATACAATTATAGTAAAACTATTGTTACTAACATAAATTTAAATGCATAAACATTCCGAACTATACAATAATAAATATTTACACTAAGAGGCTAATTACTATTATCATTGATAGTGAACCTGTGACCGCCCGGAAATGGGGGGTTTTGCCGCAAGGGAAACATGGGGACAAGATAGACACACTATGTGAATTCACGCCCCCCTTTTACACCAAATCTACTCTCTCTATACTACCATTTATCCAAACCCGCCGTCTATCTATTCCCCATTCCCCTTCCAACAAAACTCATTTTCCTAATTATTCTGAAACTACTGTCAATGGCTAAACTTATTTTTTCCAATGACACTAAAAATTTTACTTCAACAGTGCACAGCCTCCATTAAACTATTTACATGCACTCTAAGGCAGTGCTGGTACGTGGTATGGTGCACTTTATCTATCTATGCACCTTGAGTGTAAAAATAATTTATATCACGTACCTTATGGGTCCCCCTCCCCGTTCAATAATGGCAGGGTCACCATTTGTTACGTTCTATTCTTTTTACTTACCAATTTCCACCGCGTTTCTTCTACTTACCTCAAACAATGCCTTCACTTTCCCCTCACACTTACACGCCACCCTGACTTACCCAACACAGAAGATTCCAAATTATTTATAGGTCGCCACGATATTTTGTGGATTAATATCAAAACCTTGAAACACTTTTATTTAATTGCCAGGTTCGTTAGGCGAAATTTTCCATATGGGATAGGTGATGTTAATGTGGCGTATTAATGAACTTAACACATGGTTATGCTACGAATTCATTTTATTAAAATTCATTGTAAACTTACTTTCTCCTCCCTTTATAACTTTCATCAAATTCTTTACTTAAGGTTGTACTTTAAAAACATTCTGTTAAAATTACCTTGATTACATTTCTTTCTTTATTCTTGCTTATTCATGAAAACTGCCAAATAATCATATAGCGCGTTACTTTTTTCTAGTATCAGAACATATATGTATATAAAAAAAACTTCAACTAACTTAATTCTATTTCTTATAAGACGACCCAGTTTGCTCATGCTCCATTCATACAGTTTAAAACCCCATTGTATGTAAAAATAATGATAGTAATATTTTCAACTGTGTAACGTTACGTGTGTGGCGTCCTTTCCCCCGACCGCATGGCGCGTCTCCCAGAGTTTTCTTTTTCTTGATGCCCAAAAGTCTATGATTTCACTTTCGATAACTTTCTTTGTTCACTGTTCCATACTGGTATGCACTGTTGTACACATTTTTTGAGAATTATACTGGGGTTTGGTCGGCCAACCGTAATTAGTTAGGAACAAGATTGATAGAACCACGCGTGGTCTGATGTTGTTGTCGACTCACTGACGCTACTCTCTCGGTAAATTTTTATTTCCGCCAGCTCGTGCTGTGATTGGCTGAGGCGCTCACGTGGCCGGTTTTATTAGCCACGTTGTGTTAACTTCCGCCAGCTCTTTGGTGTCGAGATTATGCATAGCAGCTCATGAGCGCGCACTTACAGCCGCATTCCATTGTTATCGTCTCTGTACTAGCCTCTGCCTGGAACGAAGTGAATGCAGGGGTTACACAATTTAGGTTTTGATGACCACATAGGGTGCCCAAATAGACTGGCCTCAAATAATTATTAACTAAAAAATAAAATTTCTATCCCCTTCGGATTTGTCCCATTACAGGGGTAGTGGAGAGCTGTGGTGGTAGTGTGGAGTTCTACAGCATCAATATGTAGTAGACACATGAGAGATTAGACCACCCATCATGTTATTACTCAAATTGGAAATAATATTAAAAGGACATTTCCAGTTAAGCGACTTGATAACAGAAAACTTACTTGTGAAACTGCACAGTATCCAGAAAGAAGTAGTATGTTTTGAAGTTGTCATGGCTAAATAGCTTCTAAAATAAGCAGAACCATTTTTAATCAACATATTTTATGGCCAAACTTCATGCAATTTCATATTTTACTAATTAACTTAATATAATAACATCATAAAAAGCAACCATCAGACATAACTCACCCATAAGTACAATGAAGCATAGTATTAATAAAGGCAGAAGTAAAATAATAAACTGCTTTATCACCAACAGGAGGTTTCTCTGGCACTTCAGGTAGACACAGCGACACCCAAGCATGCATCTCTGCTAAACTAAATCCTCCTTTTAGTGTTAATGTATTGTATGTCCTAATATATAAACAATGCATTTTATGTAATAACAATATTAAATGTAGCAAGGAATATGTACATAATTTTTCTTACTAAAATTAATTATTTTTACTATATATGTAATCAATGACAGAATAAAAAAGGGTACTGTTCTGTAATATAAACATAAATGCATATGTACATATTCACTCACATATTTGCAATAGTATAAATATATGTTTAAATATGAAGAAGAAGTTGTGTAGACAACAAAGTAGGCAAAAAATAATATACTGTATACTCGCAGAATCTGCAAACGGTGCACAACCTGAAATGAAAAAGAAACAAATACACAAATGGATGAACTGTTATCTACGTAAATATGAAAAATCTGGTTGTTACCAAATAATGAAGAGGCAGATACAGTAAACCCTCGATTTAACGGACCTCGGTTTAACAGACTTCGGATTTAATTGACCTCGGTTTAACGGACTTCGGATTTAATGGACAGAATTTGGAAAAAAAAGCATGATAATGTTTTTAGGCTTTTGAAACGTATAATGTGCATAAACTGCAGACTCTCCTGTTCTGGCGATATTGCTTGGCTATCGCAGCATTCTTTCGTTTCTTTTCTTCTTGTTTCTTGTTTTGAAACACGCAAATTTTCTCATCTTCAATTGTATTTGATGAGAACGGAGTACTCATCAAGAATTCATATAATTCTTCATGATCCCTGTCTTTGCGTTGTCGTTGACGCAGGCGTCGCACATGTTCAGTGGAAGGCATCACGACGACTAACACTGAACAATATACACTGATCAATATAATATCTTATTTCACTGTGAAATATTCGTCCATCGGCTAATACAGCAAGCATTACACTGGCACGTAATTTTTCATTTCCCGTAATCTTTGACAAATCGCTGATACTGTAGGAGTTTTTCTTCGTAGTCACTCGGTAGTTTTAGCGCGAGTGATGTACGTCATTTAAGCGCAAATCCATTTCGCCGCATCATTCGTCTTATACACCCGAAGCTGGCTTTGAAACCGGAGACTTTTAATTCTTCTGCGATTTCTAAAGTTTTAATCTTAAAACATGTCTAGTGACAGGGAGTCCTTGCCTTCTTAAAAGCCGTACGTATTCACAGACGCTGGACTCTACTGCTACAAAACGCCCAACTTGAGGTCCCGCGAATGCTCGTCGCGCAGTATTTGGATTTAAAAGTCGTTCCTTCTGTTTTCTCCATCGTCGAATACAGGATTCATCAATATCGAATTCCCTTGCGGCTTCGCGATTGCATGTTTTTTCTACATTTTGTATCACAATTAATTTATAATTCTAATCATATGGGTTACGTTTAATTTGATTTGACTGCGTGCCTTTAGTCTCCACAATATCACTCATACCGCAAACGCACTACAAAAACACCGAATGAAAACAAAGTACAGATAAGCGATGTTGTCGCTGTTACAATAGAAAACCACACTGGCAGTTTACCCGTTATTTAGAAACATGTTACTCACACCCCCTCTACTCATCCTTTGTCTTGCTGCCTACAGAAGGATGCGAGCACGCGCGCATGCGCACGCACTTACACATTATCTTCCTATTCTTTCTTCAGTTTGCTGTTAAAACATTCGGTTGTAGTCATAAATCATAACGCCAGAGTTAACTACAGCCGGCAAACTGCTGTTGCTTAGGCAGTAAACAACTCATAGATACCAAAAGCGTTCGTCCAGCCAGAAGTCAGGTATAACTTCGAATTTCGTTAGCATGCGAATGCAAACCGCAGGCCAAATTAGCGACCATGTTTTTAGGAGAAAAAGTGCAGCTTGTATTTGGAACAATACGGTATTTGCATGATATTAATAGTATTAAAATTTCAAGTGTTATAGGCCTATTTGATTTAAATATATCCTAAAAAAACAAAATTTGCAATTTAACGGACTTTCGATTTTACGGACACCCCTCAGCCCCAATTAGTCCATTAAATCGAGGGTTTACTGTACAAACTTTTTTTAAATGCAAAGGCATTTTTCTTGGTATTAGTTCCAGGCAGATCTTTTACTATACTGTACGATGAAATTATAAAACATGTTAGACAGGGATCTACGCTGTATTCAGACAATTAAAAATCTTACAGGACAAGAGCTTTGAAGGAAGAAGGTTTTAAATACCTAACAGTAAACCATAAATACCATTTTTGTTGATCCAGAACTGGAACACATACAAAAATGATCAAACGCCATTGGAGGTCTATCAAGTAGGAAACACGAAACACAGAGGGACTGACAGAAGGTTCATCGAAAATTACTTAGCGGAATTTATATGGCAGTGATTAATTACTCATACTGTATTATTTGGTTCAATATTTGAAGGCATAAAACATTTTTGGCCACCTGAAATAAATGTGTAAACGGTTTCCTTTTTTTTATATTATGTTTGATTATGTTATGCATACCATTGTGTTACAAAATGCTTCTTGAAAGAGTTAAATTTCATATTTGTATTCGTATATTTTGTTGTTTTAAATTTAAAAAAAAATTTTTCTTTTATAAAATTGCTAAACTGCTATAATTGTTTTTATTATTTAGACAAAGCTTTTCGTCATTACTGACATCTTCAGGTCTTAAACAACCTTTCGTCATTACTGACATCTTCAGGTCTTAAACAACAATTAATTAATTAATTGTCATTAATTAATGACGAAAAGCTTTGTCTAAATAATAAAAACAATTATAGCAGTTTAGCAATTTTATAAAAGAAAAGTAAGGATGGCTGCTAATTTAAACAATACGAAGAATAAAAAAAAATTGTCGTAATTTATTGAATTATTAGTTACATAATTAAAAGTAATTTCATTATTTAGTTATTGCTGTAATTTTGTTATGCTGAATGTTTTGTCAATATTGAGGCATATACAAAGAGAAGGTGTTTGATAAATGGAATAGCATCACCAAAATGTCAAGCAAAATGCCAGTAAAGGTGATAATGGTTTAGCTGTTTAAGAGTACTGTAACCGTGAGTGAACTTTTTCCAGCCCCTTAGGCCATGGTCTAATGTTTTCATTAGTAAAAATGTCAAACATTTTGGCTGAATCCATGGCAGCTATCTTCAGTGGAGCGGGAACTAGGTCTTACCACACAAAAGAATAAATTTAAGATTAAAACTGAACATGAAACACACTTCTGTAACTTTTTTTTTTTAACTGTTCAAGTTGTTATCATAACTTGCACTACAAATGCTGTGCACCAATCATGTCGTGCTGAGCCCTTACTGGCTGGACTTTTATCATATCTAAACACCAGCCACCAGTATTTATTCAGGGCCACGGTCGCTTCAAGTCTATTCATACTCAAGACACCATGCTTGAATACTGGTGATCACCTCCCACTGCAAACAAGCAAAGAACCAATGAGTTGAGGACAGCACCTGAGGTCTCCACAAGCGAGATTGTATGGCCTTCAGACTGGACTCTGCTGCAGCAGACTTCTGAGGCTGACCAAAACAGCAATGCCTCTGGTGTTCAGCAAAGTGAATGTTGACACTATGCTTCATAATGCCGATACAGACTTTCCCACAGGAGCAGGGCACTCTGTACATGCCGCACGAAACAAGCGGACCCCTGCCATCTTTCACCAATTGCAGGCATTGTTTGATATTCTGTGTCGGTATGCAGACAGTGCACACTCCACGCCACTCAAGCAACTCCCCAATATGGTCCATCACACTCCTGACATAGGACAAGAATGTCGTGCTGACCATCTGCTGCTCCTCCAACACATCAGCTTGACAAGATCTTTGCGGCCTCATGAAGGCTCCACACCTCCACAATGGAATAACCATTAGCTTGTAGTGCCACCTCAATATAGGCAAGTTCTTCATGCAGATGCTGGGGCTTACATACACGATAACCCTAGTCAGCAAGCGTCTTGATCAAGGCATGCTTCTGCCTGTGATGGTGATTCGAATCATGATGCAAACAGCGATCTGTATGCATCAGCTCCTGATAGACTTGGTGTCTGAGTCCTCCAGCAGTTCTTTTTAGGACTAACACATTAAGTAATTCCAGCGTACCTGCAGTGAATCCTGTTCAAATGGTCTAGGACATAGTGCTGCTGCTCTTCCCCATGGCTTCAGACAACAAGGGTATCATCCACATAGCAGAACCAACACTTTAGTCTACAATGTGCAGATAACACGGCTAACTATTCAAATTTTTGAACCAGATGACAAGCTACTGTAACCATGTTATGAGTGTAGTATGTTGCAGTGAAACATAAGGTTTCATGGTTTCCCTTTAGTTTATTAAAAAAAATCCCAATCAAAAAGGAATCTCTCTGTACAGACAATATGTAAGTGTGTAACAAGTTCATGGTTTCCTTTTAGTTCATTAAAAAACATCTGTTTTGATTCAAATATTATATTTCATTATTATATGTTGAATCTCTTAAGTAAACACATAACAATATACACAGTTTGTTCTTTACACGTTTTGTACTGATAGTATCATGTCATATTTTCATGACATATAATAGAAAATGTGTCATAATAACAGACCAATAAAAAAAGATTAAGAACAATTATTAAAAACAAGAAATAACTTTAAATAATAATTAATATTAAACATAATATTATAATAGTAATTCTAATATTATAACACACATACAGATTTGCTATTAATATTGTAACGTCTCCCCCGCTTTTCGCGTCTAACTCGGTTACAACGTTTATTATCTGTGTGTGTTATTTATTTTTAATCGAGAGTGTGTGATTATGAAAAATATTGACCAAGTTTTCTTAATTTCGTATTAAAACAATGCCGTTGTTTGAAAATAGGTAGGAGAGAGAGTGAAAGAGAATTACTCTCTTTGTATACTATTTCGTCGTTTAAATTTTTTCGTGCATTGCATCAGCTGTTTTCTATTTACAAACCCATTTCAGGTTATGTTCGGTGTAGTTATTCATAATTTCTGATGACGGAGCTATTATTCTTTCTCTTCTCTTCCTTCTTCTTCCTGTAACAAAACTGCTATCTACCAGAAATAATACACAGTCAATTACCTAAAAGCAAGGTATTTATTGAATTTATTTTAATTCAATGGAAATTATTGTCTCCAAATCATGGGTTGACAATTGATTATTTTTTGAAATCACAACATTTTTTTGATATTAGTTTTACATTATATATAACACAACAGATGTATTCAATTACAGTTATTAAAAAGAAATAATTAATTATATACTGTATCTCAGGGTTATTTGAGGATTCATTGAACTTTAAGAAAGTCAGAAATGCATATTTATTAGTATCATACTTTACATTAAATAATATTTGTTTATTTTAAAATCTGATTCAATAAGTTTGTTTTTAAACCGCCAGAGCGCAGACTACGTGTCTTCACCTAAAGCAAAGAAAAGGAAGATGGCTGCCACAGATTCACAATGCACACATGTTTGACAAATTTTTTGTTAAATAAAATAAAGTTTATATTGTTCACCCTCAGTTTTCTTATAAATTGGAAGATGTGGTACTGTTTCTAGTGTTCGTTACTTATTGGTGATATGTAATTTTTTTATTTATTAAAGGAGACGATCTCACCCAAAGATTTTTAATTCCAAAGTCTAGGCCGAGTGATGTTCCGCTGGATTTACGTTTTCATTGAGTTTCTGGCGTGAATTATTGTTGTTTCAAAGATGTCTCTGATGTAGTGAATGGTGCTGACTCGTTTCATTAATTTGGTAGGGGTTTTTTCCGAATGAGAGTTATTAAATTTTTAAAAATTTTACTGGACATTACTTTTTTCATCTGATCACTTTGAATACCATTGAACAATTGAATTATTTCTTGTTGATTAGTTACTCTTAGTAACCAAGAAATTGATGGTTTTTTATTGGCTAACCTAGGTACAGTTTTAGTAAATAGGCTAGTATTAATTATTATTATTTCATTTCTTATTTTAGAAAAAATACTCCTTTACCAATTTTAGCTATAATTAAATTTAATTTATATAAGGTTTTTCTTCACATCTTTACTTAAGCTTGGCTATTTGTATTTTATAATTTAATGATTTTTAACTTAGTTTATTTCTGACTTATATTTCAGTTAATGTATTCTTACTCTACACTATTTTGTTTTCCACTCCATCTCTCTATTTTATATTAATTAGCCATTATTAATTTGATATAACCCTGGATTCCTTTAAACATAAACAAAATAATATATTAATTACAGTGATATTGCCTTTGTGGCCTAACAACACAAAACTACAACAACTTATCATTAGTATTACAGTTTATTCCTACAACACTGCATCTTCACTTATTTGTGATTGATGTCCTTTTAAGTTTTTAATATTTCCATATAACATACTATGTTTCACTTTGTACACACCGCACTTTTATGATTACACTTAGTATATTGTTTTCAATTGCTACAGTGTTTTATGGTACAAAGGTTTTCATAGTATGATACTTAATCACCCATTTCTGACTTTGGGAATGGGTAACTACTGATTTTATGATCCTTATGATTATATGAATACTTCTTTATGTTTTATCAGTATTGGGCATGGGTTATGTGATGTTACAATATTCAGCATTTATTCTGAATCAAGTACTGGTAAAACTATGAAGTAGTTTATCTTTCTTTACGTACCTGTTCAGGTCAGGTTCATGAATACGGGTATGCAAAGATAGTGGTTTTATCTGATAATGTCTAAGCTGACAACATTTTGGTTGCAAAATAGGTGTAATATAAGCTAGCAAAGTACCCTGTTGACCTTCAGATGTGCGTATTCTGAGTTCCAACCTTGTTGTGTTCATCTGACATCTGTACGTCGCTAACAAACAGTTTCCACTCTGAAACAGAAATACTCTCATATATTACTTCATTCCTTAAGCCTGAAAAATATACAGGTATAACATAATATTGTCTGCCATAGTTACAGGATTCTATGCCTATGTTGCAATAGTATAGTATGTTGCAACATCCTATTTTTCTGTATCAGAATATAATATACAAACGAATGTGTGTTTTCTACTTCTCTACAATATTGTTACGAGAAGTCTACCGAACAACCCAGAACATTCTCCACTCTTCCCCCCCCCCCGTCCATTGTGGCAAGTGTTGCTCAGTCAAGGTTGCTCTCAAGTGGGTTCTAGTGTATTCAAGAACACTTGCGATACGCATTAAGCCAGCATGGAGTAGGGAGGAAAAGCTGCACTGGGCCTCTGCGCGGCCTATATAAAGCCATAGCAACCGGCTTGTCAGTTCAGTTACGTGATTGATTTTTGCTAGCGGGGATCGAGTGTTTGTCGAAACGAAGTATTATGTGTTTTATAATTGTCCAGTACTCCACTTAGTGGACATTTTGACTGCATATGAACAATTTTTATTTGATTCGTTGTAAGAGACTATCTTGCTGATTGCAAACTGTTTAATTGTGATAAATAAAACTGGTGATTAGTGACTTAATTGGTGTCTTGTATTTTGTTTTCCACTGTACCATACAACGATCAGTTAGCCCATCGTAACAATATGATATTATTACATGAAAAGAATGTTTACGAGATTAATGTCAAATCAAGAATTTTTTGAACAATGTATTTCTTAAAATGAATATCTCGGAAGCACAATTGCAGAGAATAGTGAAACAAGCGAAGAAATCAAACCAAGAATAGCAGCAGGAAACAGAAGCTACAATGCATTAAAAAATATATTCCAATCCAGGAATGTATCAAAAAATGTCAAAAAGAAAATATACACCACAGTAATCAGACCTATAGTAACATATGTAAGCGAGACATGGATGCTGAAGTTGGAAGATATGAAAAACCTTGGTGTTTTCAAGGGGAAAATTCTGAGAAGAATTTATGTACCACCGTGGGATGGAGAGATGTAAAGGATAAGAAACAATCATGAGCTGAGAGCCTTTTATAGAGAAGCAGACACAGTTGCAGCAGTGAAGGCGCAAAGATTGGGATGGTTGGGGCACGTGGTGAGAATGAGGAGTGATCGAGACTCAAAAATTGTATTGGAAAGGAAGCCGGAGGGAGTAAGGAGGAGACGGTATGAAGATTGGACAGGGATTTGAGGGAGATGCGAGTGGCAGGTTGGAGGAGTAAGGCTCTGGATAGACAAGAATGGAGGAGAATCATTGAGCAGGCCAGGGTTCTACAGGGACTGGAGTGCCAAAAGAAGAAGAAGATTTTATAAAATGGCTGTCAACAAGAAAACTTACAGCTAGGACAAAATAATATTAACAATAGTGCTGTAATACTTGTTTATTTAATAAAACACAAAGAAATGGTAGAAGAAACATAAAGCAAGAGAAGATTAGAACTCTATAAATATGAATGTCAGATAACACAAATTTGAACGGACTGAGAGTTCTATGCATATATAGATAATGAACTTATATTATGCTACAATTATTCTTAAAGGACTTTTTTATCCTACAGTGTTTCATACAACTTTTTTTAAAATAAAATAAGTTAAAAGTACACTACATTCTATTAGAATTTAAGTCAATTAGATGCTGAAAAATTGGAAGTAATAAGTTTCTGTTCAGTCAGTTTTTACTGTCTATTTAAAGAATAGAGTATTTAAACAAAATGGTAGGAACAATGTTGGACTACAGCCAAATGATTGAATCAACTGTAAAAGGTGTAATCACCATGCATCAGCTATCAACAGTGACATGATATGAGTAGAACAAATCTCACCATCATATGATGAAACTGAAGTGAACAATTCATGAATATCTACAGAAACTTATTTGAGAGGTTGATGAAAAATAAAATCTCTAACCATGGGTAACTGGAACTCTACATGAAGTATGAGGGTTAGTAGAGAGTCTGAGTTTGAAATAGAATGAAAAAGCAAAGATACTTCAAAATATCGGTATGGAGAACCATACATGACTTCCATGTTCTAAGATTTATATTTAAAATCATTTACGAAATGAAATGTTTCCATAGAAACTACTTCTTTCCACTTATTGCTTCAGCCTTAACCACAGTACTGTGGTCACTAACATATACCACCACATGTTATCGCACTCGATTTTCACTGATGATGGTAGTCGACGGCACTGCGGAAAAGTCTGGTTTTGCAGAAAACACTGGACTACAGCCAAACAGCCCGGGAAGGAATTTTAACAACAAACTACTACTTTGTTGCTGATAACGTAGTACACATATAAAAATTATCCCCTCCCCCTTCAACTATAATTTTCATTTATAGAAAATTACCCCCACCCTGTTCAACAAGCCTCTTCATTTATAAATATTTCATCTACGTTTCTACAGTGGATTATTAAGATCTTCTTATCAGGATACTTTATTTATCAAAATTATGTACTTTACTCTTGTTACAACAACAAATGTTTCAGGTAAACTGCCCTTTCCCCGTAACCGATCTTCATTAATAGTATTATGTAATCATTAATAATATAATATTTACCCGCGCTGACAAGGGCAATACTGTTATTGCTATCGACAAAGGCGAATATGTAAACAAGACACTTGAATGTTTGAACTCTTTTGAACCCATTGATATTAACCCGACTTTTAAATTTCAAATAGATGTTAAACAGGCTATAAAGAATTGTTCTTTCTTTGATAATCGAGATTTGGATTTTTTATCAGTAATGAATCCTCAGCCACCAAAGCTTTACTCTTTAATTAAATTGCATAAGGATAACCATCCAATTAGACCAGTGGTATCATATGTAACTGCTCCTTCTGTTAAATTATCTAAAAGACTAATTAAGATTATACAAACACAATGCAAATTTCAATCAACACATAGTATTAAAAATTCACTAGACTTAATTAACAGAATTAAAGATTCACATATCCCAGACAAAGCTGTTTTATTATCATTTGATGTGAAAAATTTGTTTCCGAGTATTCCACCGACTGATGTAATAGATATTGTAGAAAAATTATTAATTGAAAATTGTAATAACCCCTTTATGAGAGAGGATATCTTGAATTTACTGAAGGTTTGCCTTAATCAAAACTACTTTGAATTTAATGGAAAGATCTATATTGGCAAAGAAGGGCTTGCAATGGGAAATCCACTTAGCCCTTTGGCAGCTGAAATCTTTATGGACTACATAGAAACTAAAATTAGAGCACACCCTTATTTCAAATTGTTTATTTTTTGGTATAGATATGTGGACGATATTTTAGCAATTTTTCTAGGTACACGTAGACAATTACAGATCTTTCTTAATTTTATTAACAATTTACACAAAAATATTAGCTTTACCTTAGAATTAGAAGATAACAATAGTATCAATTTTTTAGACCTTACAATAACAAAATGCAATAATAAATTAGACTTCGGTATTTTTCATAAGCCTACACATACAGATATGACAATACACATTACTTCCACACATCCATACTCACATAAATTGGCTGCTTTTCACAG
Organism: Magicicada septendecula; assembly: GCA_034769895.1. NCBI lineage: Eukaryota > Metazoa > Arthropoda > Insecta > Hemiptera > Cicadidae > Magicicada > Magicicada septendecula. Next base: position 37,145,656 of record CM068369.1, read on the forward strand.
TTTTATCCACAGACTAGTTAGTATTCCGTTATCAGACTCAAATTTCCAATCAGAACTTAACATTATTAAACAAATAGCTGTCAACAATGGTTACCAACCTAGCCTCATAGATCACTTGTTAAACAACAAATTTTATTCACAAGCTTTAAAACTAGTTTACCCTCCCTCAACATAGATTAAAAGATATCACACTCTCACTTACATAGGTTCTGCTTCTGATAATATTGGTAAATATTTCACACAAAGGAATGTAAATATAGCTTTTAAGACGCAGTCTTCTTTGGGAAAATATATTAAAAATAATAAGAGTAAAACAGATAAACTGCAAAAGTCTGGTGTATACAAATTATCCTGTGGGTCTTGTAATAAAGTGTATATCGGACAGACAGGTAGATCTTTCGAAAAAAGAATGTATGGTCACAATTATAGTTTTAGATATAATGATGGCAAATCAAATTATGCAAATCACTTGTTAGAAAAAGACCATAGTTATAATGACAATTTTGAAATTTTACATTTATCTGATAAAGGTCCAAAGCTTGATTTATTAGAAATCCTTGAAATTAATAAACACAAATATTTAAATGTATTATTAAATGATCAGTTAGATCTAAATAGCTCACCTCTGCTTAATTTGTATAAATAGACTTGGTATATGTTATGTTATATGTTTGTGTAATGTGTATAAATCTTATTGACACGAGATTACTATCGCTCTCTATACAACAGCACTTGTATTATATTTTATATTCTGTATTGTTTGTACAAAAATTAGTCAGCTTACACCATCTGATGAAGGCACTGTGCTGCCGAAACAGCTGTCATGGTTTTATAATTTTAATAAATTGATGAGTGGAAATCACTAAAACTATTTTATGAAGATGATAATGATGATGAATTATTCCAACTGAAAAAAATAATTATTCCTAACATACTGTTTAACAATTCCCCTACAAGAACTCCTAGTAGATGTCAGAGGGCACGCAAAGATACCAAACTGTTTGTCAGCAGAAAATAAACCGAATTAATAATGTAAAAGTTACTAGGACATGACTGATTGAAGTAGGAATGATGTTCAAATTTAAAAATAAAAAAAGAATGATGATGACAGTTCTAACATGGTCTAGAGAAAATGAAGAAACCCTGGTTGAAGGAATCTGAAATAACACAGTTCAAGGAAAAGTTGCTGAATACCTATGTAATGAAAATCAGTTTGAGGAAGTAAATGAAAATCATCATCTTCACTACAGGGATTAGGCCCTAGTTGGCCTGTTCCGGAACCCATCTCCTCCTCGGTCTACCAACATCCCTCTTTCCACTCGGCTTGTACTTGAGAGCTGCTACTGGCAATCTGGTACCTGGCATTCAGGCTACATGTCCACACCATCTCCTCTTATACTCCTTAATCGTCTCATTTAACACATTTGGTGCCAGGCCCGAGTCTAGCTCGGGCTTGGTGTTTTAGTCAGCTGTGCCGCGCCCAAGTCTGGCTCGAGCTGTCATATGTGATCTTGTGCAAAATCCACTGGTAGTTATATACGGGCAAAAAGCATTTTGAACAATTCTTTTGAATGTTAACTGTAATGGTGTGCACTCTATCGGCTAATAGAAGAAGTTATTTCAATACAATCGATATAGACAATCGGTGTCATTCTGCGTTGTTTTGTGTTTGTAGTTATAGGTTATATATTTTGGCGTACGGTTTGTTCATTGAGTTTTTATAATATTACTAAAAATGAGTGATAGGTATCTCAATAACGATGAAATAATAGAGATAGTCAACGAAATGTACGACGACTCTGGTTCAGAAGATGAAATAGAATATTTTGGAGACGATTCGGATGAAGATCCGGACTTTGTTCCCAGTAGCAGTGATTGGTATCGTTTGTTTCTTCATATACAGTAATGAATATTATGATTACCGTATTTTCTCGCATAATTAACGCACTTTTTTGACGAAAAATACCGGCGAAAATTTCGGGTGCGTAAATTATTCAAGGATTTCAGATATACCCAAATTTCATTTGAAATTTATTGACATTTAAAAGATCCATTAAATATATTATACACAAAATCAGTTCAACTCATTGAAGTTATCGTCATTTGGCATAAAATTACGGTTGAGTTTTCTGCTGAACAATCAAATAGAGTACATTAGGCAAGTTGGACACAGTTTCAAGTACGGACACCGGAAAATATTCTTCCCGTCATGAGCTAATAGTACGACCTGAAGCAAAATACCGTAAATATGAATTAACGAAAGTACTAACGACGTAAGTAATAATGACATACCTGCTAAAAAGGAAGAAAAATAATCTTACCTTTTATAGGCTACCGAGTTGGTCGTCGCCACTGGAACTGCAGGAAGAATTGGTGCTGCTATCACTGCTCACATCTCTCCATAAGAAGTCATCTTCAGTCCCGTCTAACGCATTCGAGATTCCCGTCTTTTTGAAGCTCTTTTCAATCACCTTCGAAAAAATCATGTCCCAAGCACGCAATATCCACTCACAAAGGAGTTCCACAGATGGTTTCCGAATTTTGCCTGTTGGAGTAAGTTCGTGCACATTTTTCGCCATCCAGCACTGATAGAGTTTTCGCGCACAGTGTCCTTGAATGGTTTATTTATCGAAACGTCCAAGGGTTGAAGTACTGATGTCAGTCCACCAGGAATCACAGCCAAATCGGTTTTCATGGTTTCCAATAATTTTTTAGTGTTTTCCGTCAGATGGCCACGAAAACTGTCCAACACGAGAAGAGTCGGGCACCGAAGGAGAGACCCCGCTCTATTTCCCCAAACTGTTCGTATCCAGTCTTCTACGAGTGACGTGTCCATCCACCCTTTTTCTTGGACACGAACGTGGATCCCACGTGGAAATTTTACTTTCGGCATTGTTTTTCGCTTCAGGACAACGTACGGTGCAAGCTTTCTGCCATCAGCTGTTGCAGCAAGCATTACCGTACACCATTGTTTTTCACTTCCAGTAGTGCGCACAATAACACTCGATGTTCCTTTCATATCGATTGTTCGACTTTGTGGCATATCGAAACTGATGGGGTCTGATCTGCGTTTCCTATCTGGGAAAGCAAATATTTCTTCACTTTCCATTTCCTAATCACGAAGCGATGAAAATCAATGACTTTTTGGTCGAAATCATTCGGCATTCTTTGACATAAGGATGTTCTTCTTCGAAGAGAGAGTCCATTTCTCTTCATAAATTTAATCACCCAGCCTCGGCTAACCTTAAATTCGAGACACTGATCCCATGTGCTGCAGCTATTTCTCGTCCTTTAAAGTACAGCATTTCGTAACAAACGGCATATCCATCATTGCGTAACGAAATCACATATTTCAGAAGATACTCCTCTACTTGCGGAAACTCGCCACTTTTTGGACCGCGAAATGCTTTACGAGACTTTCTCGTCTCTTGAAGGGCAATTTTGTTTTCGCCAGTACTGCTCGTTACACTCGGACACAGAATATTAGCGGCCTGCTGCCCTATTGCCGTGTTTCGGCGTAAGCGATCACCGCAAGTTTATATGATGCAGTATTACTCGAATACTTGCTCATTGTGGATTAATGAACGACTTTGAGATCACAAAACATCCGTGTACCCGAAACACTCGTAAAATGAGTTTCTACCAGACTGGAATAGATCGTCACTAATCACGTCTTCGCTGATTCACTCACCGGACTGAAATACCACAGTGAGTAATAACAGGAAGTTGCACGAGGGTTTGAAATGCGAGGTTGCGCAATAGGAAAGCTACTACTTGACATCTTTATTTCGAAACTCACCCGGAACTGCGTGATGAAATCATCGAGAAAGTGGGTGCGTCAAATACGCAAATATTTCTTTTTTCCCACTTTGAACCCCCCAGAAATGGGATGCATAAATTATGCGAGAAAATACGGTATTAGTATGGATTATTATCATTATAATTACGTAAATAGCTTATGTATTTACCACGTTATAAGGTGGTGCAATTTACTCCCAAAAAATAATAGAATTGTATAAAACAATCTTATTACAACCTGAACAATACACACGTAATATTTTCTATTTGCGTCATCTGATAACGTGAAAAATGTACAAAATAATTGTAACTGTACTCTATTTTTATTTCTGCTGATAAATGTGCGTTTAGAATAATGAAATTATTTATTTTCCACTTACTATTTGTATGATAAAAAAAACAGAGAATACTATTTTTGGTTGACCTCACCCTTTTGTTTACTGTGCATTTTTTGAACAATAACACTACCCATTACAGGCCTGTCATTTTCTTTATTTTTGTTTCTCTGTTAGCACAAATTACTCTGTAAACATTTTCCCCTTCTCCTTCATGCTACTCAGTAGTACAAAGTATTTGTGTATAGCAGTGACTTTTTTTGTACAGTTCTCTATAGGACAGTATTTTCATTTCTTCCAGAATCTGATGATGAGGAATACCAAAGACGTTCTGATGTAAGGCTTTCTCTCCAGAATACAAATCTACCTGGTCCTTCTAGGGATATTTGTAACTCTGGAGGAGGTGATGCAGCAGCGACAGGTGGTAGGCAACAGAAACGGCAACGATCAGAAATTTCTGACCCTGGTTGGTGCAGTGTTGACACCCCAATTGATATGCCAATTTTTGAAGAACAGCCCTGTGTAACTGCCCCAATTGACAACACATCTACTGCATTAGACTGCTTTCAAGTATTCTTTTCAGATTTTGTAGTAAAACTGATAAAACAGGAAACCAATCGGTATGCTGCTTCAATGTATACAAAACTCAAACGTGCCAATAAAATTAAAAAAAAACGGTAGGTGGAATTCCTGGGTTCCAGTGAAGCTACAAGATATTTATCTGTTTTTTTTCCGTTATAATACACGTGTTTGGTCATTATTCAGACACCTTTTCCGCCATCAATTATGAGCAGAAACCGTTTTCAATCTATTTTATCAAACTTGCACCTCAATGACAATAGAACTTGTGTAAAGAAAGGCGAACCTAATCACGATCCATTGCACAAGATCCGTCCATATTTTGACTATATCAAAAGCAAATTTGCAGAATCTGTTATACCATCACGCGAAATAACGGTTGATGAAGGCATCTGTGGCTTTAGGGGACGAATCCATTTCAGTGTATATAAAAAATAAACCGGACAAATACGGTATAAAATTATTTATAGCCTGTGAAGCAACAAGTGGGTATGCTCTGAATATAGAAGTATATACTGGAAAGGGGGCTCAGAGTAATTCAATTATTCCTTTGTTCCAAAGACTTTTACAGAAATACTTGGGGAAGGGGTACACAATTTATATGGACAGATTTTACAGTTCACCACAAGTATTTGACTTTCTGTGGAATGAAAAAACTTTGGCTGTTGGGACATGTATGTCAAATAGACGGGAGTTACCCAAACAAAATCTGATAAACAAAAAACTGAAAAATGGGGAGATGGCATATATGCGTCGTAACCATCTGCTGTGTCTGATATGGAAAGACACTCGTGATGTTGTTGCTCTTTCCACTTGCCACCAAGCAACATCGTCTAATGTAGTAGTTCGTGGTAGAACTGGTGCAGTGACAAAAAATAAACCAGATGTCATACTTGACTACAATAGGAACAAAACAGGTGTCGATAAAAATGATCAATTGGTTGCATACTACCCATTCAAGCGCAAACAACTGAAGTGGTGGAAGAAACTGTTTTTTCCATTTATTTCTAATGTCAATTACAAATGCCTACCAAGTGTACTGCAAGACAAGAAGCCCTAATGAAGTAAAGGCTCCGTTGCTTGACTTCATGATACAAATTAGTGAAGCGCTTGCAGAAAAAGGAGGAGTTGAATTGCAAAATCACTCTCAACAAATTGCGTCAAATAGATTACTTGGAAGACATTTCCCTCAAAGAGTGCCTGCAACAGATAAAAAGAAGCATCCGACTCGTACTTGCAAAGTATGTTCCGATAGATTCAACGCCCAAACTGGTGGACATCAAAGAAAGGAGTCAACTTGGTGGTGCCCTGACTGTGAAGTTGAACTATGTTTACCTGACTGCTTCAAAGTGTATCACACAGTGGCAAAATATTATTAGAATAATAAACACTGATGCATTTTTCTCCCTTTTTTGATAGTAAATTATATGTAAATTAATTATTTTGGTACACCTTGACAAAAGTGCTTTATATTTATAAAACATTTTCATAATTGTAATAAAACATATTTTATGTTAGACTTTTTTCAACAATGAAAAACATGGTTTTGTTATAGTGACAGTAATTAATTATTTCTTATAGCTATATGTACAGTCTGGCAACTTTATCTGAGTCCCCGGACGAAATTCGAAGCTGAAGAGCCTCCCTTCGCCCTTCCAGTCCACATGTTACTCGAGCCACTCTATTTGTTGCCGTGCGAGCCAATAGGAGCTCGTTTTGTGTGCTGTTCATGCAGCGCTGTCAGATACTACAATATGTTCATTCCATTCCAAGTCGCCCCACAGTAAAGGTCCGTAAGGCGAGCATTGTGGCATTCTTGTGGCTACATCATGCTCTGGTGTTGATTTACGGCAGTCTGACAACACTGCAGGCCACGCGCTAGGTGTGACGTGCTGATGTGTTTCCAACGATGTCGTATTGCCTTCTCTCTCACTCCAAAGTAGGGTTACTCCCTCCCCACAGACGCGGAGCTAGCACTGCCAGCCAGGGCTTCAGAAAGAGTTGCCAAGCTGTACATGTTTCATACAGTTTTAAAGTAAACTCAGTTTGTTATTATGATGTTTAGACCATTAACATTGACCAAAGATTAATTTAATTATTAATTTCTATAAAACCTTAAAAATGCCCGGTTTTCTGGTATTAATAGTCTTCTAATAGGCCGGCACTGAAAGTGTTAAAGACTGGATCTTTAAGTCTTGTCTAATGTCTGTTTCTTCTCCTATCCAGAAGGCAGAATCCTTGACACTTCTCAGAAATCTCATTTCGGCAGCCTGAATTTTCTTTTCTTCCCCTTTACCGAGGGTCCATGTCTCACTTGCGGAAAGGAATGTCGGAACAGCTACTGTTTTATAAAATTTCATACGGGTTTCCTTCCGAGTTTTATTTCGTAAATTTCTATGAATTGTCCCACAGATTGATCTAAACTTTGATAGTTTATTAACCCAATCGGCATCAACGTTGTATGAGATGTTATATCCCAGATAATTAAAATCACAAACTTCTTCCAAAGTTTGATTGTCTACCACAATTTTTGTTCTAATGGGACGTTTACTTAGAAACGCCATCGTTTTTTATTTAGCGGCAGAGATCCTCAGCCCATAATGTCGCAAAATAGTAGTAAATGTAAATATCGCTTTTTGTAACTGGTCTTCCATTTCTTGTATTATTGCCTTATCATCTGCGAACAGTTGGGAATTTACATAAATATCTCCTTGAAGCTGTATTCCTGAGTCAACCTTAGTCTTCCATAGTCGTAAGACGTCGTCGATATAAATATTAAAAAGTGTCGGTGAAATAGGACACCCTTGTCTAACACCTTTATTTGTAGGAATATCCTCTGTCAACCTACCATTTAAATCTAGGGTAATGGAAGTTCTGTTATATAGGCTTTGGAGCACTGCGATTAATTGTGTGGGAAAACCTCTTCGTTCCATGATATTCCATAGTAGTGATCGCCTAACATTATCAAAAGCCTTTGCTATATCTACAAAAGCAAGATGCGTTTCCCGGTTGAACTCTCTTCTTTTCTCAATAATCAACTTAAGAGTAAAAATTGCATCTATACACTATATACAATTTCAATCTTCCATTTACTATTCTGGCGTAAAGCTTATATGTTGTGTCGAGGATGGCTATTCCTCTATAATTATCTGTCCTTGTTCGATCCCCTCTCTTAAATAATGAGATAACTCTTGCTCTTAACCATTCTTTTGGAACTGAGTGCTCCTTCCAGCACATATTCAGGAAATGTAACAGACGTAACTGCAATAAAATGGCTCCGTATTTCAAAAGCTCTATATTAATGCCATTCAATCCTGGTGAAGTGCGATTCTTAGATTCTCTCAATGCCTGTAGTAATTCCTCTAGAGTTATTGCATCACTACTCTCTGCATCACATTCCGTGATCACACCTTCTTCCTCATCCTCACTACACCAAAGTTGAGTATAATGTTTCTTCCATAATTCCACTGTAATTGGGTTGACAGACACGTCTTCTCTTTCCTTTCCATTCAACATCTTCATTATTTTGTATGCCATAACCTGTCTACGATGAACATCATGTTCAATATTGGAAATGAATCTCTCCCAGGATTGTCTGTGCGCTTGCCTAACAATCGTTTTTGCTCTATTTCTGACTTCCTTATATGTTTCCGCATTCGTAGGAGATGGGGAATTTAGATATTTAAGATATACTTTTTGTTTTTCAGCTACTGCTTCTTCTATTTCCTCTGTCCATATTTTTAAACCTTTCCTTTTTCTAAACCTTTTCTTTACACCCATTGCTTCATTGGCTGCTTCCACTACTATCTGTTTCATATTTCTCCACTCTTCTTCTATACTGTTGCCTGAAGGTATGCTATTCAAGTGCCAATTTAACCTATCTTGATAAAGTCTTTGAATACTTTCCTATTCGAGTAAATATACTTTAAAAACCTCTTTATTCTTCTGTCTTGTAGATGTTTTAATTTTCTCCCATTTCGTGTATAACCTTATTTGTGAGATTACCAAGTAGTGATCAGAGAAAACATCATAGCCTCTCGTGTCACTAACCTGTTTTGCCAATTTTTTGCTGATGATGATATAATCTATTAGGATCTAAGTCCCCTTGATGACCACGTATATTTATGAATTTCTTTCTTACGGAAAAAGGTGTTAGTTATTTTTAACTCATTAAACGTAGCAAATTCTCTCAAAACCTCTCCATTATCATTTACCGTATCTTCCCTGAAAACTCCTACTATATTTGGGATTGGAACATTACCAACCCTGGCATTCATATCACCCATCAATAAGATTTCATGGTTTTTATTTTTGTCGATTATTTTCTGAATCCTGTTGTAAAAATCTACAGTTTCGTCTGCTTCACCCTCTACGGGGGCGTAAGCACCTACGACAATTATATGACCACGTCCATATTTGATTTTTAAATATAGTATCCTCTCACTTTCAAAATGATATTCTTGTATACCTTGTTGCCATCTTTTATCGATAAATACTGCCACTCCTCTTGCTGCCCTAGATTCCTCATCCATGCCACTATAAAACATTGTGTAATCTCATACATATTTTGAAATTTTATTTTTCTTTTTCGTTTCCATTACTACTGCGATATTTACTTTGTTCTCCTCAAATATTCTTAGTAGTTCCGCTTCCTTACCTGCTATTCCGATAACATTCCATGTAGGCACCTTTAAATTATCCATTATCCATTTACGTTTGTCCTTTTCCGTTAGCTTAGGTCGATTGTCCACATTTCCCGTCCGATTTCCGAGGCTCAGTTGAGTTCTGCAAGTAAATATTATTTTACTTAAGCAGGTTACTAGCCCACTGTAAAACCCCCAACCTGGAGGACCAGGAGTTTGATCTTGGAGACTTCTTCTCATAGGCCAACTGCTACCACCACAGCTACAGACCTTGGCCTGACCCTGGTTTTACCTCGGAGTATTCTTCTCCTAGCCTTTGAGGTGCCAACCCCCAACCATACAAGGCAGTATGGGGCAGTGCAATAAGATTCCCTAGCAGAGGTTACCAGCCTCTAACTAGGTAGTTAGGCGATGGGGGTGCCACCCTAAGGTTTCCTAACAAACCTGATTTTCTGTAGGGGTTATCTCCTTTAGCCTTTGACGATCCAACGCCTTACTGCAAGGCAGCAGGTGTCAAGAAATAGAATGAAAAACATGGAAGACACCCATGAAAATTTTATTTCGAGAATAAACGAGAAATATATATATTATAACTTAACCGAATCTCAAAGATTTGGAGTTATATGTAAAGAGTTTTGAAAATCAATGCTAAAATAAATTTAAACCCTTACAATCACGCCGCGTGCAGTAGCGAGCGTTCAAATGAATTGTATAGCGACCAACGGCAGCGTCCGGTGGCATTATGTAACCACATACAGTTATAACAATTAGGAACGCCCTAATTTTAAATTATTAATATTTCGGAAACCGATAAATAGGCAAAATATAGGCAAAAACCAGAATAGCCAAAATGTTTGCAGAAATATTAGTAATAGGGTGTGCAAATTTCAGTTCATATAATTAAAGATTAAAAGAGATAATTTTATTTAATAACTCCCCTAGTGAGTGAGCTACAGGGTAGAGCTTTGAATATGTCATACTTATAAAAATTACCAATCAGATGTATATTCTAGAATAAGCATAACTTGGCTTGCAGCCAAGATAATCGCAATACAAATTGCAACAGGACATCCTGTCCGACATTTAAATCCGGTGTTTTTGTTTTCAGAATATTAAGACTAATAACAATTCTCAAACTGTGAGAATTATTTTCGTTCACACAAGTGAGGTGAGTTGAATTACAAGGAGAAGGGGGGGGGTGTCTCAGCCAATCAAATTATTCTAAAAATTTGAAAGAACCGTTAGATTCGGGCTGAACACAGGCACTCAACTGTAACGACTCGTCCTGTGAAGACGTATACTTACGATACTCTTACTTTTTGGTCAACAAATAAGCGTACAGCTCAAAACATTAACCTGTTGACTTACGCATGTAAGAGATCAGTTATATAATATGTGAAGACACATCGAGAGTACAACAGAACGAGGCCGTCTAGTACGTGGTACAAGCTAAAGAATTGACGAACCGGAGCGCAACCCAAGGCGAGATACACACACCAGGAGTGCAGCGTATACCGGACCGAGGGGCCTGACGCAGTTGCAGCAGTTAAAACCACAGACGTTAAGCCATCAACAGTTGCAGAAGGAGCTGAGTGTTGCTGATTCCCGAACTCTTAGCCGTGGAACCCAAGACGCAGAGGAAATCATTGCCACTAGCAGATTGGACCAGGAAACCAAGGAAATCTCGGAAGCACCTCATCACGATCTTCAGAACAAGGGAAGTCAAATATAATTTATAACTTTATAAACTTCTCAAAAGCTTATTATTTTTTCTTTTAAATCATTGTAAAACTAAATTGATTCAGATGCCAATAAAACAGAGACTCTAGATTAATAAGATACATTCATACTGTGATAATCTGTATAACACGTATAAGCTTAAGTAATAATCAATAGATAAGAATTAGACGTATATAACAAGCGCTATATAAATACTAACATTGAATTACTTAGAGACCTATACTGCAGTATACGTGAAACAATCACAAGTAAATGAAAGCACGTTGAACTCGATTCACAGCTAACTTATTTTTCAGAGTATTTAAATCATCTAAAGTAATAAAATCCATACGAAAGTACAAAAGAATTGAAAATTCCATAGATTAAATTGTTTTAAAATTAACTTCTTGAAATTAATGAAAAATATAACTCGTATCAATTGCAAATAATAAGCTCGTCTTCTGAATGCTAATACCCATTCAGAAAACATCGTACAAGATACAAATTACTGTTTAGTATGTAAGGATTGCTCTAGTTATAACATTTTCATACATATGTGCTATCAGAGTAATAAACTCCAATTTTGTCCACCACCGTATTTTCATTGCTGTACTACAAAGCCTACCAACATCACAAATCTATTCAAAATAACTATAACAGTACTTTGCACACTTGAATTAACCTACTTGCGAATTCAGAACACAAACTCCTACGCCCTTAGTCAGAAGAAGTCGCAAGAACTCATAGCAGGTAGGTCACTTCACAAAACAACCATTTATCTCCTTATATTAATAAAAATAAATATAAGAGCAAGCAAAGAACTTTATAATATATATTTTTTTTTACCAGTATTAAAAACTTTTTCTAGTCTAAATATTGCTGGAAATAAATCTTCAGGATTTATTTTGGTCAGATTGGAAGTGATCATTTCTTAGCCTTGTTCATATACAGCCTATTTCATATTTACTAATGGAGGAAATCGAAGGATGTTATTGTAGAGGTGCGCTGCACGGCAACTGGCTGATGCAAGGAGTTATTGTATTGTTGACAGGCTATTGTCATATTTGTTGAATGTCATTGCAGCATTCAGGGCTGGAGGGCCCGAAGACCTGGAAGGACCTCAGGGCCTTATGTCAAGATTCAAAAGAGGGCCCATGGCATAAACTTGCAGGGCTTTCCCGGTTAAAAAAGTTATGCTACTGGGGCTATAGACTGGTGGGACGGAGTGACAATGGACCAGGCACCGAGCTCAGGAAGCTCCATCGCCGTAATACACTGTGAAATATTTTTAATTGGGATTTTATGTAGATCTGTAGGGTATAAATGTAGCATTTATAGTAGGTAATTATGGTTTTAAAGCTGGTTATATTAAAGTTTAAATAATAAAATAAACTGTCCTGTAATGCCCATGTCCTGTATACGCGTGCGCGTTTGTGTGTGTAGCTGTAGGGGGCCCCTTGACTGCTTCCAGCCGAGGGCCCCCAGGGATCCCAGTCAGCCCCTGACTATGAGATTCATAAAGGTTTGTTATAGGAAACTCTTACATTAACTATAATTTTAAAAATTACAGCTACACTTACATTGGGAGCACATGTGCTTCTGCTAACTACAGCTGAATTTTTTTCAACATCAAGTAATTCAACTGGAACATCACTCTGTATCAATACATTATCTATGGCAGTCTCCACCTCGATACTCAAGTGATACACGGCGTCTTCCTTTGACAATACCATCTATGCAATAACACTTTTTTTAGAATACAGTTAAATATAAAGCTAATATTGTATACAATATACAGGGTGTGTAACGGGACAGTTTGTGTCTACCCGGGGTAAATTGGGGAAAGTGGAAACATAAAAGTATCTATATATTAATACGTGAAGAGAAAACTTTGTACCTCTTTTTAAGCATATTTCGCGCACGAAGGAGTATGAGATTTGGCATAGTTAAAGTTTATATGGAGAAGGAGTGCAGAAAGCTAAAATTTATATATAATATATGTTACAAATACATTAAATTAAATAAAATAAAACATTCATTTGCACTTGAAAATTCATTTAAACTTTTTCAAACAATGGTAATTGTTAAAAATAAAATAATTTTGTTGCCAGGCAACAATAGTCTGTGGAGTGTATGTCAAGGCAAAAAAGCGTTTATTTTATATTTTGTATATTAGATATCTGTGTTTTATACATTAATGTGCAGTTGAAAGTGAAATACAGCTTGCTTAATACTGACAGATTGACTGAATGAGCTGTGAATTTTGTGTGATTTCAAATGTTCCTTTTTCAATAGTCTGTGGAGTGTATGTCAAGGCAAAAAAGCGTTTATTTTATATTTTGTATATTAGATATCTGTGTTTCATATATTAATGTGCAGTTGAAAGTGAAATACAGCTTGCTTAATATACATCTGTTGCAAAAGGAAAATTTTGTAGCAGCAATTTGAATTGACTTACTCTCGCATAATTATTATTGGTGGTTTCAAAAAAGTGAGTACATTTTATTATTTTTAAATTAAACCCTGTCTAATCTTAGTTTCAGTAATTTCATTACATGTTTTTTTTTTACATTCAGTATTCGCACCTACTTCCATTATGCCTCGACATAGAACATTGACGGGTCGGAGTGAGAGACAAAGAAGAAGGAATATATATTCGCGTGAAAGTCAAAATGATAATAGACCAAATGCAAATTTAAATAGTGTAAATAGTATACAAAATGATGAAATTATTTTGAGGGATACATTTAAATGCGCACTGAATGTCATTCCAAGAAATTTTAATACTTTTGATTGTGGATTAATGCATTTACAATGCAGGTTTTGTTTTGCAATGCAAAACATTTCGAATCTGAAGTCACTTTAGGTGAAAGGACTGCATTCACTTCATGTTGTCATAAGGGTAAAGCAATATTACCGGCCTTAAGTCAAAATGAATACTTAAAACATTGTATGATGGACTTATTTCAAATGAACCTTCAATAAAAAGAAAGTCAAAAAATTATTTTGAAAACATTCGTAAATACAATTCATCATTTGCTATGGTTAGCTCAGAAGCTAAAATTTCGGATACAGTTACGCGTGGAGTGTATCATTTTAAAATACATGATGTTTTTTATCACAGATCAGGTCCAATGACTACTGGATATGGTCGCTCACCATGTTATGCGCAATTATATTTTTATGATGTTGACACTGCTGTCAATTATAGATTACGTGAACACTATAATCAAACATGCAATAACAATATAATGCGCGAAATCTCTCTTGAATTGGAACGCATTAATCCTTTCGTTCGGTCATTCATTGCAATGAAAGATCATTGTCAGAGAGTTGAAAATCAAAATAAAGAAATTTGTATGCTCATTAAAGTAAATCGTGATTTAGATCTACGCCGTTATAATGATGCAGTTCAAACTGATGTAGCAGTAATATTTAGTACAGTTGATGGTGAGCCACCCTTTGAACGAAATATGGTTTCGTTTTCAAAAGTTAATGGTACCATTAAAAATATCTCTGTTTTGGATTCATCATTGGACCCTTTAGCGTATCCATTACTTTTTCCAAATGGTGATACTGGGTGGCATATCAATATTTCTCATAATGTACCAACTACATCTAATTCAAGAGCTCCCAGAAATAAATTAACCATGCTTCAGTATGCAGCCTATCGACTTGCAATTAGAGAAGATTTTAGCATGTTGCACCATTCACAAAAATTATTTCTGCACTGGATAGTTGATATGTATGTGAGAATAGAGGGCACAAGGTTACATTTCATTCGACAAAATCAAATAAGTCTTAGGTCTGAAGTTTACAACAATTTAACAGATTATTTAGAATTGAACCCCAATGCCAATAATGTTGGCCGTAGAGTAATTTTACCATCTTCATTCAATGGATCTCCAAGAAATATGTATCAGAATTATTTAGACGCAATGTCAATTGCACAACATTTCGGAAAGCCTTCTTTGTTTATTACAATGACTTGCAATTCAAGTTGGCCTGAAGTAGTTAGCAATATTGGTGTAGGTGAGTCAGCTAATTTTCGACCTGATATTGTTGTGCGTGTATTCAAGTCCAAACTGAAAGCATTAATTGAGGGCCTTACACTAAAAAAAATCTTCGGTGTAAAGTTGAAGCACTCATTTATACAATTGAGTTTCAAAAGAGAGGATTGCCTCATGCTCACATTTTACTCTCTTTAAATGAGCAAGATAAAATTGTTAACGCTACCGATATTGATAAAGTTGTATCTGCGGAGATTCCTAACATTCAAACACATCCTACATTACATGATATGTTGTAAAACACATGGATGCATGGTCCATGCAGTGTACTTAATCCAAATTCTGTATGTATGAGAGATGGAAAATGCACAAAAGATTATCCAAAACGATTTAATGAATTTACATGTGAATCATTAAATGGATATCCATTATACAGAAGGCGTGATAATGGTATTAATGCTGAAGTTCGCGGTAGTTGCCTCGACAATCGTTATGTTGTACCATACAATCCGTATTTACTTGCCAAATTTAATTGCCATATAAATGTTGAAGTATGCACTACAGTTAAAAGTGTTAAATACATTTATAAATACGTGTATAAAGGCTATGACAGTGCATCTGTTGAATTAGGTTCAGAGAGAAATGAACCAGGTCAAAAAATACAAATTGATGAAGTTAAAAAATTTTTAAATGGCCGTTATGTCGGATCAACTGAAGCTGTATGGCGCATCTATGAATTACCAATGCATTTTCAATCACATGTCATCGTTAGACACTTGACATTCATTTACCGCGTAGACAGAATGTTTACTTTCGAGAAGGGCAAGAACGTCAAGCAATTGAAAATGCAAGACAAACAAAATTATTAGCATTTTTTGAATTGAATCGATCAGATCCATCAGCGCATGAATATAAGTATATTGAAATTCCTTTGCATTATGTGTGGGAAGATTCCCGAAAAAAATGGAAGAAGAGAAGGCATGGAGGTGTTAAAATCATTACACGCATATATGTAGTATCACCAAAAGACATCGAACTTTTCCATTTACGATTGCTTTTATTACATGTCTGTGGTCCAAAATCATTTGAGGATGTTAGAACATAAAATGGAATTATACACACTTCTTTTGTTGAAGCGTGCCATGCTCACAGCATTGCTTCAAATGATAATGAATGGCGCGAATATTTAAATGAAGCAAAAGAATTACATTCACCAAAACAAATGCGAAATTTATTTGGTTACATTTGTGCATTAAATGTGCCAGCCAATGCATTGGCGTTATGGAATGAATTTAAAGTATATCTTAGTAAAGATTTTTTGAGAGATTACAACGAAGAAGTATCCTTTAATACAGCTCTATTAGAAATTGAAGATATTTTGAATGTTCATAATTTGTCATGTCAAGAACTTGGTTTACCAGTTCCCACGTATTCGCAAAGAACAGATGAAGCAAATGCTATTGATCCAACAGAACAAGAGTTTCTGTTTTCTGAGCATTATGAAACTGCAAATATTGAACAGCGTAATCTAATTGATCGTGTGATTTGTGAAGTTTTGCATCATGATACTGGATCTAATGTTTTTTGTTTAACCGCTCATGTAGGTTGTGGAAAAACATTCACACAAACAGCAATCATTCACAAATTAAATTCGCTTAATCTTAGTTGCATTGCAACAGCGTTCAGTGGCATAGCTTCAACTCTATTACTTGGAGGTAGAACTTTACACAATGTGTTTAAATTGCCTATACCCATTTTGGAAAATTCTGTAGCGAATATTACCACAAATAGTAGCTATGGACATTACATAAATTCATCATCATTGATAATTATTGATGAAATTTCTATGTGCCCACTGCAAGTGTTGAAAATCATAGATAGATTATTGCAGGATCTATGCGATGAAAATGATAAACATAAACCATTTGGAGTGAAAACGATACTTCTGTGCGGTGATTTTCGGCAAATCTTACCAGTTGTCCCACATGGATCACGTGCAACTTTAATTGAAAATTGTGTCACGAGTTGGCATAAATTTGTTTATTTTCATAAAGTAACGTTTACTCAAAACATGAGAGCCTTACCAAGTGAAATAGAATTTGTCGAATTCTTGAAAAAATTGGTAATGATGAAGCCCCACAATTCCCACAGTTTGGTGAAAATATTATTGAAATACCTCAGCAATTAATAGGAGATGAAAATAATATTATTAACGAGGTGTACGGAAATATTTCCGAAAACATACTCTCAGATAACATATTGAAGTCAGTTATTTTAGCACCTAAAAATGATGATTGTACTTTTATTAATAACTACTGTACTGATATATTTAATCGAATACCAGGTGAACAGAAAACGTATCATAGCTACGATAAAATAATTTGTGATGATGACAATGAAATCAATAACTATCCAGTAGAGTTTTTGAATTCTTTGACTATTAGTGGTTTGCCACCACATAAGTTAGTATTGAATGTTAATTGCATCGTTTTACTGATCAGAAACTTAAATACAAAGGAACCATTAGCCAATGGAACAAGAATGCGCATCAAGTGTATGCATCGTAATGCTATTGATTGCGAAGTTTTAACTGGAACCGCACGCAATAAGAGAATTTTGATTCCACGTATAAATTTAACATATTCCGGTACTGTTTTACCACTTAACTTTCAAAGAACTCAATTTCCAATTATACCTGCATTTGCGATGACAATAAATAAGTCTCAAGGACAAACATTCGAAAAAACTGGAATTTTATTGAGGCAGCCAGTTTTTACACATGGTCAATTGTACGTCGCAGCAAGTAGAGTTCGATCATTCGATGGTTTGAGATTTTATATTTCCGAATATAATGGCCAAGGGCATTTAGCAAATGATGAAAGAGTTTTTACAAAAAACATCGTTTACACAGAAGTTCTGAATCATTAAATTCACTTTCAAACTATTTTAAGTTCAATGGACAACATTTATTTTTTTAACCGCCCGGTTTTTTTGATTTAATGAAAAATATATGAAAAAATACGAGGCACGTATTTTTTATTTCATTTTTATTTTGTATTAATTTTTTATTTAAATTTTATATAATTCGAAAAAGATAGGCAAAATAACTGTGTAGCCTTGGCGAAACCTGGTCAGTATGGCAATAAAAAAAACCCAAGGAAATGTCAACAAACGCGTTATTGCTTTTTAAATATGGCTTAGCCAGGCTAAACCTCATTGTTCCTATCTTTCATATTTTTCAAATAACTCGAAAATTAATGCATAGAAAAAAAATTAAAAAATTATATAAGCTTTGTAGCAGATAATCTTCAAACTGTTTTCGAATTTTGTACCTTACCAAAAATGAAATGTAATCCACTGGAATTGAAAACAATCTATCTTATACTTCGATGAATGTCAAGTCTCATTTTTATTAGCGTTTATTTGATTCAATAATAACATGAACAAATTAAAACTGACAATGAATTATATCAAAAAATAAATACGAATACAAGCTGTAATTGTGTTTTTTTTCAACTGTTACTACCATTAAATTTTAAATTTTATAGGTATTGCAGGGAATTAAGGCAAACAACACATGCTAATGACGTATTTGTACACGCTCGCAGCTGACATAATAGAACAAAATTCAAAAAAATTATATGCAATGATTATAGAGGTATACTCTTTGATAAAAGAACCTCAATAACGTTCAAACTTAAAAATTTAATGAATTACGGTCGAATTTCGACCACTGGGCGACCACTAGTAAAGAATAATAAACAAATTTTATTAATGAATTATAAGATGTAGGAAGTAGGCGAATGAAATAGTGTCAAGGTCAGCTCCAGGCGCAAGATGAACAGTTATTTTTAGCCACATGACATGCAGTTATGTAAATTCAGAAGTCAGACCATGTTATGTCAGAGACGAGCCCAGCTATGATTCACTGCAGGAATGTAGACCCAAATTAATAACTTCGCCAAAATCTGACTTTAAACTTGTAAAAACAAAAGTTTGCCATCACGTGACTTCCCTCACTACCTCGGAAATTGAGACTTTAAATTTCGCCCAGTCTGCATTAACAACTCGTGCGAATAACATGTATAAGTTCCGAAACGAAATCGCGGGCGCCCGCAGTTTAAAAATGTGCTATAAAATCAAAATTTACACATAAGTAATGTGAATAACAGTTTTTTTTAATGTAATCACCGTTTGGCGTTATATAGTGAAAGCAACAAGAAGTGTATGAAATGACCGAAAATACGGGACAGTTCTTCTGGACTCAAATATCAGCTAAGTAAAACAACGGGGGGGGGCAGAACAATCTTTAAATAAGGGCAAAACAACCAAAATGTCAATATTATGATCATATTTAAAAAAATGAAATCTCATATAAGGGAAAAAGGGTATGTCTGAATGTGTGCATGGATGAAGAATAATAAAAAAGGAGCGCTGGTTTGTGTACGATATTCAATTTAAGTTTGTAACTATTTTATTATGTCAGCAGACACTTTTTATGTTTGATAAGTACAATAATGAGAATACAGTATCACAAGAAAGAAATGTGTAAAAGATGAGCGGAGTAAGGGCTCCGTTTTTGTATTTCATAATGGTTCACATAGTGTTTTATACAAATTTTGTCATTTACAGAAAAGATGAATTTTGACTGAAATTAATAAATAAATAAGATAAATTTGATTGGCAAAGGAGAATTATTAGTCATTTCAAACCAACCATCTTGTTTTTTCAGCTCGTCTAAACGACAACCTGGACCTGGTGAGTAAAATTAGAAAGTTGGTAGCAAACAACATGGCGGCTACACTAGCCGAAAGTGTAGAGTCGTAAACAAGGTTTTATTAATAAATATATAAACTTAACAGGTGGGCTAAAAGTCACTACCCATTGTGAGTTACTGAGTTACCCATAGTAAACATTAAGATAACTTTGGCTGTGATAAAATTGCACTCTAGTGTTTACATAAGAAACTACCAGACACAAACCAAAGGCGCATAATTTAAAATCGATGGGTAAATCACAACCAAAGTTATCTTAATGTTTACAATGGGTAACTCACAATGGGTAGTGACTTTTGCCACACCCTATACATATAAAACACTGTCTATACCTAAAATATGCATACCTTTTTTAATATCCAGCTAATTAAGTTATGA
This sequence comes from Magicicada septendecula, assembly GCA_034769895.1. NCBI lineage: Eukaryota > Metazoa > Arthropoda > Insecta > Hemiptera > Cicadidae > Magicicada > Magicicada septendecula. The sequence goes on from CM068369.1 coordinate 37,165,893, forward strand.
ACACACACATTTAATGCATTGCCTGTCAAAAAATCTAAACTACGTATTTTGGAAATGATTTATGAAAAAAGTAATTGCTTACAATAATGTCTGACTCTCTCTCTCTCTCTCTCTCTCTCTCTCTCTCTCTCTCTCTCTCTCTCTCGCTCTCTCTCTCTCTCTCTCTCTCTCTCTCTCTCTCTCTCTCTCTCTCTCTCTCTCTCTCTCTCTCTCTCTCTCTCTACGATACAGCGTCTCATAAATATATTATAAAGTATGACTCATTGTATACAGCATAGCAGTAAATAAACAAATGCACGTTATACATAATTTACATCCTTTTTGAATTGGAGTAAAACACAGTATTACTTTATGTTTCTGAAGTCTTCTTCGGTATGGGCTGAGTCAAAAATGTCTTGTATGACAATGTTTCACTCATATTACAATGAGTATCCTCAGGTCTATGTCCTGATGAGGGGTCACTTAGACCTGAGGATATTCATTGTAATATGAGTGAAACAATGTCATACAAGACATTTTCGTTGCATCCATACTGGAAGAAGACACCAAGAACAAGATGGACACCAGCCGTGGAAGCCTACGTGAGAACACAGCATTACTAAAAAAAATAAAATTGTAAAAATTATTGATGCAATTGAATTAAACAATAATTTAATTATTTTGTTAAACATTATGCCACTGATTTGTTATAATATTATTATATACATACCACCAAAATCAGTAAAGTTTCAATTTTTTAAAATTATTATTGAATAAGAATTTAATCACAACAAGAACATTTTAATGTGAACTGATGATGAAATTATAATAATTTCGAAAAGGCCTTATTCAATAATTTAAAAAAATTGAAACTTTACTGATTTTGGTGGTATGTATATAATAATAATAATACAATTATTGTACAGTATAATTAAAATACTCTAAATTACTAACTTTGTCATTAACAGCAAGATATGGTATTGTAGAAAAACCAGCCGAATCTTCTTGAGTAGCGCTCTGATATTTTTCCCTTTCTTTAATAACTTTCTGCTCAATTTCTTCAATTTCAGTCCTATTAAAAACAATTCTCATATTCATAAAATATACAACAAAAAGGATATGTAAATATTAACCAATGTGTTCACATGATATAAAACATGAATGAAAGTAAACCATATGTAAAGAACATAATAGCGAAAGTAGTCAATTTAAAAAGTTACTTTTATATATTACTTTTTAAAGGAGTGTGCATTTTGATAACACTTTATATCTATGGTATGGACATATTCAAAATTTTCAATGTTTTTGTACACTTTTATTGAAAAAAAACCATGTTCCAAAGTTAATGTAAAAGATCAATAAAATATAAAAATAATGACACAAGGTAGTTCAAAAATAGTTTTTTTACAAAACAATTTCCTTGCATCACTGTCTTTTGTGGAGTCAATTTCAAGCAAGAAATGTCTCCTGGTGTGTAGAATAAGATGTACTTAATGTTTCCAGATCAGTTTTTAGTGCACTGTTATGCTGTAATGGGTCATTTTTGGTCTTGTGATGGGACATTTTTATTTAGTAAATTCAGTTATTAAAATTGTTATTTTTTGGTTGTCAGAGAAGTGTACTGCAAGTCATTTAGTGGATGATGCATGTTTGTGTAATGTGTTAACCTAGAGCCCAGGTAATTGGAATTGTGTGTGCTCAGAGTGACTAATCTGAATCACATAGTTTTTGATGAGCATATGAACTGAGTGAAAGCGGCAAAAAAATCATATTGACAATCTGGTGTCTATCAGTTATTACGGTCAGTTATAATATCAATGGCCTTGAGAAATTACAGTTATTGGTAATACAAAATTACAAGTGGTAATGGAGTATACATTAAGCAGTTAGTTGCTAGTAAATAAGCCTACTTAGTGTGAAATATTTTAAAAGAGTTATGAACACATGAGCTGTAATTTTGTTACTATTATTATTATTATCATCATTATTATTTTAGAATTAGTGTAAGTGTTAACAAATACATCTGTGATGACACTACTCGAAACAATCACTTGTGCGATTAAAAATATGATGACCTAAATACACAACCACACTAAGTGGTTGTGTGACCTAAATACACAATCTAAACTACTTACTAGGTGTGGCTATAAAATAACTGGACTGATTTTTTTGCCTCTTCCCTATAACTTTGCCAACAGCGAGCGGCATGGACCATTGACTTGTACTCACTCCTCAATTTACTATCAATTTTCAAACACACAGCAGTGTTTAACATTTGTTTGAAGCAGACTGTGTATAACATGGAGCAATGCGTTCATGTCTAATTCCTTGTAAAACTTGGATTAGTTATGGATTATGGATTAGTTCTAAATCACAACTGAACTCATGAGGAAACTGTCAGTAGAAGACCTACAGAAATTGTTTCCAACAGTGAAACATTTGTATGAAGTCGTGTCGGGATTTACGAAGGAGTACACTGAAGGGGATAATATTTCCACTCAGTAATACTGTTGAATCAAGAAGTTTAAAACGCCAGCAAGCTTATTTACAGTACACTGTTAATAACTTTTATCATTTCTGAAGATTTCTAAAGTAACAGAATTAAGATATTTTAAAAGTATGTTGGAAATGTTAACTTACACAATACGTATAACAATGGTTTGTAATAGCATTAAATTTTGGTGCTCAAATTTTGAAAAGTCTACTACAGAAATGTATCACTTGTAAAAAGTTTATGATGTTGAGTTCTATCACATACACAGGTTTTCAAATGATTTAGAAAATTTATAGAGGAAAGTGAACTGATCGAAGGTGATCTCTGCCCTCGTTATCACTGTGTACCAAGACAGATGCCAAGCACGAAGACCAAAGTAACAGAATGAAGATATTTTAAAAGTATTTTGGAAATTTTAACTTTCACAATACATATAATAATAATTCATAATAGCATTCAATTTTGGTGCTCAAAGTATACAACACAGAGAAACAAAATATTTTGAAAAACAAGTGCTTTTGTGCAGTAAAATTATTTGAAACTACGATACCACATAAGTGACTTGGGAAACAATACACAAAGCTGAATACTCCAAACCTGTTAATAAACTGGATAGTGTTATTTGTTATACAGATTTAAAATGTTAGAAATTGATGCTGTAAACACTGTCAGAAAAAAAATTACAACTATTAATGTTAAATATGTTGTTGATTACATGTTACTTGGTGATGCATCAAATAACAATACGATGTGCAATGAGATAATAGCACTAAACATTCACAAATGTAGTAGTAGACTAACAAGAGAATGCTGGTGCACCAGTATTTCTTTGTGCATCATAGGTGACCTTAGTTGTGACCTATATAAGCAAAGATACACCACACGACTAGTTTGGTGAGTGAGTTGTTTTATAACAATATAGCTAAGCACAGTAATTAACACAAAGCAAGTGATGTTTACTTGTTTGGTTAATTATGGTTTAGGAAGCTTTCAATGAGTTTAGTAAACTGTTCTTATTTTGTGAGTAGCATGTAGCGAATTACTGTACGTGTACATAAGGTTTACTGAATCTGGATAAAGTACAATCTGGATAAATGTGTTTAACAAAACTTGTAACTGTTTTATTTCTTTTGGTGTCAATGTAGTTCCTCCATATTAAAGCTCCACTCATATGACGATACTATTTGCAAATTACTATATCTGTGGAATTTAACAATTTTGACAACGTTACAAAAACGGAAAACTTTTCAATCCTGACAAAAAATCAATATAAATGAAAAGCAAAAATAAAAGATAACACATTCACAAAACAGACACAAGAAAAACAGTAAAGAACAGCACTGAAGATATGCACATATCGATACAACTGTAGTCTTCCCACATTATGCATGCACGCGTGCGCTGTAACGACACAAAAATTCTAAAAGAAATAACCGCATCTATTTAAATCAAGCATAAATAATATATATAGTAATATAATAATAATAATGGAGCACAATATTAATGACAAAAGCCTAAGAGAAATTTAATAAACTAATTAGAAAATGAACTTGCTGAAGAAGAGTTGCAGTATAAAAACAGATAGAATAATAAGGATAATTAAAACTACTATATTACAAGAGGTATTGAATAACAAAGGTGAATGACATTAAGGCTAATAAATCATTGAATTCTGAAGAGAAGTTATATAAAAGAGAAAGAAATCTACTTAAGAAATATACCAACAGTAATATTGAATATAATAAATAAATGGAGTTATTGGGAGGCAAGGTAGAATAAGAAAAAATATTCAGAAGATAAAAGATTCCAAGGATGTGTATAATGATAAGATTTTTAATTATTTTTATTTATAGAGTGTAGAAAGCTAAGGCACCACTCTAGAATTATTTTATGGACAGCAGCCAAAGTGCACTGTACCAAGTATGTGAATGTTCGGATGAGCAATTGGACGTAAAAGGGCCACTCAACGCCGATATTCATTCATAATACCATATTTTAATATAGGGGGAATCATTTAACATTAGTATGGAATCAATGTGAATAAAAGAATGTAATATATAAATAGAATATACAATGAACCAAGAGAAAACTCAAGAATTACAATTCGTTAAAGCCACCAATACAAATAAACAAACTCCAGAGATAAAGAAGAAAATAATTGGTATCTATAAGAAAGGTAGGTTTGAATTTGCCTATAATAATGAAGAATTTGTTTAATAAATGTCAATCTTATCACCAAGCAATATTAATACCATAATATCATACACTTCAACTGTTGAAGACATCAGCAAGCAATAACAACAAGTTATCTAAACAAATCGAAATCAAAATAATTTAAAAGAAGAAACAAAAATAAATAAAAGTGTGAACCTATTTAAAAACCAAAAGTCCTACAACAGACATTACTATGACAGATTACTATACTGTATAGACAGTACCCAGTTAGATTTGGAGTAGTCCATAAACAAATAAATAATGATAATAAATTTAATGAATAATGAGTGAATCAATTAGAAAGTCATATAAAGTACAATACAAATTTAGAAGTAAATGTAAAATTTAATTAAGATGTGCTACAAATGTAATATAAAACAAGTGTAATTAATTGGTAAAAGTATGTGAGATACAGTGGTAGTCAATTAAGAATAACTGTGAGTGGATAGTAATTATAAACAATTATTTAATTAAATGAATTACTAATCCATAGTAGCAGATGATACTGACATTAACATTTAGTTTTTTCTTTATTAGTGTTGAGTTAGATAAGTTTAATAGATATTGCTACGACAGCACAGAACAATCTACGCGTTTATCGAATGTGCCAGAAAGATCTCGATGTAAGCGTGTGGTGTACGTGCTACTAGACGCATTTTGCGAGAATCTTCTAGACTTCGCTTCGGCGCTCAGACTGTGTCAAGGCTGTAGTAATTACGTAGTTCACGAGAGATAAGACGCAGTTTGGAAGCTTCTGGTGTGTGAGCGTGACTATAAATACATCGGGTAGCGGCCTTAGTTTTCAGTTCCATGCAAGATATTGGTTAGTGCGGTTCGAGAGTATTAGTGCGATATATTTCCAGAGCGGTTCGAGTTATTACTGTGTACGTTCAAGTAGTTATTATTGAAGTGTTGCGTTTTATAAGCAGACAGTATAATTGTAATACAATTGAGTTTTAATATTTGTGGACATTTTATTACGTGTGTACAATTTTCATTTGATTTGTTGTAGAGACCGCGTTGTTAATTACCAACTATTTTTACTGTAACAATTAAAGGTGTGATTAGTGACTTAATTGGTGTCTTGTTTATTTTGTTTCCACTGTACGTACGACGATCGAGTAGACCGTCGTAACAATATTAATCACACAGACAATGGTTTAAAAGTGTGCATTCAGTTAAGCCCTAAAGGGAATTATAGTAATTAAAATATAATTGTTAATTAATAGTTTGTTTATATTTAAAAAAATTAATTAATATAAAACAAGTGTAAGCAGGATCGATTATGAGTCTTCCAATATAAAAATATAATAAGTCAACATAGGCCTAGATGATTATGTTCAGTAAATAATAAATTATTCAAAAATATTTGTCAAATTACAAATAACTATAATATTTGATATTAAAATTGTTCATAGTTTTGTCAGGTAAAATAATATGTACATTGTATTAAGTATTATGATGTAATAACTAAAAAGCAACTTGTATGTACAAGGTAAAATAATGTATTATATAAAAATAATATTCTATGACAACTGAATCTCAATTTGAACAGATATGACCAGAGTATTTATGTGTATCCAGGAAACCAAAAGAGAGAAAAAGAATGTTGTTGATTATTATTAAAAAATAATAAGCCAAGAAGGAGAGTTGAGTGTAAATTTTGAAAACAAGCTAAATATTTATACAAGAGACATATGAATATTATTAAAAAATAATATAATAGAAAGTAAAAAAACCTTATATCAACCTACAACAGAATATAAAATTGGAGCATACAAAGAAATATCATAAACAAATCACCTTTAAAACATTACTGATCCAACAACCAGAAGGAACAACTACACTTGGATCAACGTAATAACAGGACACTGGACTTCAATCCTAATATTCCACCATAAGGCTTCGGACAACGAAAAGGAGAAAATAAACATTTATTGAACACCAAAAGAAGTGGATTCCTTCATTTGGACAACATAAACAAACTGATATTGGAAATTTTCATCACTGAGACCAGGAGGCTGTGTGAAACCAAACTGAACTGATAAACATTGTGTAACGTATATATATTATTATAATTAATACTCAATTTATATTATTCATTATTATTATTGTTTGTAATGTAATGTACTTTCTATACTTGTTTTTTTCTTTATAATTACTGAACCTTTATATCAGCCAAAAGAACCTAAAAATAATATAAACAAAGAGAAGAGAATCGACCCTGAGATTTATAAATTATATTAATAGTTACACTGAATAGACTATAGAAATTTTTTTGAATAAAAATACGATATTATTATTATTCCATGTGTTTTTATTTATATAGAAATAGAATTAACAAGGGTTACTAATGGATGTACACAAAGAGAGGGATAAATTAATTTAAAATCCGTCTTGTGGTAATTTGACACATCCAAGGTGAGGCATAAAGAACCTGTAATTCCTGAAGGGTAATAAATTGGCGAAGACAGCAGTGGGGAATAATTACATGTAGTTACAGCGCGCGCGCACACACACACAGTGCTACAGTGCTTACTATACAAATTGCAGTATATATGCCTAATCCATTAATTATTGAATAAGTATCAACAGTTACATAAAATAATACTATTAACTGTGATTTTTTTATTGAACATAAATATCAAAGGGTTAATGGTAAAACTATCCAAGTCCAATGTTTTTTTAAAAAGGACAATTTATTTTTTATATCAATTTCTATTCTTGTGTTCATTTTCAAAAAGCTACGCAATCAACAAGGGTACGGTTACACGACCGTTACAGTCAATGTGTGACACGTATTAGGTCATGGATTTTGTAGATAAAGTTATTTTTATAAAATAAATTATTGTTATTAAATAAGTAACATCTATTTATTAAGAAAATTTTTTACATTACATTTTTTTATAACGATTCCAACAACACCATGGAGACCAAAATTAATTACCATAGTAACAAGTAAATAAACAAATACTATTTAGCAGCATATTGAACAGTCCATGTGACCACCCTCGTGCGTGTTAAAAACTGAATTAAAAACGCAGCATGTTGCGTTTCGATGCGGAAAACCTTGAAAACACTGCAGAGTTGACGACCAGTGTGATTTTTCCATGTCTGTGTGACCAATTTCATTGCTGTGTGTCAATGCATTTCCCAACCACAGGCAAAAGGCCAGGGAAAAATGCTCAAATAACCATACCTTAAAGAACTCTTCTATTAATAATAAAAATTAACCTAGAAAATCAGTTTAATGATTTTATAATTTATCCAGTGCACTTCAAAAACCTTTAACTTCAGTTTTCCATAAATTCACATAAGTGGACTTGGGTAACTTTACCAATAACCGCAAGACATATGACGAGTGTAATATATCACAACATCCTGTAGTACTACAAAAAGTGTCAGTACAGCTGCTTTTACAATATATAACACAACTTTTGCTTGAAAACATCGTGGGCATAACTAATTTCATGCTGACTTCAAGTGAATGTGCAAGAATGTGTAAACGACATTTTTTTAAATACCTCAAACGAACAATCTTTAATTTCTCATCATTAGAAATACAAATTTTAGTATTCAGATCACCTGTGTCACCAGTTACTTGCTTGTCTATTACTTCTGTTGTTAAACCAAAAAACCAACCTGCAGTTACATCATTGTTTTAATACAAATGTTATGTGCGTTATTCTAACAGACTTTAGTACATCTTCATATAAATAACATATGGAGAAAATAGAATTGTTATGAGAACTTTGGCTTGCTGGGCTGTACGGCCGTAGTCCAAGGTTGTTTGGTGCAAATGTTTTGGCCATCCCTTCGATGGACATCATCAGTGTAGAAGGCTGCAACACACTGACCCAGGTTTCGCAGTCAGTGTCCTACTCACAGCCACTAGCCTTAAACACACTTCAGTGGTCGTCACTGACTGTGAAACATGGGTCAGTGTGTTGCAGCCTTCCGCACTGAAGATGGCCGTCGAAGGCACGGCTGAAATGTTTGCACCAAACAACCTTGGACCATGGGCTTACAGCCCGGCAAGCCGAAGTTCTCATAATATTGAAGCTGTGAAAGCCTCAAACAAAATAGAACTGTATTTCTACTAATACTGTAAACAATTAAGATGCTCTAAGAATACAACCATATTACATACGTAGGATTTGCAACTGGAACTCAGTTACAATGTAAACGAAGGTACAACAGAACATTACACTATAACTTTCATTTTAAACTAATACATAATATGAAATTAATTTTTTTTAATGAAAAGTTGATATTTTTTTTAACTTACCCTGTTTATTTCTATCACAGGCCTAGTTGTCATTCCCCAAAGATTTTTTAAGTCTGTTTTAAAGGAAATTTTCTTCTCTTTCCAATGATACCAGCCATAATATTGGGACACTGTAACTACAGTCTGTACACAGGAATTTGTAATTTAAGTTGTGGACATTTAAAAGAAAGTAATATTTCTATTTTGAAGGCTCAAATGACCCTTCATAATATGATTACAACAAATCTGATACAATATTTGAATTCTGCAGAAAATTTTACATAAGTATGGAAAATTTCAAATCTTTCCTACTTCAATTGTAGGAGAAATTAAATAAATTTAAAACTACTTATTGAATTCGCGACAGCCGCGGATGAATTTTTTTAGTATTTTAGGCTGAAAATCAGGCTGCTCTAGTTCTGAAACGGCTTAAGATAGAGGTCTGAAATTTTAAACCAGTCATTTTATATAAACAAACCATGTGTACCAAATTTCATGAAAATCCGAGTCGGTGGGTTGCATGCCGTGGTTCAGTTGATATGGAATGACCCTTCAGCGAGTGGAAGAACAGATCCTTGATAATCAACAGATAACTTCTCAGCAAATTGCAAAAGAAATAAATGTGTCTGTGGGAACTGTAAACAAAATCATTCACGAACATCTGAAATTCAGTAAGGTTAATGCACGTTGGGTACCAAGACAGCTTTCTGCTTTTGACCAGCAAAGAAGACTGCAAATCTGCAAGGAGTTAAAGCAATGTTTTGTCAAAGAAGGCAACTTTTTCTCGATCGAACTGTTACCTGCGATGAAACGTGGGTCCATCATTTCACCCCAGAATCAAAACGTGCATCAAAGCAGTGGAAGCATGTGGACTCACCACCTCCAAAAAAATTTCGAACTGCAGGCAAAGTTATGGCCTTAATTTTTGGGGATAAAAATGTCATCATTCATGTCATTTTTCTACCCCGTGGAGTCAACATTAACAGTGAGTAATACTGCAAAGTTCTTCAATATGTTCACAATGCTCTTAAGAAAAAACAGCGTGGTGCGATCACTAAGGCGTTCTGTTTCTGCAGGACAATGCATGCCCGCATACCGCCCACTGCATGACATGCACGCTACAAGTTCTTGGCTGGGAGTTATTGCCACACCCCCTTACAGTCCAGACTTCGCTCCCAGCAATTTTCACCTGTTCAGGCCTTTGAAGTTGTTCCTGGGAGGCCAGCATTCCAACATGTAACTCTCTAATGAATTAGAGACATTTATCTTGTGTGTACTAGTAATAAGTTATAATAGTATAAATAATTACTTTCACTTTTGAAATCGGACGCCATGTTGTCAGATTGGGCAACATCATACAAGTTTACATTTAGGGCCAGAATTCGGGTAACACGAACCAGGGTTGTGAAATATATTACCTGAAATAATTGTACTCAAGATAAAATGTACAAGTGACTTTTTATTTTTAAGACGAATCTAAATACATACTGAAAACTGACTCTAATAGGTACGAAACACGTACATCTTACGCCATGGGGCGTTAGCAAACATTAAACCCTCCAAAATATCTACAAGTAAACAGGTGATTATTAAACATTAAAATCGTATAAATACCTAGCACAACCCAGCATGTTTAAGTCACTCTCTCCCTCGCACTCTCTCTCTCTCACGCTCTGGTACAATTTATTTATTTTATTGAGCTCATTTAAAATTCTTTAGATAAAATATTTAAATATAAATTGGTCATTTTTACATTGAATGACTTTTGATTTTGCAATAAAAAGAATGTTTGGAACGTTCTCACCAAATTTTGGACAGCTACTTAGCTGCAGTTGTTTGTCCGGTAAAACATCGCACACCGCGAGTTTACCGATTTCGCTACCGGTCACATCTTGAAGTATTAGATTTACAGCACTGTTTTTAATCCACTTTAGTAATTAACCACCTTTGGTGGTGTAACAGTTAAAATTTGCACTTGGTGAACCCTTTTGCGGGCCGGCTACGTTCACGCTCTAGAAGAAAATGACTCAGAGTCTTTGTTTCACATTGCGTAGGTGGGGTAAAAACGACGTCATCAGGCTTTTGTTCTTTGTTTACAGCTTCGACTTGTTTACGGAAATGCATTCCTCACCACTGACGTCATCAGGGCTCGCCACTTTATCTCGGTATGTGACATACGTTTTTTGCTGTGTTTGTCGTTTTGCAATGAAAAACGGTCAGAATCCTGTCAATTCACATTTGCGTGTTATAAAATATTTATATAGTCCACTCACCACAGCTTCACATGGATTATGAAATATTTAAATAATTATTACCAAATTGTTAAAAATATAGGAATACAATAATTATGGTCTTTTATACCATGTTTTTATTAATTTAATATTGCACCAGAATTGTACCATCACAAACAGCGACCCGGATTGATGTGAATGTCCCTTGTACACCAAATGGTCAGAAGAAACAAGCATCGTTTTAAACATTTTAAATCTATAAAATACTTGCTACCACAAAGTTCAATTTTTAGGACTACACTTAGTTACGTACTATACATCATACACACTGCGAAGGCCTAAAGGTACTAGAGCATCAATAAATTTCAACAACAAATTTTTTTTAAAAGCAAGAAAACAAAGAAATACTCCAAATATGTGAAACATGCCTGGAATACACTGGACACAAAATTTTGGTGTTATTTTTATATTTCATTTGCACACAGAAGTGATGTTTAAATGAGGAAATGTGTGTATCAGTTAAATTCAAATGCAAATGTGTACAATCCGTCACAGCCATCTTTTAAAGAAGTTAAAAGTAAACTACAGTGGAACCTCGATATAACACCCCTGTGATAAAACGCGACCCTTGATGTAACGCTCATTTTTCACAGTCCCGGCAAATTAAATAGTTGAACTTGGGACCTTTATGTAAAGCGACCCTCGATATAAAGCAGTTTTTGGCTGGTCTGCAGAAGAGCGTTATATCAAGGTTTCACTGTATTTCTTCTTCTCTAAATCAGCTGCAGAACCACAATAGAAAGTGATCACACTGCAAATGAACTGTACCTGTGTATGTAGTAGCTAACACTTCATCAAATCCAGTGTTTGCAAAAATTCCTCCTTGCACTGACGTAATACTTTCATTGCACATCTGAAAAGTAAAATCGTGCTATGATAAGTCTATAAATTGTGTAACTGTAATTATCAAGGGATTCTAACTGATACTAATTTAAAGTAGCTTTACATAATTATAACAAAAAGTATACATTATAATTTATATTCTTCATTTGTTTTCCAACTTTAACTGATACCAACTTTAAACGAAAGGTGATTTATGAAGAATGGTGTCCTTGGGATTATTCACTCTGTCATTTGTATACAATGTTACTTTATACATCTGTAGTATAAGGATTATACAGAACCAACAGATGAGGAAGCAAAAACACCAACTTGGTTAAGTTTTATTAAAGAGATGAGTAAACATTAATACCACACAAGACTCTATTGGGATGCCAGAAGACAAATGGAATGATTCAATGTCCTGCCATTAGAAAACAACAACAACATTAATACCACAATATATGAAGGTTAGTTACTGTATTCTTTATAATTTAAAACACACTTAATTATTTTTAATATTTATAATAACTTTACTTCAAGATGTTTTTTCCTTATTTGGGGTACTCAGTGTTCCCATCCTCAGCCTTCTTAATTTTGAATCTAGTGGAGTACTTGTGTGTTGGTTGGTTGTTGTTATGGTTTCCTGTAGGTTTTTGGTATTTTAAATTGGTATTATTGTGTGTGATTGTGGTGTATATATTAGTATTTTGTGTATTTTCGATGTTGAGTGCTTTCAAAATTGTGTCATGTTTTGTATTGATTTGTATTTGTTCAGGTATTAGTTTGTTTTGTGCTTTGTGTTTGTATATTTGTAAATTTTCCCAAATGTTCATTATGGTACCGTTGTGTGGTATGTGTTTTATTAGTGTCATGTTGGTTATATCTGGGAATTCATGTCCAGTGTTTATTGCATGTGTGGCCAAATTAGATATATATATTTCTGGTTTTTTATATGCGTTTAAATGTTCAAAACAATGTTTTTTCAGTTGTTTTTTTGTTTGTCTTATGTAACATTTTTTGCAATATTGGCATTCAATTTTGTATATACCGTTGGTTGCTATCTTTGTTGTGTGGGTTATTTAGTTTTTGTAAATTATTTTTATTAGCTTTGTCCTTTTATTATTTATGTGTGTGAATGTGACCCATTTTTTATTGTTGTTATTATTTGTGTATTGTTCATTTTGATTAATTCTTAATTGTTCAGTTTTTATTTTATACATGATTTTATTTTCTATTTTGTTTACAGTATTTTTATTGTATCCATTTTCATAAGCAATTCTGTATATTAATCTCTTTCTCTGTTTCTTTTTTGTTTTGGGGGATATTTTGTACATTCTGTTAAGGGGACTGGGATGGCCCTATCTTCGCCATGTTAAATTCATCAATTTTAGGTACATTTTTCTCCAAAACTATGTAACATAAATGCCTACACTTTTTTTTACTTTGAAGGACACATATTTCTGTATAATTTAAACAGAGGGTTTCTTAAATTTTTTTTTTACACTTTTAGAATTTGTTCGATATTTCGGATCGAACCGGTCATTATTTTCATTTTCCGAAGTTGGCACTATGGCTTTTGTAGGGCTCATACATGCAATGGACTTGTAGCCTTTGTCGCACACCAGCCATCTTAGTGTCAACATCCACGGGTCGGGACTCCTCGGCAGGTAGAACTCCGTACATGTAACCTATCCTCTTCCTAACCAGTCTATCCTGCCTGAGTGTCAGGATCTACCCAGTCGTGAGATTACGGTAAGTCATTTTCATATTATTTATGTCTTGTTAGCAATTCTGCATGCTGCTGCTATAGAGCTCACCAGAGGCTATCAAATTATCAAGTGAGAAAGCCGTCTTACTTTCAATCTTTTAAAATATTATCGTACATCTATTTACTACCAGAGGATTCATGAGGTTGCTAGCTTTTCAATTAAATTGCTTGCCGTCACGACTGGGAGCACGTGTTTCGTAATTTTGTGCATGTTGCTGCTGGTGTTTCGAGTGAGTAAATGGGTTATAAGTCAGTTTTGGCTGCGCTATTTTTATTTTAATTACCAACGTGCTGTGCCGTTTCGTTTTGTGTGCCTGCTCGTGGTTGTTTTGCATGCTGTTAATTTTTTAAATTTCATGAATGTTTGTCATTTGCATGCTATTGCACGGAAGCACGTTGGTATAATACGCATGTGAACTACGAGTTTGCGTTTCAATGCTGTTGCTTGTGGTCAGCAGTGTCGTCGTGTGTGCATGGCCAGGTGGGCAAATATTGTGTCCAAATTTTGCACCTTGTATTGTGGGTAATCGTTTGATTACTGGGTCAAGTCTGGTGAAGTTTGTTTCCGTACTGTCAAAGTCTGCTTTCCACGTGAAATTGGGCATTACGTGCTTGCGACTGTCAGGCGTAAAGGGAACGGATTGGTTTTAGGTTATCCGGTTTTCGGTATAGCCTGCCTTATATTTAATTTTTTTGGCATGACTATTACCTTTAGGTGCGGTTTATATTTTGCACATGCGATATCCTGTCCATACACCCCGCGTTGACCATCAATTTTGGCATTTAATGTGTCCCAGTTATTGTGGTTGGTTCGGTAAGTGGTGAATTGTTGTACATTGTACTTTGCTGTGTTTTGTGTGTATTTATTCTATTTGGTATTATACATGTTTTTTTTTTGGGTGCACTTTTGTGTACCATTATTTTGCACCGTATGTGCTGTAATCTTGTGCAACTTGTGTTTTTGTTGTCGTGCTTTTGCACTGTGTAAGTTGTTAATTTGTTGCGTGTTTAATTTATTGTGTTTGGTACTATTCGCCTGTTGGATTGTGTTAGTTGTATTTTGCCTTGCACTAATTTACTTTTGTATTTATCTTGCTCGGTATTGTGTATGAAAAGTAGTTGTGTGAGACGCCTAGTTATCTCGATCACGGTTAGGCTAGGACGGGTCGTGATTATTGTTCAATTTCTAATTCTCTTGTTGAGGGTGGTTGTCGGTTGCACGATATTTTTTAATTCAGTATGCCTGCTAAATTGTCGCTGGCAGCTTTTGACCGGACCAGTTCGGTGGGAATACTTGCGTTGCAACATTTAATAAATAAGTTGGAAGGGTTGCCGCAATTGAGAGCCGTGGATCAGCATGAGGCCGGTATTTTGGCCTCCAGGTTGTCCGAAGAATATCAGGACCTTCTAGGTAAGGTAGATCCTTACCTATCGGCCAAGTCATTGCCCCAGGGATTGGACGAGGACCACACTTTTTCAGTGGTTGCTCAAATTAAGGATATTTATGTCCGGGGTAGCATTTTAGCGTCAAAACTAACAAAACCAGAGATACCGGTTGGTTCCGGTCGGTTTTCATCGGCAAGTGGCGGGTACTCAGGTGTTCTCGTTCATGAGTTGCCGAAACTTTCTTTACCTTGTTTTGATGGCCAGGCCAAATGTTGGTCCGAGTTTTGGTCAAAGTTCACCACACTGGTGGACGAAAGTCCTGCCCTCACTCCAAAGCAGAAATTGTTATATTTACTGACTCATCTTAAGGGTGAGGCTTATGAGAAGGTTGCCGCGCTTCCCATAGTTGACGATAGTTATTCGCTTGCACTGTCAACTCTTAAAAACCGTTATCACAATCCTCGTTTGGCCGCCCGGGTTTATTGTACCAATCTGCTTCAGTTACCAGCCGCTTCTATGCGATCAGCTGCGTCTATTAGAAAGTTGGTGGACAGCTTCAATGCTAACTTTTCAGCGTTGTCAGCTCTAAACATTGCTGATATATATCAAGCAATATAGCATCTTTTGTATTGTCTAGGCTGGATCTATCATTGCGTGAATGCTTTGAGGCGTCTGTTACGGACAAAGAGAATCTCCCTGCCCTAACAGAAATTATGACATTTTTAACCGCTATGGCGGAACAGAAAGAACAGGCATCTTTGGAATCGGCTTTACCTGCTCTTCCTAGCACTAGCCACCAGAAAACCCAGAAGGTTTCCTTTTCTAAGGCTACTCCTCTTGCTGTGTCTACATTATCTGTGGAGGTTACGCAACGGGATGCATCTAGTTCACGTTGCCTTCACTGCGATTCCCAGACCCACATGCTTCTCAAGTGTCCGGCGTGGCTGAGTAAGGACCCTAGGGCGCGATTTCAAAGTCTTAAAAATAAAAAATGTTGTTTTTCGTGCCTCCAACACAAACATTCGGGCTGGTGCAAAAATAGGTGCAAAACGTGTGGCTCTAAGTACCACCACACTTTACTTCATTTCAAAAGTGCCCGTCCGTCTCCGTCTCGTTCACAGATTTCTGACACAGCTGAACTCAAGGCTTCGAGGTCATCGCTTGTTGATCTGTCTAGCACTACTCTGACCGTGTCTCTGCCCCATCCTGCAGGGGTTCTGTTAGCCACCTGTCTAGCAGTCTTGTCGTCTCCCAATGGTGGTTATATTGTAGTTAGGGCCATCCTGGATAGCGCGTCCCATGCTTCTTTCATAACTGAAGCATGTGCATCTCGCTTAAAGTGTGCTTGTTTTGACGCTTCAGTAAGTGTCAATGGGGTAGGTGATATTGCCACCAAAGCAAAAAAGGTGTGCCATCTGTCCTTGGAAACTTTAAAACGCGAGGTTGTGGCATCTAACCATGCATTTATAATTCTTGCTAAGATCTCGTCGGACTCACCTAGGTTCCAGTTGTTGCCTGAAGTTAAGCAGGCTACAAAAGACCTTTTGTTAGCTGACCCTACCTTCGATGTAGCAGCCCCAATTGATGCGTTGTTTGGAGCCGATATTGTAGCGGCTATTCTTATGGGAGAGACTATTCCTTTGGGTGCAGGTTTGCCTGTTGCAGTTAGGACACGTTTTGGGTTTGTGATTATGGGTAGAGCCCCAATTTCACTTAATTGTGCATTGACTTGTGCTAGCGGTCTCACTGGCCTTCCTTTGGATCTAGTATCTGCACATCAGCTTCACTGTCATTTCCACCACTTTTATCCTTCCGTTACAACATTATCTACGGATACAACAAACCTACTTGAGCAAGTTCATCGTTTTTGGGAGGTCGAAGAGCCTCCAGCTGTACCCCACCAATTATCTGAAGAGGATCACTTTGCTGAAAGGTTTTACATGGAGTCAACAAGTCGGTTGCCATCAGGTCGTTACCAGGTGCACTTGCCGTTCTTCAAAAACTCTTCTCACATTTTGGGAAATTCCCTTAAGGAAGCCATGTCTCGGTTTTTTGTGTTAGAAAGGAAATTTGCGGCGAACAGTCAGTTTAAGAGCCAATATGTACAATTTATAACGGATTATGTCGCTCAGGGGCATATGTCATTGGTGTCTGACCCCAGTTTTCCAAAATATTTCATCCCTCATCATGGTATCTTTAAAGTTAGAGGTGATACTTCAAAAATAAGGGTGGTGTTTGACGCCAGCATGAAGACGTCCTCTGGGATTTCCTTAAATGACGTGTTATGTGTCGGCCCTAAGTTGCAGACCTTACTGTCAGACGTTTTGACTTTGTTTCAGCGGTTTAGCCATGTTTCACGTGCGACATCGAACAGATGTATCACCAAACTGCTATGCATCCTGATGACTTGGCGTACCTGTGTATTTTATGGCGTGAGGAGGTTACCGCCCCACTAAGGGGTTTCGCTTTGCGTACCGTTACTTACGGGCTGGCTTGCGCCCCTTTTCAGGCGTTGCGAACCTTGCAGCAGCTGGCTCAGGATGAGGCAGTTAATTTTCCTGCGGGAGCGGCGGTACTTAGCAGTAATATTTTTGTGGATGATATTGCTGCTGGCGCTGATTCAAAATCAGAGCTTTGCAAATTACAACGGGAATTAATTCTGTTGTTGTCTTCAGGAGGGTTCAATTTGAAAAAATGGTGTACTAATCAACCCGACTGCCTACCTGAATCAGCCGCTCCGAGTGATTCCGTCGTTGCTAAGGATAAGGATATTCTGGGTTTAAGTTGGGACCATTCAACCGATTGCTTCTCATTTCCTCCTTTGGCCTGTTGCAGCAATGCTCAGGTTCAATTTACCAAACGTGTCGTGTTATCCCAGATGGCACAATTATTTGACCCATGTGGTTGGCTTTCGCCAGTGATTTTCAGGGCCAAGGCTTTTTTCCAAAAACTCTGGGCTGAGGGCTTGGACAGGGATGCTCCTCTAAGTGATGACTTAAATGATTATTGGAGTCAATTCCTGTCCTCTTTGAACCATCTTTCGGTAATTACTATTTCCCGGCCATTCCTCCCCAAAGGTGGGCATATTGAAAGGGTTATATTGCATGGTTTCTGTGATGCTTCCCAGTTGTGTTACGCGGCCGTCCTCTATCTGTCCATTTATACTGACTCTGGTCCTCCGGAGGTTTCGTTGGTGTCGTCTAAAACTAAAGTGGCACCTCTTAAAACTTTATCAATCCCACGTTTGGAGTTGTTGGGAGCTTATCTTTTAGCCAACCTTGTTCGCCATTATGTTGGCTTATTCTCGTCATGTATTCAATTGAGTCAAGTTTTCTTATGGACGGACTCGACGATTGTCTTGGATTGGCTGAATATGCCTACTTTTAAATTGAAGACATTTATTGCTAATCGGGTGGCTGCCATTACCGAGTGGACCGATACTAAATATTGGCGTCATGTTCATGGTGTTTCTAACCCCGCTGATTTAGCCTCTAGAGGCATGTCACTCTCCAGCCTCCGGTCGTTGACATTGTGGTGGTCAGGGCCAGATTGGTTAAAGCTTGATGCTCTATGCTGGCCCCCTATTAATTATCGCCCGAATCACGACGTGCAAGATGTTGCCTTGGAGACCAAGGTCTCTTCGTTTCTCATTCAGGAGCTGCGGGTGGAATTGTTTGAGCACTTGTCCTCGTGGCCCTTAGTGGTGGGGGTTACCTCAGTCATCTTAAGGTGGGCTATGCCTTCGCGGGTTGAAGCTTCCACAGCCATGGATTGGAAGAAGTTGGCTGTTAAGTATATTTTACGCTATATTCAGCGCAGCGTGTTTGGACAGGAGCTCGCGGCTCTTCGTTTAGGTAAGCGGCTCCCGGTCCGCATTCAGCGCCTGGTCCCGTTTATAGATGATTTTGGCCTCATTCGAGTACGCGGTCGCTTGACCAACTCTGCGGTTACTAGAAATTGTTTTCCGGTTTTACTGCCCAAGCATCACCACCTAGTAGGGTTGCTAATTCATCACACCCATGTGTGGTTAGGTCATGCTGGGCCCTTGCAAGTTCAATTTCAGCTTGCCCAAAATTATTGGATTTTGTCCGCACGTCATGCAATAAGAACCATAATTTGGAAATGTCTTCCTTGTTTCAGGGTGCGTCCTCGCCCCACCAAACCATTAATGGGGGATCTGCCAATTCCTAGGGTTAATCCGGCACCTCCATTTTATTCTTCCGGCATGGATTATGCTGGCCCCTTTTTGGTATGGGCTTACGCTGTTCGGAAGGCACCTATCGTCAAAGCCTATCTATGCATTTTCATCTGCTTAGCCACTAAAGCAGATCACTTTGAAGTGGCTATGGATCTTTCAACGCCCCAGTTTATTGATGTGTTGAGGCGGTTTATTGGTCGTCGTGGGGCTCCGAAAACACTGTATTTGGATTGTGGTAGGAATTTTGTGGGGTCGCGCTCCGAACTTAAACGGGAGCTCAAAAATGTTCTTTCCAATCCTGACCTGTCAGCTCAGATAACAGCTTTTGCTGTTGACAATAACATTGAATTTAAATTTATCCCTCCGTCTGCCCCTCATCAGGGTGGCTTATGGGAACGGGCTGTCCAGTCGGCCAAGTTTCACATGAAAAGCATGATTGGGACCAGGTCGCTGACCGTAGCAGAATTTGCGTCTTTATGCATTCGCATTGAGGGAATCTTAAATTCCCGTCCTTTAACTGCCCTCTCTTCAGATCCAAGTGATTACCAGGCTCTAACGCCTGGTCATTTTTTGGTTGGCCGCCCCATTACCGCGCCCCCTGAAGCTGAAGTCTCATTAAATGAAGGGACCGTCCGTCATTACAAACAAATTGCCGCTTTGCTCCAAGCCTTTTGGAAAACGTGGCGTTTGGAATACCTGACGGCACTTCATGCCAGATCTAAGTGGTCGTCTAAGTCAAGAAATTTAATGGTTGGGGACGTGGTGGTTATGGAGGAACAGAATTCTCCCCCCCTGATGTGGCCTCTTGGCTGAGTTTCAGCTGTTTCCGGGGAGCGACGGGGTTGTTCGTCGCGCTTCAGTTAAAACCTCCACAGGTTCTTTTGAACGACCGGCTATTAAATTATACCGGTTGCCTATATCTTCTTGATTGGGTTTATCTTGTTTTTCGGGTGAGCAGAATTAGTTTCAATGATTGTTGTGGACTTACTTGACACTTTTCTGGGATTTCCCAGGTGATTCCTTCCAGCTGTTGTCCGTCTGCAGTGAAGTTTACATTGTGGAGGGTTTCTGGCATGGCGTTGTGCCAGTTTATTGGGAGTTATGGATGCTCAAAAAAAAAAAAAAAAAAAAAAAAAAAACTAGGGAATACTAAATAAGTTGATTTGCTGAGTTTTACATTGTGTTTGGCTGGGCCATTGTTTATTGTATGTTATTGGGTTTTGTCTGCTCTACCCGAACCTTTCGGAATGCTCGCCTGGTCGATGCGCCCGCGGCGGAGTTATTCGGCATGGTTTTCTAGTTAATTGCATGTTTTCTGTATGTTTGTATTTTCTTGTGTTTGCGTGTGACCCCCTCCTATGTTGGAAGGTAATTTTCAGAGAGTGTTCCTGTTCACCAAAAGCCAAATTTTTGTAATGTATTTTGGCCATGTCTTTTGGTGTAGTTGGTGGTTGACCCATTGCGGTCAACGGGGGCCGGTGTTCGATATTTCGGATCGAACCGGTCATTATTTTCATTTTCCGAAGTTGGCACTATGGCTTTTGTAGGGCTCATACATGCAATGGACTTGTAGCCTTTGTCGCATGCCAGCCATCTTAGTGTCAACATCCACGGGTCGGGACTCCTCGGCAGGTAGAACTCCGTACATGTAACCTATCCTCTTCCTAACCAGTCTATCCTGCCTGAGTGTCAGGATCTACCCAGTCGTGAGATTACGGTAAGTCATTTTCATATTATTTATGTCTTGTTAGCAATTCTGCATGCTGCTGCTATAGAGCTCACCAGAGGCTATCAAATTATCAAGTGAGAAAGCCGTCTTACTTTCAATCTTTTAAAACATTATCGTACAGAATTTCTTAAAAAACAACCAAAATTTTACAAAAAAATTAACTTATAATGTTAAATAGTTTTAATTTAAATACAAATTTTGGAAACCCCTCTGCTTAAAATGTACAGGTTTGTATGGGAAATAAAATTTTTAAAAATCATGCAAATATCTTATAGTTTTTGAGAAAAGTGTACCTATATACTAAGAAACACAATTTTTGGGAAATTGGATTTAAAGTTAAAAGTAGACTATTAATGAATTTTTTCTTACCTCAGTACATCCCTGCTTCATAGGAAGGGTTTTCTGGGCCCTCTCGTTCTTTATATGCATCCTCCAATTTTCTTTTTGCCAAGTTTTTGTTTTGGCGATTTTTTTCAAGTTCTTTAATTGCTTTTTCTGCCTCTTTAATTCTTATTTCATCCAACTTTTTCAGTAACCCACATTTAACAATGTTACCATTGTTGAAGGTAGCTATGGCTTCATGAACTCCAAATTCAAGTGTAGATTTCAAAACAAAATTTGATTTTGGAATCCTTGATCAAATCATGCTATTGAGTGACTCACTAGGATTTTGGGTGCCACATTTTCTGAGAACCTCAGGGTTAGGTAAATCTTTAAAAATTTGTTTGATTTCTTCCATGATAACTTTTGGAAAGTGTGTGTGATTTTTATGGTCATACTGTTCACTTTTTGCTTTAGCCCTTTGATATTTGCACCAACTTTCTTTGCCTTTTGGCCATAACTCATGCATGAGAGTCCCATTGCTTGAAGCAAGGTAAAAATATTCTGCCCAAACAGCTTTTTCATCTATTCTAAGGTTTTTACGTTTCTTCTAATCTCTAATCCATAATAAGTTTGAATTTAGTTGATGACAGCATCAGTCAGATGCCTACGGAGACCGATTGTTTAACCTAACTTAACCTCAAACAAATCTGTAAATATTGATCACCTGTTGCTATGTTACTCAATTAACCACGCAGTGCCAACACAACAAAAGAAAATACCATTACAAGAGAACAGACAAATGAATACTATAATGATGTAATATGTGTGGCAGTGCACGTAAGCCGCGTAGACCTACATAGTCAAACTGAAGCGTGAAAATACCCATGCACGTCATCATAAAAATGCTTATAACTTGCATTCTACTGCACAGAAAAATATAAATTTGGTATCAAATTAAAGCTAAAGATGTATAGAATAAAATAAGCTAAAAACCTAAAAATCGATTATTTTTTACCCATAGGGTCATCCCAGTCCCCTTAAGTAGTGAATAGAATGCTGCCATAGCAAAAAGTGTTTGAATTACCGGTTTGGCCTGACTATAAGACGGCCTCACATATAAGACGACCCTAGATTTTTGAAGGTGTTTTATAGGAAAAAAAAGGACCTGCATATAAGATGACATTGAATTTTTTGAGGTGTTGAATGAGAAAGACAACTAAATGCCTCAATGGCATCATATGTTGAAGTCAAACTAAGTTAATATGGCTATTTTACATTAAAGGTGAAATTACCTTTAAAGTACCTGAAAGTGTTAAAGTACCTTACTGTTTTTAGTTGCAGTCATCATCCTAATTTTCTTCTTCTTCTCCAAGTTCATCTTCAGAATCGGTACTGGAATCAGATTCATAACTGGAGTAGTCTTTCCACAAAATATCATCTTCACTCCCATCCATGTTATTAGAAACACAACATTTTTTAAACACCTTTATAATGGGTTCACTTTTTATTTTTCTGCAGGCTGTGATTATTCACTGGGCCAGTAACTGTTTCTTCAACTTGCCTGTCGAAATCAATGCATGGTTTCCATTAATTAACCAGTCACTATAGTTCTTCCGTAAGTAGTCCTTAAATGGTTTATTAACAACCACATCTAAAACTTGAAGGGGAGAAGTCATTCCCCTAGAGAATATAACAAGATCAGTGTTCATTTCTGCAACCAGCTTCTTTATTTTCCCGCATGTGTGACCATGAAGGAACTACCCTCTCTGCCCTAGTAAAGCGCCTGGCTGACGTCCCCAAACAAACATAAGCCAATCTGCCATAAGTTCTTCTGTCATCCACTATTTTTCCTGTGCTCTAAAACAATCCCAGCTGGTAACTGTTCCTGCGGAAGCATTTTTTTCTTTAAAATAACATATGGCAGAAGTTTTATTCTATCAGCAGTTACTCCTAGCATCACAGTAATGCCTGACTTTTCGTTGTCTGTACATTTAATTATAACTGATTTTGCACCATTTCTGTCCACAGTAACATTTGACAACATATCGAAAAACACTGGTGTTTGGTCAGCGTTTGGCATTTGGCCAAGCAGGTAATTGTGGGCTCAGTTTTACAATTTATCGCTGATAAGCGATCAATTTGTCAGTATAATCTGCAGGTAGGCGTTGTGATGTCGTAAACACAGACCCGAACGCCGCATCATGCGTTTACACCAGCACAAGTTTGCTAACCAAATGGGCCGTTTTATGCACTGTCGTACGATAAATTTATTGTTCCGTATTCAAAAACATACCACGGTGTCCTAGGAAACGCATCCAATAAAATATCAGACGAGTTGTTTAGATACATGGGCCAAAATTGATTCATTTATGCACTCACATGCGAGTTTTTTATCGTTTGACTTTCAGACATCAGTGCTGCCAACCTTCCTGCCTAGCATCAGCGAAGCCAGTTATGCCAAGTAATCAGTGGTATTCACCTCGTGGTGTGATTTTATTAATTTGTTTTGTAAATATTGTAACAATCTACTAGGGTCGTACCTGTTGAAATGTATCACACTTGTTTATTTTGTGTATTAGTTTCCCCTTGGGTTTTATCTGTCTCCTCTTCATTCTTCCTCTTCTTCTTCTTCAATCCGGTTCGGTTCTCCTCTTCTTCTCTTCTGGTTTAAATTCTGTTTACTTGTATGGATCTGTCCTCTTCTTCTGGTTCTTCTTTAGTTCTGCGTCCATCATTGTTTTGTCTATCATATTTTTCTTAAGTATGTTACGTGGTTCCCTTCTTTATGTTTGGGTTGTTGGCTCAATCATGTCAAAATATTTACATTTTAATAAGTATGTTACGTGGTTCCCTTCTTTATGTTTGTGTTTTCGGCTCAATCACTTGGGTTGGGTAATATCGTTGTACGTCTTGTCAAAGTATTTACATTTTAATCATTTTTTACACATTTTATTTCATATGAAGTAATTTTATATCAAGAATTATCTTTTTTATCACTGGTACGAGATTTGGCTTAATTGTATCGTTACATAATGCCTCTCCTCTAAAATTGATCATTTTAATAAAACACTAGCATAGTTTTTTATGAAATTATCAGTTGTAGATAACTTTTTTCCTTCTCTTCCTTGTTTGTTTCTCCATTCTCCATTTCTCTTCTTACTTAATTCACTCCATTTTATTTGGATCTGTTTTTATTTATTTCCATTGGTGCATATTCCCTCATACACAAATTTTTTTCCCTAACTTTATATAGTAGCTTGTTTCTCCCATTACTACTCATTTTTCTGAGACTAGAGGCACATCTTCTCTACTCAGTTCATATAGATTGCTGGACTTTTCAACAGTCAATCTTAAATCTTTGTCAACTTGTGACTTAATAATAATAATAATATAATAATATAATTGGGATTGTCCACCTTGTGGTTTGTTTTTAGATCACTTTATCATTACTACTCATTCTTCCTTCCGCTATACCTTAACTATACACTATCATCTACTTCTACACTATATTGAGAAATTTTATCTTTATTCATATGTTAATTTCATCATATCTCACCTTTCATTATTTTGTTTTCAATGCTCGTTGTGATCATTTTAATTGTTTTAGACATTTAGCAGGATTCTGCTTTAGCCATATTTGTATATTTGTTTTATATACAATTTCTCTCTCTCTCCTTGTACCAGGTATAGTCTTATTTACTTTTTCTGATAATACTTTTGATTCAGTATAATTTCAAGTATTTATCTCAGTAATTTGAACTTGATTTTATTTTTGTTTATTTTACTCTGTATTCAACATCATTTTTGATAATTCTTTGGTAAGTTAATGGTCTTACCTTAAAGGAATGTTTGTAGCGTATTCCTTTTTAGCTATTTTTTGTTTTAATTATAATTGTAAGTTTATGCTTCTTACATTTTTATTACATAGGAATGTGTGTAACTTATTCCTGATTATCTCACTTTTTACTTCATACTTCATATTTCAATTTTTTTTTTTTTTTTTCATTATTATAAACCTTTTTTATTGTTCCGCATATATCATCTAAATATTTGAGTAAGCTGCTCTTACAATCTCTTTTAGAATTTTGAAATCGGTTTCATTTCACAATGGTTTTATTCTTCTTCGTAAAACTTTTTTATTGAAGTTTGGTTGTAAACTCCCTTGATTTTCCTTGTATTGATATTACTGATCTGGTAAGTATTATTACCATTGTCTCTTGTGATGATATACGGTCCAGTATATAGCAATATTAATTTCTTTGCTATACCTTCCATTGTACTTGGCAGTTCACGATTTTTGATTAGTATTTTTTCTCCCTCTTTATATTTGATTATTTTGGGTTGGTTCTTTGCATATTTGGCCTTTTGTTTCTCAATTTTTTCCACTATTAGGCTGTACCATTTATTTTTTTCATACGGGTCTTCTGGATCTTTTGGGAATTCTATTATCTCTTGTATCTCTCTGTTTGGCTTCCTCTCGAACATCATCAAGTAAGGTGTACTTTCAGTGAATTGGTGGTAACTGATGTTTAAAAACACTTCGGTTGAAGGTAAATATTTGTACCATTCTCTCTGGTTGTTATGACAATAAGTTCTCAAAATGCGTCCCACCTCCCTCAACATTCTTTCTGCGGGATTGCTGCTAGGGTGGTAGACTGATGTTTTATAAGTTTTAATATTTAGTTTTAATAACTCTTCTCTCCATTTCCTTCCTTTAAATTGCGTTCCATGATCTGTTATTAACATGTACGGTCTTCCAATCTCTATAATGTATTTATTTTTGATAATATCTAATATTTTCTTTGTTGTGGCTCTGTTTATAGCATATAATTTGGTGTACTTGGTGTAATGGTCAAGTATGATAACAATGAATTTGTAGCCATGTCGCCCTCCGCTACGTGGGAATGGTCCACATATGTCGAGGAACGCCTTCTCTAATTTGGCACTTGATGTGATGGGTATCATCGTTCCATCCTTCCTTTCGTTATTGGTTTTGACCATCTGACACAATGTGCAGGTTTTTATGTTTTTACTTACTTTTCTTGCAATATTTTTTATAAACAAATCTTCCTCTAATGCTTTTACCATTTTAATTGTTCCCATGTGGCCGTATCTCACATGATAATCTTTGATGATTTGATTTTCTAATGATTTAGGAATTACCAGTTTCCAAGTATCTTGGTTCTTTTTTGTTTTCATAAATAAAATATTGTTGTACACACAGTAAAATTGGTTAATAATGGCTTCAGACTCCATCAGTCTTCTTCTGATGTTGGATATTTTTGTATCTTGCTCTTGTTGCAACACTATTTGGTTCATAATATCTTCCAGGTCTTTTCTATCCTTCAACATATAATACACTTTTGCTATCTTCCCCTTTTCTCCTTCAAATGTCTGATTTACTACATTTATTCTGGACAAAACATCAGCCACTATATTTTTTTTCATCCTGGAATATATTCCCATGTAATGTGGTATTCTTGCAAAGCAAGTATCCATCGAGTAAGTTGGCCATGATTCAACTTACATTGTTTTAGAAACGATATTGATTTATGATCGCTTCGGACCGTTATATTATATCCAATTATGTACGTCCTAAACTTGCCGCACGCGAATACTATGCTGAGCAACTCCTTTTCTGTAACATTATAGTTACGCTCACAGCTATTGAGTATTCGGCTGGCGAAGCTAATGACTAGGTGATTGCCATCTTCGTCTTCTTGGTATAATTCTGCGCCTAGACTTACATCACTAGCGTCGCAGTTTAGATAGAACTGTTTTGCAAAATTAGGGTGGTGTAAAATAACAGTGTCAACAAATTTTTGTTTGATTAATTTAAATACTTCTTCTTGTTCCACTCCCCACGTCCATTTTTCTTTTGAAGATAATTGCTTGGAAAATTTTTCTGTTAGGTGGGAGTAGTTGGTCTGAAATTTCCTGTAGTAATTACATACTACTAGGAAGGATTGCAACTGTTTTTTGTTTCTTGGTGATGGGAAATTTTGTATGGCGTCAACCTTCTCTTGGGATGGAGAGATTCCCTCTTCAGTTAGGTTGAATCCTAAGAATTTTACTTCTTTAGCAATGAACTTTGATTTGTCTAACTTAAGTGTGATATTGTTGTTAGATAATTTTTCCAATACATGTCTGACTCTTTCACAGTGTTCGTCCCAGTTTGCTGACGTGATAAGTAGGTCGTCAACGTACACTGTAGTAAATTCCAGTGCCTCTTGACCTAACACTTGGTCCATGCACTTCACGAACACTGCTACTGAATTTATTAGTCCAAATGGTAGCCTTTTGAACTGGTAGTTTCTACCGTCGAACAGGAATGCTAAGTATTGTCTACTGTGTGGGTGCAGCTCTACCTGCCAATACCCACATACAGTATCCCAAGTGCTAATATATCTGATTCCGTGGAATCTCTTCAGAATTTCTTCTATTTCTCCTGGTGAGGTTCTGTCATTTATAATCATCTTATTTATTTCTCGGGCGTCTAGGCAAATTCGTACCTTGCCATTTTTCTTGGGTATGGCAACTATGGGACTGGTATATTGAGAATGACTGTACTCAATTATATCTTCGGCAATCATTCTATTTATTTCCATTCTAACTTCGTTTTTTAGAGAATGTGCTATTGGATATGATTTCCGGTGAAAGTCCACTGGTTCTCGGAATTGAATTTTACATTGGTATCCTTTAACCTTTCCTGGGATGTTCGAAAAGACATGCTGATATTCATTATAAATGGCGATTAATCTTTTGGATTGTTGTTTACTAATCTCCTGCATAGGCCGTTCTCTTTGGAAGGTGATAATCTCTTCCAACTTCTGGTTCCATAAGGTCTTACGCTCTTCCTCCTCTACTATGGTGATATCTGGCTCATGCCTCTGGCAATAATAACTTTTCAGTTCTGTGTTTTGGCTTAAAGCAGTTGGACTTGGTACACAATTTATAATGTTCGCGGACCAGGTTCCTTGTTCTGAATTTAACAACACTACTCCCTTCTGCAGGTTTATTACTGCTGAATACCTTCTTAGTATATCACATCCGATGAGCATATTGAAAGGTAGCCCACTTGCCACTAGAAATATAATAGAAATGGTGGATTCTAGATTATCTAGCTTTAATGACACTTGTTTTCTTACTGTTTTGTTCTGTTTGCCCGTTGCGCCAATGATGATTATATTATTTATTGGCAATGTAGGTATTGGTGTTCGAGAGTGAGCTTGAATTCTTTCTAATTCAGGTTGGTTAATGAGAGAGATATTAGACCCCGTGTCTACCAGGATACTGGTTATGGTACCGTTTATTGTTGCCTTTATATGAACAATTTCACTATTGTTCTGTGGTAATTGAGTGGCCTCTTCCTCGAGAAGTTCTTCTCGAATATTTTTTAAATAATTGTTGTAAATTATCGTGACTCCTTTGGTTTGTTTATCTGACGTTGTTTGACGTATCAACCCAAGTGATTGGTCATGTGAAGGGCGTTCATACTTTATCACTGACCTTTTTAGTTTAAAGGTGGCTGCTGGCTGACGGCCAGGTTGCTTGACTGGTCGTTCGTTTCATTGTGTGGCACATTTTGCTGGTTATTTCCATTTTGTATTGGTTCATGGTTCCTGTTTACTGATGGTCTGTTGTCAGTCTCGTTGGATGCATTGTACCATGGTTCTTGGTGCCAATTTGAGTTGTATCTTCGGTGGTTATTCCGCCTTCTCCCACTAATAAAATTTACATGACGTCGATTGTCACTCCTATTTGGATTGCCCCTGGGTCCCCGGTTGTACTGGTAATTGGGATGATACCGGTTGCCGTAATAATTGTGGTCATTGGGGTGACTGTTGGTACGTTGTTCATGTTCTACTCCTCGATAATTCTCATTTGGTCGGTTGTTATTATTTGGGCTGCTTCTATTATTGTTTGGACTTCCTGGGTGATGGTTCTGTTGTCCTCGGTTACCAGGCTGGTTATTTGGATGGCGATGCTGATCGTTTCCATTGAATGTTGGTTCTGCATTATTATTATTGTTATTCCGGCCCCAGTTATTTCGATTATTGCCTTGTGGATAATTGTATGGTCCCTGGAAATTAGGTGTATTATTGTGTTCATTCCACTTATTGTATCTTTGGTTTGTGATCCTGTTTTTTCGATACTGGTAATCGTTCTCCAGGTCCTCCAGTAGGCTAACCATTCCTTGGATTGTTTTAATTTGGCCTTGTCGCCTGGCCTTCTGGATGGCCTCTTCGTAATGGTAACCCAGTTGTATCACCAACGACTCTTCCGGTATCCTGGGTTCCAAATTTCTGGCTAAACATACCTTTCCCAGAAAGTACGATGTTAACGTGTGTCCTCCTTGTGTCTCGTACCTTCCGTTACTGATGTCATTGCGGACCACATTCTGTGTTGATTCGGACCAATACTTCTCCCTGAACTGTTTCTTGAACTCTTGAGTATCATTTATCTCAGGTCTTGTTGCCGTCCACCAATTGTCATGGGTGTCACGAAACATCTCGTCGATCATACTTCTCACACTAGACCATCTGGTTTCTCTGTTCTTCTCTATCAGTTCTTCTACCCGTTTGAGGAATTCTATCGGGTTTCTCCTGTAGCTACGAAAATTAATCATTTCTCTGTTCTCACTGGTTATGAACTGTGTGTGATTATATGGTTTTTCTCTTAATGCATCTAATTCTTCCTGCATCTGTTTCTCTCGCATACTGATTCCCTGGATTTTTTCTCGGTTTTCTCGGGTCAGTCCGTCGATTTTATCTATGGCGGTACACACTTTCTCCACCCGATTGTTTACATCCAGTTGTAGCTCTTGGTGCCTCTCCTCCAGTTCCTTGACCACTTCTTGTTTATTCTTTTGGCACCCTTCAGTAAGGACTTGGTAGAACTCCGTCGCCCTCAATTTACCTTCCTCTTCAACGTTACTAATTTTATTATTTAATTCTTCTCTGATTTGTATCACTGTTTCGTTGGTCTCTGTTACCGTTTGTCTAATCTCTTCTCGACATTCGACTAGTTGTTGCTTCCATTCCTCCTTGGTTTTCTTACTTTCTTCCTCGAAAGTACTTTCTTCCGTTGGAGAACATCATGATTAGTTTCCATCTTTTTGTTTACTATCTCCAGATCCTTCTTGATCTGTTTCTTCAGTTCTTCGCTCTTCTTCTCCAATGCCTCTTGACTTCTTTTCAAGTCTTCATGGTTGCTTTCTATTTTATCATTCAGGAATTCTATACTCTCCTTCATTTGTTTCTTCAATTCTTCACTGTTTAGGTCTAGTTTCTCTAATTTTTTATTCAAATCTTCCTTGTCCGACTCTAATTTTTTATTTAAAACTTCATGGCTCCTGTTCATTTGTCCAAATTGTTCCATCATGAACTTCATCATGCTATTCAAATTCGTTTCTTCTGTCGGTTTGACTGGTTGTTCAGTCACCATGACTTCTGCTTCTATTTCCGGTTCAGTTGTATTAGGATTTTCCATTTGGTCCTCCTGTGGGTTTTCTTCTGACAATTCTCCAGTCGTTTCCTCCACTTCTACTTCCTCAACTTCCTCCATTTCTTCTGGGTTTCCTTCTTGGTTTGGTGTTTCCTTCCCTTTGCGCCTCGTAACCATACCGTGTCTATTCATGATCGCCGCTAGTTATTCTTACCAGCCGCACGTTGCTGGTTGCCAATATGTAACAATCTACTAGGGTCGTACCTGTTGAAATGTATCACACTTGTTTATTTTGTGTATTAGTTTCCCCTTGGGTTTTATCTGTCTCCTCTTCATTCTTCCTCTTCTTCTTCTTCAATCCGGTTCGGTTCCCCTCTTCTTCTCTTCTGGTTTAAATTCTGTTTACTTGTATGGATCTGTCCTCTTCTTCTGGTTCTTCTTTAGTTCTGCGTCCATCATTGTTTTGTCTATCATATTTTTCTTAAGTATGTTACGTGGTTCCCTTCTTTATGTTTGGGTTGTTGGCTCAATCATGTCAAAATATTTACATTTTAATAAGTATGTTACGTGGTTCCCTTCTTTATGTTTGTGTTTTCGGCTCAATCACTTGGGTTGGGTAATATCGTTGTACGTCTTGTCAAAGTATTTACATTTTAATCATTTTTTACACATTTTATTTCATATGAAGTAATTTTATATCAAGAATTATCTTTTTTATCACTGGTACGAGATTTGGCTTAATTGTATCATTACAATATGGAAGATGTTACTATAGAAAGGCTCACTGACGAAATTCAGAACAGAAGAGCACTATGGGATCCCGCTTCAGAAGCGTATAGAAACGAACCGATATGCGGCATACAACACGCACGGATTCATTTTCCGTACTGATGATGGCAACACTGAAAGAGTTTGTTCACGCCCACTTACAATATTTTTGATGCCTGATAAAAATCGGAGTCAACTCGGATGCAAAACTTATCGTACGATATTTTATTGTACGATTTGAATTGGATCCATAAAAGAGGCCTTAAAGTGAACAACCTTAACTTTTTCTTTTAATGTCTGTGACACAATACAGTACTTCAGCGCAGTGGGGAAAGTGTGCTTGGGATTTTCACCTTGAGCTTGACCTTGAACTCATTATAAAACGTGCGTGTTGATTTACGCTATGCATATCGCAAGCCTGTGTAGCTGGCGAATATTACAAAATATGCTAGGCACTTAACACGAAATTTTTACATGTTAGGTTGCGCATATAAGACGAGTATGGTTTTTGGAAGGGCATTTTAAGGAAAAAAATCATCGTATTATATTCGGGCTAATACGGTAATTATTTTTACACACTACTGAACTAACTGTACAAACTATGAAAGCTAACCATGTTATGAACACATTACTGAGAATGAATCTATGCTAGATACTGCCACCATTGCTTATCAAGGTAGATTACGAGCATCACCCTACCTTAAGAAATGGGAAGTATCGTTTCTCAGCATTATTACAGTGTACAAGTTAAACAATAAATTTCTTTCAGTTGCTTTCTACTTAGTTATAAATGTTGTTTGATTTTCAGAAAATATCATATACTGTTATCATATAAGTAAATCATAAAACGTAAAGTTAGTAGCATTTTACCGGCCTTCCACCTATAATTTACGTTTGCTGTTACCAGGATTTTTATGATATTAGTAACAAAGCATATTTAAAATTTACTTGGTCCACTAGCTTATGTAGAGTACATAATTATAGTTTGCATTCTGACTTGTATATTTAAATGAAAACAAAAACAACACAAAAGAAACAAACCTGACACTGTACACAAACTTACATAAGAAAACCTCTCCATAGGAAGCTGTATGTCGTCTCCTTCATCAGTTGGAATCGTGTAGATCTGAAGTCCGCCATCCTGACGACCAACAATCAAATCAAGTACACCGTCTCCTGTCATATCATAACAATGGAGGCACTGAATTCCACCCTTGTGTTTAGAATTGTCCAATGTCCACTTAGGTATTACACTGGTTCTATAAGAAAAAGTAATTTTCAACCATTAAAAGTTGTCAGCTGATGCTGGATAGAATATAAAATAGAGGGGAAATTCCCCATTGTATAGAGACATTTTAGGAGTACTTTATAAGCTGTAAGAGTATTAAGAATTGGTTGTAAAATAAACTACCAAACTACATTTATTTCATAGGCTATCATGGCCAGAGTCATTGATAAAAGAATTTATATCTGGGCTGTTTGGCCTTGGTCAATTGCTTTGTTCTGTCATTGTCTAAATGTTGCGGCCACCCACCGGAGGCCTTCTTCAGTAGAAAAAAGTTTATAAAGTGTTCAACAAAAGGGTGGAGAGCTGAACATATCCCTAACCAATGCTTTTACCTCAGTTAGGGGTATGTTCGGCTCTCCATCCGTTTGTTGAACACTTTACAAACTTTTTTCTATTGAAGAAGGATGGGTGGCCGCAATGTTTGGACAATGACGCAACAAAGCAATTGACCACGGCTAAACAGCCCCGATATAGATTCTCTTAAACTAACAGACATCTGAATCTGATAGCATTTTTGTTTAACACCATTTTAAAATGAGTCAATAATTTTTAAATTAACTAACTTAAGTGAAACTGAGGGAATCGGGAAAACAACATAGTATTCTACTTTCTTTATCATTCTACTATAGAAAGGCACCTAACAGTCCACTCTCCTGTGGTATTTGCTTGTTAATCCTGTGCCACCAAGTTGATTGTTTACGATTCCCTGACTACAACAAAACCATCAATACACTGTTTCTGTACAGTGTATCAATTCTGATCATTGTATATACGATCAGGTAAAAAAATATTGGTATGGAGAACCATACATGACTTCCATGTTCTAAGATTTATATTTAAAATCATTTTTGAAATGAAATATTCTAAAGAAACTACTTCTTTCTTCAGCCTTAATCAAGTGCTGTGGTCACTAACATCTATCACCTCACGTTAGCGCACTCAATTTTCACTGATGATGGCAGTCGATGGCACTGCCAAAATGTTTAGTTTTACAGAAAACATTGGACCACAGCCAAACAGTTTGGGAAGGAATGTTAACAACAAACTACTTCTTTGTTGCCGATAACGTAGTACGTATATAGAAAATTATCCCCTCCCCTTCAACTATTATTTCATTTATAGAAAATTACCTTCTCCTCCTTCAACTACCCTTATAATTTACAGATATTTCATCTACCTCTCTATAGTGGATTATTATGACCTTTTTTTCAGGATACTTTATTTATCAAAATTAAGTACTTTACTCTTGTTAAAAAGTAAAACTTTGCAGGTAAACTACTCCTTCCCCTTAACCGATCTTCACCAAAATCAATAAGCCTTGAGTCTTCTACAACTCGGGCACATATGCAAAAAATTATTTGATTTTGTTTGAATTTGCGGCAGTTATCATTTGCCATGGAAAAAATTCTACACAGAGACACACACAATGACTTTTCTTCATGTTTTTAGGGTAGTACAATCAGAATCAGCCCTTATCTCGAACATGATTTTTTTGTGATCACCATACTTCTATTTCCATATGGAACATGGAAGTAAAAATGAAACTGTAATGATCTGAACCGAATGCTACCTGTTTATGTACATAAACACTGAACAAGTCTTGCTTGTAGATTTGTAGATAGGTAGCTTGTAAACTTGTAGATAGTAGGTTTGTAGATTAAACTTTTTCTCTTGTATAAAACTATATAGCTGAAGTAAACAACTAAAACATGGAAACAAATTCAACAACATGGAGACTTTTCAACAGCAGTCCTCAACATTTGTTTTGAACTGTAAATAAGAAGCACCTCACTGCCTCACTGTCACAATACAATTTATTGTTAAGCCCTGTTACTGATAATGTCTTCATAACTGGACCTATGAGTCCCCCAAAGGTGTTAACATCAGTTTTTCTGCTGACATGTAGATTTTGAATGTTTACTGATAGGTCATTGTGGATGTTTCTATACTGTATTCTGTTGTTTACTGTGTTTGTAATGGTGTATCCATGTTTTGTTGTCAGTATTCTTCCAAGACAGCATCATATTCATTACAATAGTGACTCAAATATCAATGGGAGTTATCCAAATGATTTTGTTTAAGTTATAAAACATATTGACTTCTTTTGGGACCCACACTGTACAAACTGTATGAAAGCCAAGTCTATTGTGGATAATTTCAAAGGCATAATCATGAGTACAGATAATTTGTCATTTCATCAGTAATCACTCATCTGTCACACTCAATGTATTTATCAGTTGTAACACGGGGTGGGGTTCCAACTCCTTCTTCATGTGTGACTGTTTCTCAAATTTTCAGTTCATTCATATATACACTGCTGTGGTAAAATGGTAAAATACTGTTCCAGTACTATTCTGAAAGTGACAGACTTTGGCCTCTGGTACACTTTCAGATCATTAACACTGCACATCTTTGGTGCAAAGACTATTCAGTAATGTTAGTGCACAGCTGTTCAAACTATTTATGCACATGAAACTGACAGTGTTGCCCCAACAGAAGATAAGTATAACTATACTGTCTTACCCTTATAGATATACAAGATAATTATTACTGACTCACCCTTGTATGAGTGTTTTATATCTGAGAAATGACAGTTACAACTCCCCCATACTATTCAGTGTGTTCTTATACTGGCATCAGTATACAATATTTTTATGGCGATTTGATCAACAATAACATGCACATCATCATCATCATCATCATCATCATCACCACCATCACCATCATCATCATTGGCTCGACAGCCCTTTGTGGGCCCTGGCCTTCTTCAGAAGATTTTGCCATTCTTCTCTATTCGTAGCCACACTCCTCCGGTTTCTAATTTCAAGAGTCCTGATGTCCTGACTCACCCCATCCACCCATATCAGTTTCTGCCTTCCGACTTTCCTTTTGCCGTACGGCTTTGCATCAAACATCTTACCAACAACTCTGCTTTCACAAGCACGTAGAATGTGTCCAGCCCATTCCAGTATTTTTAATTTAATAAAGGTGACCACATCAGACCCATCATACAAATTATAAAGCTCTAAATTATATCTTTTCCTCCAAGCTCCCCCATCTCCCACTGGACCAAACATTTTCCTGAGGATCCTCCTCTCATATATACCGTTGCCTCTCATGTGATCAAGGCAGCGTCCATGCCTCTGATGCATAAGTCAGTACTGGGTGCACTAGGACCTTGTACATCAATACCTTGATCTTCCTTTGTATTAACCGAGACTTTAAATAAAATGCATAGACTTCCTGAAATTGAAAATGAGGCAAAATGTTTTCAAATGATGCAAGTAAAATAACAAACCTTGTTATCTGCACCAGTCCTATACAGCCATCTTCAGTCCCATAAATTAATTGGTCACCAGTACTTCCACCATCGTTATTCAAGAGATGCAATACTGTTGGTGCACTCGGTAGCCCAAAAGTGTGGCTTAATGCTGAATGATCCAGCACACGCAACATACGATCTTCACATGCTAGTACCACACTCAATCTGTGAAGCTTAAAACAACGAATCTTAATTAATTCAACTCTTTAATCATCCTTACTTAATACAAAAAAAAGCTGTGAATACTTGAGAGAAATATAATAAAAGGAAAACTTGGACTACAATACACTTGAACTAACAAATAACAAGGTAGATGAAATAATAAATAATATGACATTGTAAGGATTACAAGAGTGTGTATCAAGGGACAGAAAATAAGACGGTATGGATTTACAAATAGGTCAGAGGACAACGTAATGCTGAAAAGATTATGAAATGGAAACAACAAGGTGGAAGACCCAGATATAAGGCAGAGAAACAAATAACAGAACTTTGGGGTTACGGAAGTGATAGGTTGAACGGAGAAGATGAAGGGACAGGAAGCAGTTAAGAAGGTTGGTGGGGGAGGCTAAGTGACACAGAAACTTGTGAAGAAAAAAAAACTGAGTGACTCATCAATTACACTACTTTTACAATTGAAAGTCTCGACAGAGCAACTACAATTCCACAGTGAATGTACAGCCTAATAATACTAATAATTTGGAAAAAAACTGTTTACATGAATTTTGGATGAATTGTGTGTGTAGAAATATATATACTGAAATATGCAACAACACATCCTGTCAACAACCATCGGGGTGGGGGGTCCAAAACTATGCTCGTCAAAGGGTTAAATACTTTAACACAATGAACTGAATAAAAATAGCTAAGTGAACAGGGAGGATGATTAGGGAGGCATTCACTCAGCACTGATTAGATGATATACAGTGCATATGTAAACTTACTTTTTCATAATTTAATGTAATTACGTCATTAATCTTGTCTCCACACAGAAAGCCATTTGTATCTTTACAATCTCTGTAGTGATTGTAGACATGCGTACCAGCCACAAACAAATCATTACCGCTCACATACCTAGTAAAATTAAATAGAAATATTATAAAAAATTAGACATACTGTACTGTCATTCAGCACTATTAAAACAAATGTACTTAAGCTATATCGACTCTCAATATTAAACAATGAAATATTAATAAAACCCTTTACTCTTATTTACAAATAAAATAATTCTAATAAAATTTAATCTTATTTATTTTAAATCTTCACTGAATAATTGTTAGTTTCAGTCATAGCCACTACAGCAATTTAGTTTCTCTAACATCACATGAATTCTTTTCTGAATTTGACTAAAGCTCAAATATGTACAAGTTTGTGTTTTTAACTTAGATTAAATACCACATGATTTCTATTGCACTGTACCCATTTAATGTGTTTTATTTTTCTAACTATATTTTTTACATTGCACTTGGATAAACATTTTTTGTCATAATTTAAATAGTTTTCACTTATTTTGGATATTTTGTACTTGTGAATGTGTAATGTTTATTTTCATGGCTATAAATTCAATTTTAGGCCTACATTTCAGTTCAGTGTTTGTTGTTTTGATAATTTTTACTTACTGCTTAGTTTGTAGTGGTACAGTCTTGTTTTCGCAAGTCTTACTTTTACAACTTTTTCACGCGCTGCCTATTTATTCAATTCATATTTTTGATTCAATGTACTACTAATTTTGGTTATGTTTCCAAAATTTATATTTCTTGTTTCATCTACTATTATAGTTAATATTACACTCTACTTGTACATTTTCTTGTTAACAGTTTAAACCAGAAAAGTGTTCTTTAAGAAATAAGTCAATCTAACTGTTGAGAAATCATTTCTTAGTCTTCAATATTTTCAGTTTTTTTTTTTTTTTATTCTGACATATTATTTAGTCTTCTACACCTAATATATCAATTATAATTGATATATTATAATTTAATAATTATTTAAAAATTTTTTTAACATACTTCATATTCTTTATACAATTCTACAACTATTAACTGCTTATAAAGTTTCTTCTGTAACCTAGTTTTGTATAATACCTTAATGCATCCTTACTGTGTTTTCCTAATTACCATTTCCTTACATTTATTCCTTTGTTTAATTAAAACTGTTACTGACATTAGGTTCATGCCATTATAAGCATTCAATATGCCCTTAAGTTTATTTCTCCAAACATACAATTTTAGAAGTAATTTACAAATTTTGATTCATTTACCTATTTA
Organism: Magicicada septendecula; assembly: GCA_034769895.1. Classification (NCBI taxonomy): domain Eukaryota; kingdom Metazoa; phylum Arthropoda; class Insecta; order Hemiptera; family Cicadidae; genus Magicicada; species Magicicada septendecula. The sequence goes on from CM068369.1 coordinate 37,204,454, forward strand.
TGTACTAATGCATTTTCTCAGCAGTGCCTACACACTATCAGTTTTACATGTTCATGTATAATTTATGATTTCAATTATTCAATACTAATAATAATATTTAATGACAACAAAATGCAAACAGAAAGCAAGGAGGCTTCAAGATCTCTCAAACAGAACAAAAACTTTCCAGATTAGAAATATCTTTTCAGTGTATTAGTTTAAAAAATTGATTGTAAGCAAAACATTCAATTACAATTCAAACAAACCTCTGAAGATACAGAATAATTTCTGTGAAACGTGCGTCAGGTGAAAATAAACTTACTTGCAGTGTATTTATTTGAAGATATTACATGGGAGACCTGCAAGAAACTCAACGAGTTACTTACAAAGGAATAATAGTTTTAAAAAATATATATGTGTAGGTCTCAGGTTAACTAAAGCATTAGTCAAGTTTGCCAGAGTCAAATTATTTAATCGTTAATTACTTACATCGATTTAATTGACTCTGTAAGATTTGTGTCAAAGCCTAAAAACATTTTTCCCTTTTTTGTGTAACCTCTGACTTCATTTTTAGATGAAACAAAAATTTTATCTTGAACAGTACCTAGAAAATGAAACATAAGACGTTAGTATTTCAGTTTGTTTCAGTATACATAATAAGCATAAATTTTACCAGTCACAATAACACAACTAGAAAATTTTGGTTTTGGATTTTGCATTCTTAAATATTATATACACCTGTAAAAAAAAAAAAAAAAACGGAGGCATATAAGCAGATCAAAACTATACACTGGGTCCTCTAAAATGGCTGTTTAGATGAGAAGTTTTATTTTTTATTGTAATGAATATGTGTTAGCCTATAATAAAGGGTAAATATCATTATCCTTTTAAGCATTATGGTTAATAGTATACAAGCATTAAAACTAAAAACAATGCTTTGTAGACACTGTATCTCACTGCTTAGGACTGTGGGTTTTAGAATTTACTTATAAACGATATAGCAATGTAACTAAAACTTATACAAGGTATCATAGCATAGTATACATACTTAAAATATGGGAAAACTGATATATATAAGTCACTGTCTCAAACAAAGTCAAAAATATCCAAGGCATGACTAACTGTGTATGAGAAATCCAAATTAACATTAATAATCTGACAGACAACAAACTTACCTAAAGCACCGCCTAATTGCACTCTTGTTATTTGGTCTCCTGGAAGTGTTTTGAAACCAACCTGCATCTCTCCTCTTTTTAATGAAAACAACTGAACCACACCCTCATGATCACCCACAACAACCTGTACAGGGCAGATATCCAATATCTTATTTAATACATAAGTCTAATTGTTATTTTTAAAGCAGTTTCTTAATATAACTATTATTTTATATACTGATATGTGAGAAACAGATCACACAACAGATTTGTGTAATATTTGTTATAGTTATACGAATTTGAATAAGAAATTTATTTATATATATATATATATATATTGCAACGATACAACTGCATAAGTAAATATAATATAAATTTGTGATGCCCCACGTTGGAAGCGATATTTCTTATGCAACGATACGATATACATAAAAATAGGCGTGTCTGGCCTCACGTTCAAGAGCGACAAATTATGTAACAATATAACATTTAATTCGGGTTTCAGGTGTATCTGTAATAAGACCTCTATGTAACTTGTGACGGTATTTCAAATTTATTTGATATTAATAAAATTGTGCACATGGCACTTACTTCGACTTAAAACATTCGTTATTATTTCGTTATTATGCCGTAAGGCTTATGCTATATACATCCTTACTGACTAAATATTCTATTCTACTAATTATTGTATTAACGAAAAATCTCATTTCCAGACTACTCAGTCAATTAGTGTGTTTCAAAATATCAATATTTAAATATTTTCTTATATATTGCAATGTAACTCAAAATATATCAATAGTTACTGAATTGTTCCTCAGTACTGATTTATATCAAACGCTAACTTTTACTTAAATGCTTTGTATTCTTTTCATTTCAATACTAATTTGAGCTCTTGTTTACGTTAATCTTATTTCAATAACATCTATGATTTTAATTCAAATTTTACAATAAACATTGACTCTTACTTTTAAATAGAACAAGAATGTCCTTAATTGTCTTCACGTTAATTGTTCGATTAAGAGATAAATAAGTTGTTTATCACCTTATCGTCGTCAATCATACTCAATCATTGGATCCCTCTGTAACCGTCCTCGTCTCGAACTTCAGCATCACTCGCTCTTCTCCTCTTGTCCAGCGTCGCCTCTCTCTTCTCCTCTTGTCCAGCGTCGCCTCTCTCTTCTCTTCTTGTCCAGCATCGACTTTCTCTTCTCCTCTTATCCACCGTCGACTCTCTCTCTGTCCAGCGTCGTATCGCTCTCTGGAACTTCTCCTCGTGCTGTTTCGGATGTCAGTTGATCTTCTTACTTAATTTTGTTACTACTTAAAAATTGTTTGTTTTACAATCCAGTTACATAACTGTATGTAACAGGAAGGATGAAATTATTTACAAAAATTTAAATATTCTGTGCGGACGGGCAGAAGCTCCCACTGCACCGTGGATGATTTAAGAAAGAGAACCACTGTAGCTTGTGTGTCCTATTTATACCCATGTCTTGGTCAACACCTGCAGTGGTACGAAATCGACATGTCTGAAATTGTTTCTGGGTTCAGTTCCCCCACTCCTTGTCAATTTCGCTATTTCTTATATTTCTGCGAACTGCAGAGTCCTGTAAGTATACTCTTATACTTATCTTATAACTATTTTTACAACACATGTTCACTGTAATTTTGGACATTGCAACTTAACCCTTTCGATTTGTCCACAGTTATTTCACTATTACACTCGTACGGTGTGGCACTTTCACATGGTTTTTGTACACAGTATTTAGTAAATTTTCTTACATTTTATTGTTTTTGGATTTTACTTCTTAATTATAGTTTATGAATAATTACGGAAAAACAGTAATTATGCAATTATTCATCTTGGGGTGGTAAACTCGCCTGCATAGACCTGCGTTCACACACACTAGCAAAATACTGGTGTACACACTTTCAGTTACATTTGTGTGTGTGTGCACGTCGATTCAGGTCGAAACACCTGTTCATATTTTTGTCTGAGCCAAGCTTGCAATCCCTGACATGCTTATTTCTAATACATTATTAATTATTTACAGTTTATTAGGTATATTTAAATTTTTATATTCAATGGTCAGTACATCACTTATATGTACTGTCGCAATATATATATTGTAACGTAACAAAGCTAAGGTTCCCGACGTTACATAAAAACTTTGTCAACACAACTGAAAACAATCCCCAAGGTATGCCATAATTAAGTACACGAGGGCCAATCTCACATAAAAAATGCATTAATGATACCTAGTAAGGTTACTAGGTAATAAAATATTGAAAGTGTACCTAAATATAAAATATGGAATGAGCAGTGTAAGATATAAACTATAAACACTGTGTCTAATGAGATGAGTTTACTGTGGATTAGTTTGAATATAATAGACTGTTCAATTAATGTTTAATGTTTTATAAAATGTACCTGTTGTTGTGCTTTATCATGATATTGTGTTTACATGATATTTATTTGTGTTTTGTATGTAGTAAGTGTGGAGCCATTGCTTTAAGGAAGTACTAAGTAATGGGTACTCATTTCATTCATGTTAAACTTGTATTTAAGTAATTAAATACAAGTGTGTTTATTATGTATGGTATCACGTTAAATGTATTTACTTTAAATAATTAATGAGGATGTTTTAAAATAATATTTGTAAACTTGGCCAAGAAGACAATAAGTGTTAATAAATTGTCAAGTGGTCATTATAATTATGTTAAAAACCAATGAATGGTTCAATGATGAACTAAATAAAAATAATCAATTGAAATCATGCATTTAAAATTGTAATAATTGGCCATAAGCCAGTGACTCTTTGTACAGTAGGTCAGGTCAGGAAAAATTAAATTAAAAACAAAACAAAAATCATAACATATGTAATAAAACCAATAGGCCTAAATTTAGTATTTTGTAAAAGGAAAATGATACCTTTTAAAATAAGTTTATTGAGAAGAAAATGTAGTAAAATGTATACGGTTTAATAAGGCAGATTAAGTGAAAGTTTTATGTGATTTAATGTAATTCCAAGCAGGGAGTATTTTATTAAATAAGTGGAAGAATATTTCTTAATTACGGCTCTAGGATAACAAATATTATCCAATGACAGAAGAATCAATGGTTGTTAGGGCAACAAAATGCAGGAAATCTTGTTGATTTAGACATTCAATTGTTATGTGTAAATGAGGACAGTTCAATTCCATGAATCGAGAAAAAAAGAGAAATCTGAAGAATAAATTGCTTAGTAAATTCTAATAACTATTAATTAACAAAAAGATAATATCCAAGAAATGTTGTTTATTAAAAAAACATTCAACTGTTATATATAAACGAGGACAGTTCAGTCATTAAAAATCGTCAGAAAACCACAAAACCTCATTAATAAAATTATTACAAATCAATATTAAAATATAATCACTAATTAAAAAGACGGATTGGACGACTTCCTAAACTATCATTTTGAGAATATAAACTACCTATCTACAAAATTAAAATCAAAAACCTTAAGAAAAATGAACTAAACTTACCACCAAATGAGTTATGCAAGAAACCATAAATAAATGCAGATAATCCAGACCGGGAGAAGTTGAATTGAATAATTACCACACAACAAAAAATTAAAGAGAATTAAATTTACCTACTGAACCTCACTTTTGACTGCAGAGCAAGAACTTAATACTACACTAATTCCATCGGGACCTGTAACCACCAGAAACGAAAAAATCAGCGAAGATCAAGAACTGAACTTTCCATTACATCCCGGGACACTAACAACAACTTTTATTGAGAAACTGGAGTTGGAAATATTCGAGCCATTCTTCATCACTTGTAGATCTGACATCGTTAGTGGAACACGGCCTGAATGAGTATCTTGAAAACGCTTGGTAAAAGCCTGCTTATGTTAATACTTTATATAATAAGATTTTAATTTAAATTGTAATACCTAGTAACCTGAATTTGCATTACCTGGCCTTACTAATAGTTAAAAGAATTACATGTACCCTGAGATAAGAGATAAACTGAAAATTATAATTAAATTGTAACATAAACCACGAGTTCAATAACAAATCGATTCGGTATTGTATGATCGATATGATGCTTTAATAACCGAAGAAAGCAACTGTTGGAAATTTAAAATAATATAAAATAAAGAATCCTTCTTGTATTTGACGAGTCTGTATTATTATAGAATAGTTATTGTATTTCGAGTAGGGTGTAATTTACAGGGAAAGAAAGTGATAAAAGCGTCAAGTGGAACAACTTAACCTATAAGAACGGGTCATTCGCTAAAGACAGCGCTCGATTGCAGACGGCTGGTGAATACGGGAGAATAGAGAACTAACTTACTCTCTTCACACTCCGCTCTTTTCAATTTAGATAATACATAGTGACTAGGGTTGGAGAAAAATACTGAATTATTCATTATAATAACCATAATACAGCGTTTTTCCCTGGTAAAACACTTGATAACTAATTAACACAGGTCTATAATCAACAACCGAATAATATCCACAATATAATAAATAATTTTCCTTATAAATAGATTGAATTTGTTAATTTAAATTTTTAAATTAACTATAAACATGCAAACATACTTTTGTCACTTGTAACAAATTGGCGAACCCAACAGTGGGGCTTTTAAACATCCTCAAATATAATTAATAACGTAACAAACATTATCATATACAATTTGTAACAATATATATATATATATATATATATATATATATATATATTACGACGCTCTCTTTCATCTAACACAATTATCTAATATTTGTAATGTTAGATAAAATGTTACTTACCCGTGATATTACTTTACCTGGGCGCCAGAACAAATCCCAGATACAAATGACACGGTTTCAGCTTAGCTCAGCGCATGGAGACACTCTTTCTCAGGATTCGTTCAGTGATTGTGGTTTTCAAGGGGAATCGTTACAAATAACACTTTAATATTTGCTTGATTATTTTTAATTAACGTTTTAATTAATTATTTTTAAACTTGATTAGGCTAATGGTAGGACTTATTTCTACCCTAACACTTATAATTACTGAGTGAGTGTGAAAAGTAACGATTAAGACGTTCAAATGACCTACGGCTCTTATCTGGTTTGATTAAGAGATTGCTATCTCCCAAACCAGTGCTAAAGAACAGGTCTGCAATAATTTGCACGTCCAATACTACACCCCACTTTCCATTCAACACTCCTATACTATGTTATAGCTAATCTTAAAATTAAAATACAAAGTGTGCCGTTCTTAGTGTCTTTTAAAAATTGTTTATGCTTTTATTTTTTGTTTAGTGCTTATTTCATTGATCAATGAATCTATTTCTTACTGTTTGTTGCATTGACCGAAGATAGGAATCCGCAGAGGTCCTCCTTTTGATGGTTTTGCACAGAAGAATTGATGTTGATCAATGCTGTAGAAGATGCCCTGCAATTGCAGATGCTGTAGCCTTCTGTAGCACAGGTCCTTCACGCTGATGATTGATTAATTAATTATTTAATTAATTATCGTTGTTTTACGCAGCGAGAGTTGTTGAACGGTACTAGTTCATCTACACTGCGGACTACTTCTCGAATTTGATGCTTAAATTACACTTTTGCGTGATTGAAAATTTCTGTAAGTAATTTATACACGTCTAGCGCATTGAAGATCCGATCGAAGACTGATGCTACCCCTCGCTTTGAGTTGGCGTCAGTTTTAAATACTGGATGCTGATTGGTGGTTCAAATAAATCATGCGTTTTTCCAGTTTTGACAATCTCGAACAGGTCGAGCAAACACCCCGTGACAGGTTTCAAACTGCAGAGAATTTCTAGTTAAAATCGTACTTCCTGTGTTTGCAAATCGATTGATTACAGGTATTTTCAAACATGTTTTCCAAGATCTGACCACAGAATATTGTTGCTTAGGTCTTTATCTGTGTGTGTGTGTGTGTGTGTGTGTGTGTGAACACCTAATTCCTACGTAGCATAATTCTCTCGTTATTCCTTTTGGCGTGCGTCATCCGTATAACTTCTTCAATTGTTAATTATATTAACTGAGATTGCGGCTACTTATAAAGCTTTTCTTGCTGAATACAATGCTGTTTTCAGAATTGCCGTATATTTATAACTTTTGAAGTTATCGCAGGTTGAACTGATAATTTGCTTTGAGTAAAATTACATGTTTGTACTGGTTTCTGATGTCGCGGTGACGTGGTTAGAGCGAGATGGCTGCGATTGTACGCTCTCTCTCTCTCTCTTGCTTACGCACCTATACTGCCTCCATCAGACGCTTTCATATAACCCTCAGTTAGGATGCTAATATGAATCGTTATAATATATATTCACTTATATAATTCATATATATAATCACTTTCTGCTACAGTTCGTTTCTTGATATATATATAAAGTATTTAAAATTTATAATTATATTACCTCAAGATGTTCTATTCCTTTTTTGGAACATGTTTCGAGAGTTCCTGTTCTCTCATCTTCAGCCTTCGCCATCTTGTTTCTGGTGAAGTATTTGTGTGTTGGTTGCTGCATGTTATTAAGGTAGTTTGTTGGTCTTTGGTTTTTTAAAGTTGTACACACAATAATACAACTTTAAAAAACCAAAGACCAACAAACTACCTTAATAATATCCAGCAACCAACACACAAATACTTCACCAGAAACAAGATGGCGAAGGCTAAAGATGAGAGAACAGGAATTCTCGAAACATGTTCCAAATAAGGAATAGAATATCTTGAGGTAATATAATTATAAATTTTAAATACTATATATATATATATATATATATATATATTGTAACATGACATAAGGTAGTGAAGATCCAATGATATTTAACTATAAAAATAAAAAGCTGAAGACAAGAATAAGAGGCAAAAACTTATAAACTCAGAGGTCAATAACCCAATAACCCAAATGACAAATGACTGATAAACTGACAATGACCTGACACAATAGATTGGATAAATACAAAAGGAACCACGGAACAATGAAGAAGAAGCTAAGACCTAAATGTAATCAAGACATTAAGAATGAATATTGTAAATCCCGAATAATGACCATTAACATGAATGTTAACAAATGAACCAATGTAATTAGAGTGTAGATGAGATTTACCTAGGTTAATAACGTTAATGAAAGATAATAATGTTATGTATATTTTATTGATGAAGGAATGTGTTTATAAATATAAGTTAGGGAATTAATAATACACACACCCTAATAAATAGTGACGAATATAATCAAAATTAGCAAACATACCCTAAGGCAAATCAAGGCCACAGTTAATTACCAAAAGTGATCATTTGTGAAGGGAAAATAAAATAAACAATTGTAATCAGTAACCCCCATGATGATACTAACATCAAAAACAACCCAGTGAATAATTAAGTAAGTGGAAGAAGGAGTATATTAAAATAAAGTGGTGACATGTAGTGAGAGCATGTTGCACCTAGTAAGTGAAAGTGTATAAGTCAAAAACCTTCTATGAAGGAAAAAGTGTAGTTAGTGAACTTCAAAAAGTATTCTAATTAGTGAATTGTGTTAGAATAACTGGAAGACCAGTGATAAACTTTGTATTAGTAAATAAGAGGAAAGTATTATAAGGTAATTAAAGTAAGCCATAGGTAATAAGGACTATAGGCTAAGATAGAATTTAAGCCATTGGAATGAAGGACAGACAAGAACGATAGACATTTTTTCTAGTGAAGGAATAGAGGAATAGTATATATTGTGCAAAGTATAAATTAATGTTAGTATAATAAGGATGTTGTTACTGTTTTAAAAGAACCAATATAATGTAATGAATTGTTAATTGAACCAGATAGTAGAAGGAAGCAGAAAGGTAGTTAGAAGTTATTTCAGGCTTGAACCTGTAAAAAAAGTTTATTACTATAATAAGAGGTGGAGTTAGGAACACCGATGTTTATTGCTTGTTTTGTTAAAAAATTGTGTTAGAAATACTAAATGTAAAGGTAATAAGTTACTAAGAAATGTTAGATAGTAGTAGGGCAAAATCTAGGCTCTAGGCCTAACTGTTAAATAAGAATTTAGTAAATTTGAGAACAAATAATAGTCCAATATTAAAGCAGAGTATACCAAATGTTTAAACAAATTAAGTGAGTATGCCTAATACCAAAGGGTATGAATAACAGCCTATTTTGAATAAAATATATGTAAAATATAAATATGAAAAATAATAAAAATGTAATTAGCTACTCAAAAGTGACCACGAGGGTATCAAAATGACCCTTATGAAAAATTATGAACAATGGTATTCATGTAATAAACCTAGTTATTAAAATAAGATAGAGATCTTCATTTGAAGATATTTTGTAAAATTAAACTAAAATAAGACGTTAAAACATAACAATGACTTAAATTAATGACCAATGAGAATTAGCATAATTTATTAGGTAACCATAGCAACCGGAAATGTTTTGCCAAAAAACCGTTAGATTTTCGATAGTCCATTATTGACCGACGCTGAGAGCGGATTGAGTAGCTCTCACCCCAAAATTTTATTCCAAATAAGTGAATTTTAACTAAAATCAGAGGAAAGGAAGATTATGATAGCAACCCAGGGAATCCTGGATAATATATTATTTATTAAATTTGTTCACAACCCATAATTACCCAAAGAAATCAGGAAGACGCCTGGAAGAATAGATGATGACTAATCCCGAAGGAAGATCATAAGGACCTACATCAACTCAAGAAGACGGACGATCGCAGAAGGAGTACGAGGCCGAAGTCTACGAGAAAAACTGTCTGGATGAGATTAATGAGATTCCGAAGAATAGAAGATGACTGGAACCATCCGGAAGAAGAAGACGGCATCGCAGAAGCTCCATCGAAAATTGATGAGTATAAACAATAATCCCATTAAACAAATTCCAAATTTTTTGATCAAAAATAATAAACAACAATTTTCACTTCACTGATCACTATTCTGATTTAGAACTGAAGGCATTGGTAATATCACTATTTGAACTTTAATCAGTTGATAATTATTAAAATCAAAATATAATAAATAGTTAACAAACATTTCTAATAGACAAATCCTAACCAAAAATGTTACTAAATCTCACTGATAATTACTTACTCGAATGTGTTAAGATATTAATCTTTTGTGTACCTAGTATTAAGGATTGTTATAAATTTGTGTATTTTAGCCGTAGTCAAATATTTCTGTAGCTAAAAGGACTTATTAACCCCCTGAGTAAAACCATTTTAATTGTAAACTAACGTTAACTGTCAAGACGGTTTGCGTACAAAACATTGGAACTGAGCATACCAACTGAACAACTGTAATAGCCGGTGCTAAAAATAAAATTAATGTACTACAAAATAATTGAAACCTACCAAAGTGATAATAAATATCCTCATTCTGCAACACTGTATGTTTGATTCGAGTAAATTAAGATAATAGATAAGAATTTATTGAAGTGAAACCCTCAAAACAAGACGTTAGCCGAGTCGACACTGCAGAAAGGCGTGCGCCAATCAGGTGGCGAGGCGGCAATATTCAAACCAAACGGTGAGATATACGGTTTAACCGGATATGGTAAGAGAAGGTACAACTCGACTTGCTACACGCAAATAACAGTGACAGAATTTATTGAAATTATTAATAACTTCAATCATACACACATACTATACCACGAACCCAACGAGCGAGTTAACAGATGCTCGACACTCACACATATACTATACGAAGATAGAACGAGAGACAGAATAACACTAATTAAATTTTAAAACACCCAGTAACAGTTAACATTACAAAGTGACGCATCCAAAGTGGGGCAGAATAACACACATTTTACAAATAAATAAATACATCCCACGCAAAGATTTGGTTACAATATATATATTGTACTGATATGGGTTTCCTCTCCTTAAAACCCCACTGTTGGGTTTGTCGATTTGTACATACACCTATGTCAATGTGTTTTGAATTATTTTAATTATGTACATCTCGGAGATATTTGGAGTTGTGGGATGTATTGATGTAAGTAATTAATTATTAACTTAGCTCTCTAAAAACTATCAGTGTTTGTGTACCTGTAACTTAAATAATTAATGAGTTATTTTATAATTCCGTTCAACCCTATTATACCTTGAAGAGAATTCTGTCTAATTTTGTATTTTTACGCTCTCTCTTTGGTGTCAGATAATTCCGCTATAAGCGCTGTAGTATCGGCTCAACGAAACTTATAGGTTATTTCAATGTTGATGTTAACCAATTATTCTATACTTATTCAGTTACTTTTTTATTCCTAGCTCATTAACCATACTCCAAATAACAAGATTTTGCCAATATATAAAGGTTTTTTATTTGTTTACTTCTTTAACATTGAATAATATATGTTCTATTAACATATGCTTGGGCTATAGATTGTATGAATCGATTGTTGATTATTCTGATACCTTATTTAAGTTTGGTTATATAGTGTGTTTTAATTTGTAATTAATTTAATTCAGGGTGTGAAGGTTCTTGTAACTGTGGGGAAGATTAAAAATATATAGATAAGAATGCAAGATTTACAAATTTGAAGTGTTGTGTAGTTAGTATGATTAATATAATAATTTACCAGACTAGAACGAAGCAAATCGTGTAGGTGGTTGATTGATAAATTTACTGTTCTGGACGATTATGCTGTACGATTTTCTTTCTTCGGTTTACTAAAATGGAATTCTTCTCCTGTCCACTTCGGAATTACAGCTTTCTCGATTGGTTTACAGCCCGATGGATGCTTCTTCTGCAACGACAGGACCCAAATACGTTCTTCCCTCGGTTGAAGCAATTAGTGTTGTTCCGTGTTTTTTGAAAGGTTATAAATTCTGGTGTAGTGTATATTATTATTTGTGGTACTTTTGATTCTTTCTATTTGTTTTAATGTATCGTCAATTCCTCTCGTATATGGGACGGTTCAAGTCCTTCCTTGTATAATCCAGTTATTTATTCTCTATTCAGATTTCATTCTGTAGTATTATTTGGTTAAACTGTACTGGTGATTCATATATATTGTCATTAGGATTTTGTATTTTATTATAGTGTCTGATAAGTTAGACTATTCTGATTAAAAAAATACTTCTTGGGTTTTTAATCTCATCACATTCAGTTCATCAAAGCAATTATTGTTAAATCAACAACTTCCTCTTCTTTTTTCGTCCCTAGCAACACCTGACTTCTTCCTCCTACATGTTTGAATATAATGTTTATTTCATATATTTTTTGTCTATTCCTTATCAATTTGCTTTCCTATTGGAATGTAACTTTACCAATAGTTGGTTTATTATTTTCTACACATATTCTGCTGGTTTTTTGATATAAGCCAGTTTTTTTTTCTTTTTTATATTTAATCCACTTTCGATATTATATGTTACCAATCGATATAATGGCATTATGGTATTATCATAATTTGTATAAATTTTATAATATATTATTATTAATTTAATGTTTTTCTAGCTCTTCCAATCGTATTCATTAATTATTATTTATTGATATACCTAACCTTTATGTTATGAGTGGTTATATAGTGGTTTTGGCTGTTAGGCCTTTTATTGTAAACGGACCTATCTGTGTTTATACCTGGTACACATCTATAGCCTCTTTTACATAAATTCATACATACAATCAAATCTTAACTCTTAACATTTACATAAACAATTATTTTTTCCATATCTAATAACAATTTTATCTTGACCTATGGATCACATATAAGAAATTCAAATCTATTAACGTTAATTAGCTGCTTCACACTTCATTCTACAACAGTTATTGAATAATACAACTTGTTTCATTATCTTTCATTAACTCAATACATATTTGGTATAACATAACACAAACTTTATCATAATACTTGTTGTCATAAAATAATATCTCTTAACTCAAAATTCTTATTTGTTATTACTATAAAGTAAATTATTGTTTCATTTTTTGTTTGTTTTTCATTGAACATTTATCATCAACTATTATCTAACTTACAGGTTCGGTTATACTTGTTAATATTATCTTGCATCCTTATTTACCTTTATCTATGATTATAATTGTAATTATTAGATCTTTGTTCTATCATTGGGTTAGATACTGACTCGTTTATTATTCTGTGAACCTTGTTTTTATGTAACATGAATGCTAGCCTTTCTGTTGCGTTACAATATATATTGTAACGTAACGAAACTAAGGTCCCCTACGTTACATAAAAAAAATGTATAATTATCAAAATAAAAAAACACTATTTGTCCGTTATAATAAAGGTCAGAAAAGTAAACCTTCATTAAATAAATAAATCAATAATACCAAGTAAGAGTACAAGGTAATAGAAAAATAGAAATGTTTATAAATACAAACTATGAAGTGGTCAGTAAAAAGTGTAAGCGATAAACATAGGGTCAAATAATGTGAAAATACTATACACAGTTTAGACTAATCAATTAATTAACTGAGAGTAGGCTAATTATTGGTATTTAATATTTTATAACAATGTGCATGTTATTATGTTTTATCATGTTGTTTTGTTATCATGGTATTTATGTTGTCTTTTGTATGTAGCAGGTGTGAAGCAATTGCTTTAAGAAAGTGTCAATTAATTGATATCAGTTTCATTTATGTTAAACTTTATAAGAGTAAATATTTGGGTACTTACTTTAAATAAATAATAGAAATATTGTTAGATTATATTTGTAAACTTGGCCAGGAAGGCAATAATTGTTGATAAGATGCCAAAGGGTTATTGTAATTAGTTATAAACAGATGAAGGGTTGAATACTAAAATAAATAATAATAAATTAAAATCAGGATGAAATAAAAATGGAATGATTGGCCATAAGCCAGTGACAATTGTACAGGAGGTCAGGTCAGAAAAGTTAAATAACTAAAAAATGTAAAAACATTCAATGTAATATAATAAATTATGGGGGAGCCCATGGGTAGTCCATCGTTCTGTGTGTAGTATTTACTGTTATAAGTAAAGTAGTTTTGTTTTGTGATAATGTTCAGAGTTTCTGTTATTTCATTGATAAGTTCGTCTGGTGTATCGTTCTGTTTGAGTTTGTTTTGTAGGATGGTGATTGTTTCAGAGATGGGGATGTTTGTGTACAGGTTTTTAATGTCAAAGGACATTTAGCCTCCTTTGACATTAAAAACCTGTACACAAACATCCCCATCTCTGAAACAATCACCATCCTACAAAACAAACTCAAACAGAACAACACACCAGACGAACTTATCAATGAAATAACAGAAACTCTGAACATTATCACAAAACAAAACTACTTTACTTATAACAATAAATACTACACACAGAACGATGGACTACCCATGGGCTCCCCCATATCCAGCATTCTAGCAGAAGTCTTCCTCCAACACTTATAAAAAACAAAAATACTCACAAACAATGACAGACACTCACATAAAATACTATATTGGCACAGATACGTTGATGACATTCTAATACTATACAGGGGAAACAAAAGACAATGTGAACAGTTACTAACGCACATAAACAAAATACATAAAAACATAACCTTCACTGCTGAATACGAACACAACAATACCATAAACTTCTTAGACCTCTCCATCACAAAACTAGAACACAGGCACACATTCAGTATATACAGAAAACCAACTACAACTGACACACTAATACACAACACCTCCAATCACCCAATACAACACAAACTAGCTGCTTTTAGAACCATGATACATAGACTTAACAACATCCCATTAGATGAAATAGACTACAAAGACGAACTAAACACGATACAATATCTAGCAGAATCTAACGGTTATGACAGAACAATAGTCAGTAAACTCCTACACAAAACATAAACAAACAACAGACAAAGACAGAAAACAACAAATTCATAACACTAACATACATCAACAAACAAACAGAAAAAATTGCCCACAAATTCAAAAAAGGATACAGAATCGCTTATAAAACTACTAACAAAACAGAACACACATTATCAAAACGCATGCCCAAAGCACAAAACAAATTCGATCTACCCGGTGTATACAAGCTAAATTGTTCAAATTGCAATAAATTCTACATAGGCCAGACAGGACGTAGCTTCAAACAGAGATACATTGAACACACAAAAGCACTCCACACCACTACAGAATCTACCTTTGCAAACCACCTCATTGAAGCAAACCACACATATAAAAACATCGACAATAACATGAACATTCTACACATACACACAAAAGGCCGAAAACTAGACACTCTAGAACAATTAGAAATATACAAACACACAAAAGCAAATAAAAACGACATCCTAAACGAACAGACACAATTCAAATCGCACCCATTATTCGAACACATCTCACCACACACACACACACACAGCTTCGATCTTTCGAAAAACTATCCCGTCGCCAACAACAAGACGAACAGCGCTACCTACGACAGCCTCTGATGAAGCCTTCTATAGGTGAAAGCCGGTTTAGGCTGTAAGGTAAAACTTTACGTTTTTACTTATAAAAAACTTAGTGTTCCGAGTCGTCAATACTATAGTGATATTTAGTTAAGTAACGGACACGTCATGGACAACGAAATCCAAGAAATTAAAATTGTGTAAATATTGTACTTTTGGTTTCTTTAATATGTGTACTTTCAAGTATAGTAAAAGTGAAAGTTAAAGGCATGACAATGTGCGAAATCCTTGCGTTCAGTGGGGAATGCCACTGTGGAGGGTCCCTCTGCAATATGAGAACTGTTATCACCATCAGTGCAGCCAATATAAGAATATTATTCCTAATAGTAACCAACACTCACATACTGTTAAGGTCTGATTGTAAAATGCATCACCACTATTGTCTCTATCTCTCTCTCTCTCTCTCTCTCTCTCTCTATCTATCTATCTATCTATCTATCTCTCTGCATAGTGTCAAATTTATTTATAAGACAACAGTAGCCTACTTTGAAAACGTAAAAATTCCTTCTGATATCGTATGCAAGAGCACTTTAAGAATTGAAAAAACTAGGTTGCCTCATAGAATCCATGGTGTCCTTCAAGGAAACAAATACCAAAAATAAATATAATCAGGACACTTATTTATTTATGTTTACGAACAAAAGTTATTAATCTTTTATAATATTGAAAATTTCTCAAGTGAAACTTACTTGTCTGTTTTGTATGTAGAACGCGTTTCAGCGTCGTGTTCGCCTTCTTCAGCTTTGCGACAAACTGCCAGTACCTAGTAACGTTTGTTGGTTGGAAGGTATAGTGGGGGTGGTGTATAGAGGAAGGGGATTGGCGTGGGGATTCGAATTATTGTTTGTTTTGTGTATAACTGTGTCGAAAAGTGTATGTGATTTATATTGCAATTGGTCGTTTAGTATGTTGTTTGGTTGTCTTGTGTGGTGTTTGTATATTTCATACTGTTCAACTGTGTTGAGTTTTCGCCCTTTGGGTAAGAGGTGTAATATTTCAAGATTAATATCTATGTTGGTGTAGCTATGGTTATGTGTGTGTATGTGTGTGGCAAACGCAGAATGTATATTGTTGTTGGAAAGGGCCTTTAAGTGTTCAGAGTAACGGGATGAAAAAGATCTTCCCGTCTGGCCTATGTAGAAGCAATTGCAGTTATTACAATTTAATTTGTAGACGCCTGTTCTATTGTATTTGTCTATGTCCTTGTTTGTGTTGTTGATGTGTTTTTTGATGGTATTGTTGGTTCTGAATGCTATTTTGTAATTGTGTTTTCTGAATGTGTTGGCAAGTATGTGTGTGCTGGAGTTATGGTATGTGAGTGTGATGTATTTCTTGTGTTGTGTGTTATTGGTATTTTGTGTTTTGTTATTTTTGATAATCAATCAATAAATATAATTAAAACACACGCATCAGAATTTCTTTCTGTTACATATCTGAATGTTTGATAAACATATATATTCTTGTTTTTTGCTACTTTGGAGGCAAAAAAAAACCTACGGCCCTCCTACCAGTTATTATGGCAATGGAATGTGCAAACTGAGCATTTCCACTCCTTAATTGTACTCGACTATCTCTCAGTTTATCACTACATAAAGGAACAAGTTCTTCCTTCATATTAGCTTACTTCTGAAAATATTTAATCCTAAACAAAAAACATCTGTTTCAAAAAGAAAGAAAAATCAGTTTCTTGTAAGATCTTTTAACCACAAGTGTTACAACCGGTAAAAGAAACAGTACCTTCTGTGTAGCTTTCTGTCCAGTGCTTGGGAGAAGCTTCATACACTGTGGAGATGTAAGCCCCAGAAGACTATAATCTACTCTTGCCAATTCTAAAGCCATTATTTAAACATTAATCTAGTTACAAAATAAATATAACAGCATTTACACAAACTGTAAACAACACTATTGTCGTCTGCATCTGTTTAGATTTTCACTGCAGCCAATATAGTCAGTGATAATATTAAATGGGACATAAAGTATACACTTTTTAAATTACTAAAACTCCATAAGATTACTGCAAAATACAGACAGGTATTTAAAATAATAAATTTATTGTGATAGAATATGGTTTTCTTATTCCATAAGCGTGCACACAAAACGGAGATTATATAACTGTAAGGCTTCATTCTACTATATTACTACATAAATTACAAAAAACGACTAATTTTTGTAGAAAATCTCACTTTGACTATCAAGTGAAAGGTACAAAAAATCCCAAATTAAAAATATTGTAACTGTACACTACTGAAAAGTTTATCGGTTGGTTCCAATGTAACAAGTTATTTGGCTGATTCCGTTCCAGTAATTTGATTCCACGTTGTTGTTTACGTCTGCTGTTGTAAATGTACGTGAAGTAGTTAAGGTATCTCTTAATGTGACGTTTACATAAGTTGAACAAAGTTTGTAACGATTAGGACCTCAATTTAAGTAACTCTTAGTGTTCATATTTTGGATTAATTCATTTTTGTTATCGTTCGGCCGCATTAAAAAACTAACCAAATTGAAGAATGCATTCGCTTTTAAGTCGAGGAAATGCAATTTTAGCTTATACATTGAGTGTTCTAGCGTGTTTAACGTTCGTTTGCTTTATCTCTACGTTGTTTATTGACTACAGAACGAAAGCTTCACTGAATACAGTAAAAGTGCTAGTGTAAGTATTTGAAATGTATTCAAATTTTAGGTCCGTACGTGCAAATTTTAAGGCAACGTAATCCAATATATAACTTTAGAAACTGTCAAATTTTATGCGAAAATCCATTATTATTAGTATGTAATATAATTAATAAGTATATTGATGAAGTAACATAATTTAGGTTATAGATTACAGATGAAAAATTAACAGAATTTTAGTTGTATTGTGTTGATAATGGATGAATATGTACAGTATCATAAACTGGATTTATGAAATTGACGATTATAAGCTACGTTGAGAGTTACCAACCGGATTAGATGTTTATCCAGAAGTCACATTTTGGTCTAACTGTTTCGATGTCCTGACAAACATTGGGCAAGATTTTAATTGGAGAGCTAAATGTCCAAGTTTCCTGCTATTGCTATTAAAATCAGTTTTGTCACTGATCAGTTTTATTACTTTAGACTTTTTTTGGACTTGTGAGTATGATTCCTTCTAATATAGGCACATCAAGATAACATGGTGCAGATTTATATTTACTGAGATTGGAACTCTGTCATCTCTTTTGGAGTCACTCCGTGTGTTCAGAAATTAATAGAGATATATGAAAGTACAGTATAACCATGAACTTATTTGTAGTATATCTACCGCAGTATCCAGCTGCAAGTGAGCTGTATAAACTTCACATGATAGCAACATGAATATGTGACAGTTCAATTTTTTTTTTTTTTTTTTTTTTAATTCCTAAATTAATGATTATGACATCTTTTTCTTCTTCTCCTCAGCCCAGAAGTTGGTGGGCTTGCTATTTCTTTCCTTCTAAAGATAGTCTCTTAATTATTACATACTTTCTTTTAGTCTCTCTCTTCCTCCTTTTATTTCATCCATATACTCCTATTTGGGCCTTCCCTCCCACTATGCCCTTAATCATTCCTTAGATCAGGCGTTGAATGAACCAGTTTGAATGGCATACCAGATGACCAACCATACTGCTTCTCCTTTCTGCAATCATTTTAATCAGAATCCTTCTTTCATTCACTCTCTTCAGTATCTTATCGTTAGTCACGCTTTCTGTCCATGGCATTCTAAGAGTATGGCCAGACTCCAAGCAGTAAGCTGATTGAAGCAGCATTGGGCTTGTAAGCAGGCTGACACAAGTAATGTTTGTTAATAGGCGTGGCCATACCAAGAGTAGCACCTGCTGTGCAGCTCAACTGCTTACTGCTGGACCCTGCTGAAAAACAAACTAGTTTGATTTTTCTTGCTTACACGCTCTCTTCGGTGTCATCTTTTCATAAAGTTTAAAAATTTTTTTATCATGGAATTCGATAACGAGGCCTTAATATCAACTGTGTTCAAACATACAGTACTGTGGGATGTGTCAAATATTTTAAAGACAAAAAAGTGTCAGCTGCTGGCTGGGATGAGGTATTTTTGTATTGTAAGATGCAGTTTTTCTAAAAGTAAACCAAAAGTTCCAACAGATATGTGCAAATACTCAAAAAACTTTGATTGGTCGTTCCTTAATTCATGATAGAGATGATGAAATTCATCAAGTTCATTTTGTCATAAATTTATTTGATGCGTCCATGCTCTTTGAGCGTCTTGTTTCCAGTAGAAAAGGGGAACTTTCACTTAAAAGTAGTAATTTTGCAAACCGAGACAGAACAGGCAGTATGACTGTATCATGCGACTGCTAGCAGGTGGCTGCTTACTGTATGGCTCAGCTCCATGCTGCTCTCCTGTTTAAACCTGGTCAATGATCTAGCCTGCTCAAAACAGCTTGCTGTGCGACAGTACCCTAAGGCCCACCCTGGCACCACATTCAAAAGCTTCAAGGTAGCTCCTTTCCAGTCTCCTCCGGGATCAGGTTTCTGAACTGTATGTGCGTATGCTCCAAGTGAAACTTTTATAAATTTCTTCTTCCTGGTTTACATGGACACGTTTCCGGATTCCAGAAGAGATATTTTCTTGGATTATGATATATCCAGCTGTGTTAAAATGTGACAAACATATTTTGTATTGCATATTATTATTATTATCAGTGACCTACTTACAATTATTAATAAATACATTATTGTTTGTCCAATCATAAAGTAGTATAATTATGTCATTTTGATTATGAAAACGACCCAAGTATGGGCAGAGAAAGTTTTCCCACGTTTATTCTGCAGTTCTCACGTGGTGCTGGTTGGTGATATCATAAGTGTTCCGTGTCATTGACGAGGTTCAGTGTTTTAGTATAATACGATTTTTTTTAAATCGTGATATGTGTGCACATACTAAAATGTTTTCCTTTCGGGTCATTCCATATCAAGTGATCAAAATAAAAGATACATTTTCCCCTCATGTTTTTCTTTTTGATTATTTTTTGGTTTATTGAATAAACACATAAAACGAAATTAAAATATAAAAAAAAAATTTTTTATCTCCTCTAGTTTTTTTAAATCTTTTTTTAAAGTTGCAAAAAAAGTGCGTTTTTGTGCTTACGTGGATTTACGTTTTATTCAATATCTCAGCCTAGAATCGAGATAGAAAGGTAAGACAAAGACCATTCTTTTCAGAATTCAACTAGCTTTAATTTGATATAAAACATGACAGTATTTCAAGTACTTAAAATTTTCAACCCCCGAACTCAAATTTTAAAAGTTAATTCCAAAAAACGCATATGATTTAAAATTTTCAAAAAAAATACCATGAATTCTTAATGTTATTACTAAGTTGTGTACAAAATTTCAAGTTGGGATCTTAATGGGATCATATTTAAAAAAATTATATACATAAGCTTGCAACGTATATATAGACAACTTGTATACATTTTTTATTCAAAACATGTCCAAGTTATGTAATGATCAATAAAAAGCTAACAGTTTGTAAAATGCAAGTTTTTTTATATTATGATATAAAGTATAATTTATATATTTACAATAAGTATATAAGCCTAAGTCTACAAATTCTGTAATACTGGTACTTAAGATAGAACGACAACTGTTTAATGGCTATGTCACTTTTTACAAATAGCAATTCTAGTAGAAAACAAACCTGATCTTTAAGAGTGATGACTATGTATTTTTGAATGTTCAAATTGATGATTAGGTGAATTGAAGTCTTGAACTTAAGCTCTTTGTTGCTTCAATGGTTTCGTTTTTGTAAATTACATAAGTTCTTCCTGTAGCTGTGTTCAGATTCACTCGAGTTAAGATTTGTTTTATGTTCACTTTTAAAGTGTCTGGGTTGCGTGGAAAACAAATGAGGGAGCAGGACCAGAAGGATGTAAAAATGTTACTTCTACATCTTCACTTTCATAGTCTTTTGCTAGGACACTCGCCAGCCACCAACGCCGATCATACTCACACGTAACGTAACCTGAAAATTCATCCATTGACAAACTTTTACCTCCTACAATACCCCCTCGATGAGAATTCTGCTGTTCATAACAGAAGAAATCTCATCGACAAACCCCGAAGAGGACCGGTGAGGAACTGGTGCCAACAACCCCCTGGTTCTTAATCTCATGGGTACACGACCCCCCTGGCTTAGCGACTATGGATTCATCTGAACGAGATCCCTGGACTTCTCCGTAAGAGATCCCAACACCGAGACATCAAACAGACGCGTACCACAGCGCACCTCGCCTTATAACATGCTACCCCCAAAAATCCTCGATCCCTGGCTAAAATTATTCCAGCTCCTCCGCCGATATGTATTGGCTTCTGCTCCGCTGATGTCACCAACAGTAGGCGGGGTTTAACGCTGTTTCCGGTATTGAGCTGGTAGCTGCGACAAACGGTTTGCTACATCGCCATGTTTCACAGCTTGGGTTGTGTTTTCCAAGCGTCACTCCGGCGCGCCGCCCATCAATGTTGCATACGGGCGTGATCACACACACACAAAGTTCTGCGAAAAATTGGGGTGGTAAATTCTTCGCCGCATTACTCAACAACAACTGCTTCTATGCCTTTGTTTCAGACTGTTTCTCAACACTGGTCTGTTACACAATGGAAATAACGTTGCCATACGTTCGGTTATAATGGAATCAATCTGGTTGCACAATAATTTTCACAACTTTTAGAAAAACCCGCCCCAAAATGAAAGAAATAAAAATGTACTTGCACCATACGGTAAAAATAAAAACACCCAAAAATTGACCCGCTACAATTTCTTGTATGCAAGAGTCGTCACATAAGGAAAAAATCTACAACTTCAATTCAGTCGAACTGTGAGGAATGAAAGTGTGAAACTGTTGCGTTCCTTTAATAGTTGCAGCTTCTTGTAGACGATATTTCAAAAAAGATTCTTCTTCTGAATAATCCAAGTTTGTGCAATATTCAAATTTAATTTTTGGTATATTTTCTTGACTCCAAAGAAACAGTTGTGAAGGGGTCATTATCTGTTCACTATACGGTCTTTGCAACCTTGCTTTTGCTGCAAGCCGTTTGACAGTCCCTCCCAGGCCATCACAAGTTCCTTTGCCGTGAGCGGTTGCGAAAAAGTGCCACTCCGTCTCAGTTCCAAAATCAGTTTTGTGATTGCATATATTGATAAAGTTTTTTCGATTTTTATACTGCACAGCTGAACCGTCTGAGAAATAATAAATCTTTTTCAAACTGGGCAGCACATCATTTTTTAGAAATGATATTAACTTCCTTTGAAATAAATGGACTGCTACCGAGTCATGAAACAAGCATTCTGATATTATTACAAAGCTGGTGTACTTAATTTTTCCTTTCTCATTGTAATAAACGGCAAAAGGGTGCACAGTAGCTTGGTCATTATTCCAGTGGAAGGACTGTGCCTCGTCTTGGACAATGAAAGAGTAGTTTTCTGAAAAGTCCAAACTTACAACTGCTTCATCTTCTTGGATGTTTTCTTTTAAATGTTTGTAGTACTTGGATTGCTGACTGGCTATAAATGAATGTTTCTTTAGTCCAACAAGTTGTTCACAAAAACTGTCCACAAATTCTTCTACAGTCTTGCAAAATGTTTCGAATGTGCATCTATCCACAGAAACCCATTGTTTGTATGTGATGGTTTCTATCATTCCCTCTTCAAAGTGGTTCAAAAGTTTTTCTTTTAATTTTGCAACTCCTGGACATTTTTCACATTTGTTTAGGTAGCAGTTAGGGGTCTTTTCTTGGCACATTATTTGTGACAAACATTGTTTGTAATCACCAAGATCAGAAGCGTCATCAATCTTCATCTCCTTCAGCTTTCCTCCGACAATCATTAATTTTACATTCTGGTGCGTTGTGCACACGCAAACCGAATGTGTTCCATTTCCCCCAGCCAAGATACAATTCTTTGGTCTTAATTCAGCGAACTTTGAAAACCAATTTTGGTAACTGATTCAGTTTTTTTGAATAGTTCATAACATTCTTGTAAATTCAATAAAACCAGTCTCTTTTGAACATGTTCCTTCTTTCCATTTACTTTCATCGATACAAAATCTTTCTTGCGTGGCATAATTCGACTCACATCATCAGAGTTGTAAAAATCTTTGACTTTATCCGCAACATTTTGGTCTAAAGTTTTTCCTGGCTTTGGATCTGGACATGACATTATTCCTTTTTCTTTAACTAGTGATTTAGCCTTTCTGGCCATCCTGTTACTGACATGGAACTCATTTTCAGTTTTTTTTATATTCCAACTTTTAGGTATTGTTGTGAGGATCAAGAACTTTTCACTTTTTTTGTAGTGTTTTGGAATTTTTCTTTCAATTGTACAATTATTTCCGAATCTAGATTAACTTGCTCTTCATTCTCAGAGAAGCTTGTATCTCCAACCAACGTGAGTGAGCTTTTTAGTGACTTTTCCCAATTTCTTTCTACAGTAACCAGGTGAATGCAACCTTTCCTTTGTAATTGGTGATTCTTCAATATTTGAAAGTGATTTGTTTAAATACTCTAATGATAAATTAGGGTCGGTAAAGTTGGTGTCTGTTTGGGAAGACGAAGGTTTATCCAACTCTACAGAATCTAAATTATTTTTTTCTTTTAATAGCTGCTTACGACAGCTGTCACAAATTTTCATCCCAGGCCTTACTTCACTATTTATTTCAAACATCCACTCTTGTACTGGTCTAAGACTTTTTAAAACTTTGTGATTACTTTTTTCAAAAGGATTACAACAATAAATTGTTTTAAACCTTGTACCAGTTTTTTTGTGTGTCTTTTCCATCTCTAGTTTAGCATTGTTAACTCATTCATTAAAACTAACAATTAAAAAAACTAAAACTGTAAAAAACACACTTCACTTTCAACATTAATATTCACTCAATAACATCTGCCTAACGTACTTTTTCACTTGTCTAAATAAACACATTCACAAATCACTACTCACAAGTGCAGAAGAAGATAGCATACTGACTGCCTTGACTGGAGGAAAAATTAGCAGGGAGAGATTTCAAGTCTTGCATCATTGCATTGCATCACAACCTTCTACTGTAACCTATACCCTCTCTCCTTGTACAAAAAAAGAAAATCCACTTAATTTTAAAAGTTTTTAAGTTTTAATTATATTTAAAAAATTGGTTTTTAAATAAAAGAATTTTGTATGTGCTTAATTTTTGTTAGTGGTTATTCTAAAAATAGTGATGCACAAGTAATATTACTGTAGTAGTATATTTTGTAATTTTTATACTGTAGTATATATTACTTGAAATTTTGTACACAACTTAGTAATAACATTAAGAATTCATGGTTTTTTGAAAATTTTAAATCATGTGCGTTTTTTGGAATTAACTTTTAAAATTTTGAGTTCGGGGGTTGAAAATATTAAGTACTTGAAATACTGTCATGTTGTATATCAAATTAAAGCTAGTTGAATTCTGAAAAGAATGGTCTTTATGTTACCTTTCTATCTCGATTCTAGCCTGAGATATTGAATAAAACGTAAATCCATGTAAGCACAAAAACGCACTTTTTTGTAACTTTAAAAAAAGATTTAAAAAAAACTAGAGGAGATAAAAAATTATTTTTTTCATATTTAAGTTTCTTTTACATAGATATATCTAATATAAAAAGATCAACCCCATAAAAAATGGTGAGGTAATTTGGATTTGATCACTTTATATGGAATCATCCTTTCGATGTTTATGTCAACTGTATGTTTCAGTTTATATTTACTATAAATAACATCGGCATCTGTTCTTTGTTTATAGTAATTTTTGAGAGAGTAAGTGCAGATTGTAAAAAAATATTTTGGATGGTGTTCAATTTGCGTACTTCAGAATGTGCAAATAAATCAGAATGTTTATTTATTTGTGATATTTGTATATATCTAAAACATAATCCAAGTCTGTTGGTTAGAGCACAAAAAAATGTTCATGCCATGCATAATGCTCAACGGTGAAAGTCATGAAAACACGGACAGATGGCGCTATGTGCAGATATAAACGAACAACAACCAACACAGATGCACACATATACACTCACACAACGCAATGGCAAGTGCAACTTATAGTACACATTTCCCACTCTAATTTTTCAAAATTACTTAGTTATTTTACATTTCCGCCGACACCTTTTTTTGGGGGAAAATTGCCATTAGGACACTAAAACTTAAACATACTTCAATATGAAAGAAATCGAAGGTTGTACAGTTATTGCTCAGTATTACACTTTTGTTATAATTTAAATGCCTATTAATGTTAGGCATATACGTGTGTGTGTGTGTGTGTGTGTGTGTGTGTGTGTGTGTGTGTGTGTGTGTGTGTGTGTGTGTGTGTGTGTGTGTGTGTGTGTGTGTGTGTGTAGTTATTCTTGGTCATTAAAATCCAAGAACTACTATTGTCTGTTTTCAGGAATTTCTTGTACTATTTCTCCATTTGTTTCTAATACCACAACTATCAGAAAGTTCCCGGACTAGGTCTAATAAATTCTTTTTGCTTGCCTAGGCCATTAATGGCTCCCATCTCCTTCAAAGTAGTCTCCCTGCGAATTGATACAACGAATCCAGTGTTGTTTCCATGCCTGGAAAGTGTCAAAAAAGTCTTTTGCTGAAGGCTGTCAAGCACCTCCTGCGTTTTTGTCTTAATGTCTTCTACAGTGTCAAAACGGTGATCTTTCATGTGAATTTTTATTTTCGGGAACAGAGAAAAATCACAGGGGGCTAAATGTATATATATGGTGTATATGGAGGTTGTGGGACGGTGGCAATATTGTTTTTGGTCAAAAACTCTGTTGTTTTCAGTGAAGCGTGAGCAGGTGCATTGTCGTGATGCAACAGCCAGTTTTGGTCTTCCCACAATTTGGGCCTTTTCATCTCAGCCGCCTCAAAACGTCACAATAAAAATCTGAGTTCACTGTAACACCAGCTGGCACGAACTCGCGATGGAAAATGCCTTTGGTGTCGAAAAACACAATGAGGATGGTTTTTGTTGCACTTCTGACCTGCCGTGCTTTTTTTGGTCTCTCGGTGATTGTGGACTTTTCCACTGTGACGACTGCTGTTTTGTTTCTGGATCATAACCATAAAACCAGCTTTCATCACCGGTTATGACCCTGGAGATGAAGGTAGGGTCATTTTCCGCGTTTCTCTGAGTTCACTGCACACATCAACACGGCGCTGTTTCTGATCCACAGACAAAAGCCGAGGGACGAATTTCGCAGCAACACGACGCATGCCTAAATTTTCAGTTAGAATTTCTTGACAGCTTCCATAGCTTATTCCGGCACTTGTACACAACTCATGGATTGTTTGACGACGGTCTTCGTGAATGAGTTGTCGAATTTTTTCAACATTTTCATCCGTTTTGCTCGTGGAAGGTCGTCCTGAACGGTGATCATCTTCAAGTGACATTCTGCCGGCCTTGAAAAGAGCGTACAACTCAAAAACCTGTGTTCTGTGTAGGGAATGTTCTTCAAAAGCTTCTCGAAGCATTGCAAAAGTTTCAGTAGGCAATTTACCAAGTTTAAAACAAAACTTAATGCACGCGCGTTGCTCGAATTTATCAGCCATCATAAAATTAGCAAATGAACATTAACACACGATTACAAAACGCAACGCGTAGACCGAACACAACCTCATAATGCAACGAAACTCGGCAGACTGACTCATTACTTATTACGGAATCAGACACTGGGACCCCAGGTTGTACAGTCACGTCCAACAGCCGTGCCAAGTACAGTCCGGGAACTTTCTGATAGCACCTCGTATAGTGCTAAGGTATTTATTAAGGTATTTATAGTAATAGTTTGTTCCTAGAGTAGACTTTGTTTAACGACTTTCATAGGCAAATCTCACTACTTGTTTATTGTATACCATAACTTAGTTATGTCCAATATTTATTTCCTAAAACAGCAGCGGTATCATTGAGTAAGTACTGCATGAACTTAGTCATGTTTTTAATTTAACTATTGTGAAATGTTACAGAAAAAATGTTCCTGATTACAGTGCATCACGAGAAAAGAACGATTTGGGATTTCTTACCTTCAATTTGCAGACTGATATCCTTTTCTCATTGCATAGCTTTAGAAGTTAACAAACCTCTTCAAAGTACTCTCCATTTGAAGCTAAGAACTTGTCTAGACGTTTATTCCACTTCTTGAAGGAGTCTTGGAACTCTTCTAGAGTAATGCCTTTTAATGATTTCATCGTTTTTTCTTCACTTCTTCCACATCCAGAAAACGTTTTCCGTTAAGCTCTCTTTTCATGCAAGGAAACAAAAAGAAGTCGCATGGGGTGAAGTTTAGCGTTAGGTGGGATGGAGAAGTGGGTTCATGTCATATTTGTCAGGAAATGTAACACACTCACCATGTGAGTGAGTGCGTTGTCATGGCGGAACACCTGCTCCACACTTGCCACAACTCAGAACGTTTTCATCTCACTGCGTCATGCAAATGTTTCAATACTGACAGGTAGAATTCCTGGTTAACAGTTTGATGTGGGCAGAGAAATTCTGCATGAACAATTCCGTTAGGATTAAAAAAAAAATCAACATTGTCTTCACGCTTGACTTCACTTGTTTTGCCTTTTTGGGACGTGGGTAAGGTGGCATCTTCCACTGGCTTGACTGCTGTTTGGTCTCTGGATCATATCCATAGCACCAGCTTTCATCACCAGTAATTTTTGAAAAAAAGACAGGATTATTTTTGAACTTAACTGTTCTTTCAATTCACGGCACACATCCAATCGAGACTGTTTTTGTCATGGGTGAGCATGTGAAGCACAAATTTTGCTGCAACTTGATACATTTTCAATTCTTTCACATAAAATGCATTGACAGGAACTCCAGTCAAATCAACAAGTTCATCTTTGTTCTGCGATGATCATCCATGATCAGTTCACGAATTCTTGCAATGTTTTCTTCCATTTTGCTCGTCGAGAGTTGCCCAGAACGAGGCAGGTCTTCAGTTGACATTTCACCGCTTGTGAAACGAGAAAATCACTCGTAAACTTGTGTTTTCTCCACAGCATCTTCCTTGTAAGCTGTTTTAAGCATTACAACTGTCTCCATTTCCGCTTTCCCCAACAGAAAACAGAACTTCACAGATGCATGTTGTTACTTTAAGTCGGCCATCGCAAAAAATTGACTAACTGTAAGAGGTTGAGAAAAAAATTCCCCCATACAACAACACAACCTCACTCGCTGACACAATGACACAAAAAGTGACTGGACATCCTGAGGTATGTTACTCACCTGGTGTGGCTCTAGCAGACTTCGTCTTCTGCTGCATACACTGAAATCCATTTAGAAAGGACAACAGTTTAATCTGATTGAAGATATTAAGAATTAAAGCACAAACCCATGTACCCCAAATGACACTCACTAGGCTGTTTCTAGAATTGGTAATAGTGTTTGGAGAAGTGCATCAGTGCAGGAGGATTTGGAAGAGATAAGGCTTACTAGGTTGCAGATATAGGCTTGCAAAATAGTTCTGGAATCTTTAAAATATGTCTGTGTAAGTTAAATTTTGTAAGTAGAATGTTATTGCAGTTTGTGTATAAGTATAATGGTTGTGTAGATTACCTCAGCATATAATCATAAATGTGAATGCAGTTGATCATGTTGTGTATAAGAATGTGTAATATCAGTTCCACTGTGTCGGTGTAGCTATTCCTTAATTGCAATTACATCTCACTCATTTGTTCAACTGGAATGTGAAGCAGTTGTTCCTGTATCTTACGGCAGAATATACAACGCCTAATAATGTGTTAAATCAGGTTAGTTCACCATAACAGTAAATACAATTAAAATTCAATTATACCAGCTTAATAACATTTATATTTTCATGTATTGTGTACTTACTTGTATGATTTTTTTTCAATAGGTGGTGCTGTGGGATAAAATTATATTACGTGGTGAAAACGCGGTATTAGATTTCAAAAATATGAATACGAAATATTACTTCTGGGATGATGGCAATGGTCTTAGGTTAGTATCTTTGTAGAGTACATTAACTAATAGTGTAAAACTGCTACCTATAAACTTGTCCTGATCCTTGGAACGTATGTATTGGGCACAGTGATCAATAAGATTTTATTGAACTTGACTGTCTCAATATTTGAGGTGGTGAAGCTGCCACCTATATGAAGCTGAGGTGATAAATACTGATTAGTACCAGTTATTACCATTCAGAATATATTTGCTAAAAATATTCACTGACATCAAATTTTAATGATGTGTTCACTGCTACTGTGTTACCACTCACATTTCAAAGCCAAATAAACCAGGCTGGTCATCTGTATCATTTCATGTTGATATACATTTTCGAGTATGATGATCAACATTGCGGTTGTGTCGTATGAGAAGTTGTTACTAATTCTTATGTCTGAACTTTCATTGTCAACTTCAGAACCATGAATAATATTTTCAAGTTTTTGTACACGAGGTACCAATATCGGGAAGCCGTTTAGAACTAAAAAATTAACACAATATACAGGTTAACACAGATTTAAACTAAAAAGAGAGTTCATGTAATTAATATAAGTAAAAAACAACAAAACTATGTAGGTGATGTGTACTGTTTTGTGAACTAGAGTTAATAATTCGTGATAGTAAAATTAGAGCATTTGTACTAATGCCATCTATGATTATTTTTCTGTGAACAAAGAGTATTATGGGCAAATATTGTAGCTACTTGTAAATGAAAATAACTTGACCTGAATGATGTAAAAACGTAGAAACATGGATGAACGTGATTCATTCTTCAAGAACTGTAGATTAAAATTTCAAGGATGAGACAAACTAGTCTGTAGCTTGCAGTGTGTTAATGGGAAAACATATCTAATTTTAAAAAGTTACGTAAGTGAATTGAGATTGAATTTAGATTGTATTGTAGGATAATATCTAGAGGGGGGAAAGTTAATACCTATAATTAGATTGTTTATTACAATGACACTAACTTGGAATATATTTTTTGCAGAGGTAACCAGAATGTAACTCTAACGTTGTCGTGGAACATAATTCCAAATGCAGGTCTTCTGCCAAGCATTATTGCTATAGGTCAAAATATTTTCCAGTTTCCTTCAGAATATACGACGTCTCGAGTATAGGTGTCATTCCAGTGATCTGTGCACTCTCAATAACCTTCAGAGGTTGTTTCTCTTCATTTTTCATGATTCTGTTATTGTGTGTCGGTTCAGTGACACTGTAGATTATTATAACCAGAGACTGCAAAAAAACTAATTTTGTTTGGGAGTTATGTATTTGCAATATTTATTTGTAAATATTGATTGTTAATTTGTGAACAAATTGTAACCAATTATTTGTAATTGTTGATTTTTTTTCAGTTTTATATGAAATTTTGTATTAAACGTTCAAATTGAATTTAAAAATTATGAAAAGTTTTAAGTTTCAAAAATTGTAAATTTTTTTATACCAAATCTAAAGTTATATTTGTTGTTTGTACTAAGAAATTGTTTAAGAAAAATGAATGTTCAGTTTTATAAACTGATCTACACAGGAAATGTTTACTGTTTAGATGTAAATTAAATTACTGTTTGGTTCTGTAAAACAATGATTAAGGTTTTGTAAATGGAAGTGAGTAAAATACATACATGAGATCAGAGTATTTTGATTTATATGTTTTGATCCTTGACTTAAAACTGTTTTGTTTTAAACTTAGTTGATAATTATTTACAACTCCCACTTTTCAATTGCGTTTATGTAATTACAGTATATTATTGGCAGTGAATGTGTAGTTTTTCTGACATTTAGATTATTTCTGAAAACATGGTCATCTAAAACCAAGACATTTAATTAAGAAAGTTGTGTTAGTGGTTATAATCACACACAGAATTAACACTGTTGCACTCGCTGTAGAAAAATTATTCCGATTAGCGCTTCAAGCTTCACAGCTCATCGTCAGATCGAAAATAACAATAATAGGACTAGACAACTTCTTTATACCCCCACTTCCCTACTGCCTGTACACATTTTTATAAACAAGTTATAAGTTAAATGTCGTTTCTGGCTATTATTAACTACCGAGTTCAATCACCCATGTCGGTACATTTACATATCTTTATAGTACATTCTGTGTGTGTGTATGTGCATTCTTTTCAATAACTAACGTTTTAAAACCTTTCTCATTCACACTTTTAACTGTGAAGCTTGAAAGCGCTAATTGGAATAATTTTTCAATAGTGGTGTGCAACAGTGTTAATTCTGTTTTAAAACCAAGACATTGGTTTTTTTGTTTTGTTTTTTCAGGTTGAAGAAAACAAAACAAAAGGATAAACGAACCTATATGGTAAGATGCAAGGTGTCTAAACTAATAAAACGTAATAGAATATAAATTATCACATGAAAATAATAGTACACATAAGACTGAGTGGACAAAGAAGATACAATTTTAACTGCAACAGACAATTATTTAGTATAAATGTATTGTGCCAGGAAGTAAAGTAGGCCTATACTAACTTTATACTGGTGAATTAGAAAAATTTATATTCTTTCTGCCTTACTGAAACCACGATTATGTTATGCAGAACGTTTATAACTGTGCAGTGTTAACAAAGGCTGTGATGATAACTTGCATTTCAAGCAGAATTTAATACTGTTTCTATCGATTTTTCTGTAATTCTAAGCAGAATATTTGCCATAACATCAATGGTAAAGAGTCCCTGCATTTTTTTCTATTAATTTCTGTTTATAACAAAGAAGTACGATGTCATTTCAGTCAATATGTGGCACACTTCATCGAGTCAAGAAAAATAAGGAAAGAGACTCAACTAAAATTTTATAAGGTAATGTAGAATACAGCCATCGGAGATGAGATTCTTGCGATCTGTTAAATGGTGGACACGAAGGGATACTCTACAGTGAGGACATTCATAGAGTTGAGTTGAACATTTTTAATATCCAAGACCGTATTGTAGAGAACAAAGAGAGACGAACTGGACTGCTCATCTAAATAGGATACCAGATGGGAGGTTGCCTAAGGAAGTTTGGCAATACAAGCGTGTAGGACAATCAAGTGTAGGAAGACCCAGAAAGTGTTGGTGAAGTGTATATATTCCTTTGGGACTGGAACAGGTGATTCGCCTGATAGAAGAAGACAAAGAAGTAGCACTCTCTGTTGTTGTCTTGAAACTGTATTTGTAGTTTTGTATGCAATATATAAATAATGCCTTTAATAAATGTTAATGTGTATAGAATGTCATAATTATTCTTATTAACTTAAGAGTAATAATATATATGTGATAGTTGTTATTCTTTATGCCATATACTGTACACACATACACACACATTTGTACAAAAACACTCATGTTTATTCTTTATATATTGCCTGTATGGGTACAGATCCTTATTATGACAATAAATCCCGTTGAGGTGCCAACACAAATGTTTTGAGTGAACCTCACAAAAACTTTCATATTTCAGTAATTCAATGTCGCTACTAAACTAAGACAACTTCTAGTGGCAACCAACTTATGGCCTGCTCTATACAGTATTTACATTTTACATATTCTGTAGTAAAATGGAACCTCTCAATCCTGTCACAGCTATTTCTATTTAAATCTTTGTAACTAAACTAATTGAAGATGAAAAATCCAGCTTATGTAGAAATATTGCAATGTTACATTCTTGTGTATGTTGAATGTATCTCTAATACATTTACATACACGACCAAGCCGTGGGACTTTTGCTTATTTCAGGTGCCTCCACACAATACGTTACATATAAAAGTGAATGTTGCCGGGAGGAGAGAGTATCATGAAATACAAGAAGTGTTGTAGTTTTGAGAAAGAATAAAATTGTCTTTTACTAACAACAACAAAATTAAATAGGAGCCTTTTCTTATATGTGTACTTGTAAATAAGTATTGTATCAAGAAATTATGAACCTAATGTTAGTATAAAACAAAAATAAAAAACACTACAGTAGTGACTGACAAACATTAATAAATCACAATTTGCAACCAACTTAGCGTTTTTACACCCAATTAAATCTTTACATAAAATTTATCAATTTTCATTTTTTTTTTTTAATTGTTACGTCAGCAAAAGTAATACACACATTCATATCCATCACTACAGTCCAGGATGGACCTTGGCCTCTCTAATGATCTGTCTCCCATCCTACTCCTAGTCAGATTGACATAACAACATCGTCAATAATTCATTTATTTTCCATTGCCACATGTTACATTAGCAATTCCACTTTGGTAATTTCCTCTAAAAAAAAAAATGTGGCCACTGCTTAATATTGTCCTTAAAGGACATGAAAATTCATGTTCAAGAACAGGTACACTATTTACAGAGGTGTTAAACATAGTAATACTTCTTTTACCCATGATAAAAATGTTTTGTACACAAACTTTACGTTTTACCATACTTTTTTTGAGACTCAGAAACAAATGTACATTTGGTTTCTTTTACTCAAAAACAAGTTGTAGAGGCAAAATATATAAAATCACAAGGTAATTTAATTTTTTTACACATTGAGACCTGCCTGCTTATGGTGCTTTGTCCTGAGCATTTATGTGAAAGTTTGAGGGCTAATAAAAAATTGTCTCTTCACTTAAAGCCATTCTGTACACAGTGGATTGAAGAACACGGTTTTTTTTTTTTTTTTTTTTTTAGAAAATTCAGCTCGGCTCAATTTGTGCGCAGTACATTAATTTTAACACTAATTTTAAACAGAGATTCCATCTGTACACAAAATTATATTGTTTACACCTAAAGATTTTTTTATCACGAAATTTACTAAAATAATAATCAAAAACAAAAGACGTCTTATCAATTGAGGTTAGGATACGACTCTCTTTCTCATGCACGGGCAACAGTGGTGTTCATTTAACTCACATCATGAACTTGAATTTGATATATGAAATTAAATTGTATTACTATGTACACTTTTTGAGTTTTTAATAATTTCAACTTGAGAAGTGTTAGTTATATCATTAGCTTCACCAATCACAATGTCACCATCATCAACACACATTACCACTAATTTCTGAATATGAATTGGGTGAATCTATGTTGGAGCCAGAACTGTTTACGATTTCATTAATGTTGTCTTCTGTAAGATAATTCCAGGAATACGTTTTCAGTAAACAAAAATATAACAAAACACGACTATCTCATGCACCAGCTGTAGGAAAACAACAAAAATGGCTTCCCTCGTCAAACACATCGTGTACATAGCACAAACAGAAATATTTTTCCCCGTGTTTGTTCCAGTTCATGCTGACCTCTACAGTTTAGATAGAGAACTAAAGTATTCCATCACATGGAAACCAAACCTGTGGACGTACTTGGTACATCCTTAGGATTCTGGCACTTGTTTGATTTGGACATACTAGGTACTACGTCCGTCCATAGGGCTCAATGTGTTAACCTGAAAGGACTGTGGGAAGACATGCGAAAATTCCAGTATTACAATTTAATCAGTATGTAGGATATGAAAAATTGTATAATTACTTTTTGTATGGTGTATGTACGTGGGAGTAAACAATTATTTTTAAGACAATTTATTTTAATTAAAAATACTAAACGTAGGAAAAACCATGCTTTTTATACAAATTTGTTATTAAATTTTATTTAGAAAGTACAATATTTATTTTTTTCATATGGTTGTGTAATGCAACGTGTTTTCTTTAACGTTGAGATCGTAGAAATTCAGTTACGTATATTCATTTTTGTGTTTTTTTACAATACAGCAAAGTAATAAGAATTGTAAGCGTGGGCAAAAATTGATACATACCTATATGAAAAGCAGTCAAAAATATTTTTTTATTGAATACTCTTGGTTCCTTAAGTACATGGAAGGAAAATTATAAAGGACAGACTAAAATAGGGAAAGGTTTTTATTAACTACACTTTCAGCTGTTACACAAATTGTATGCTCTATGTTATGCAAATAATCAACACACTAATGATATTTTTATGCTCATATATTTTATTAATCTTTTAGTCCACTATGCATGTAATGGTTACTCTTGTAATGACTATCGTTCACATAATTTCACATTACTCTTTCTAAATTTGAGTGGTTATTGTAAATTAATATGATGTAATGACCTTCAGTATAATGTCAAGACTTACACTGGCACTATGAAGACAAAACAAAATGAATATTTATACATGTTATATTCTATACATGAAAGCCTGAACATATAACACTAATTTTATACAAACAAACATATTTACAAATATATAATACTTCTTGACAATTGTAAAGTAAATTCTTGTGTAATGCTCAATAAATTAATTAATAATTTCATACATTTTACCGATAATAATTACAAATCAAATTACCATATATTAAATTTACATTGAAGTCTTGAACCCGTAAGGTATTCTTAGTAAGGATCAAGTACATTGAATATACACTGTCATACATGTAATTTTTGCCTAAACCTTTGTTGTATTTAATCACATGTACACCAATATGTTAATATATAAGTACTCACTCTCTACTGATAAGTGAACACAATTTTATTTATTTAAAAAACTTATATAAATAAAATGCGTGATGTGGCAGAATTAGCAAAATACCTACTACACTTATTTTATTTTATTCTGTGCTCACAAAGATTACTATTAAAATATCCAGAATGTGTCTTATGATTGATTTTATAATCCATGCTCATTCAGTTGCTGATTAAAAATTACACTAAGTTGAAGATTATTAATATTAACGGAGATTGTTATAAAAATAGTCTATACTTTACAAATATGCGATAACAAACAAATTAAACCAGGTACCAGACAGTATTGCAACACACACGCACGCACAATTTCATGTCTGTATCTGATCTTTCTCCATTTTAACGCTGTCACTGTCCTCAACAACTTCCTTATTCAATGAACCATATTTCGTTGAAATGTTCAGCAACACACGTAGGCCCTATTATTAAAATAAAATAATTAATACACACATACAAGATCATAACAAAGAAATAAACCACTTTGTTAGCAGTTTTAGTCTCACTTGTAATTCTCATGTCATTGTATACACATTATTATTTATAAATTAGGAGATGCATGAAGCAACAGCTTCCTCTCTCTCTCGGCGCGCACGCGTCTGCATGTCAAGGGTTGCTGGCAACACCGACACTGCCAGCCTCCCTTTGTTGTTACAACTCTGATGCTTGGCTACTAGTCTCAAGCCTGTAGCACCATATAATATTTATGTGCATTTTCAGCTCCAAGGTTTATTTAGCCTGTAAAAAAGGGTATACAAGGTGTGTTAAAAAAAAATCGGACCTTTTTTCATATGCGATCAAATGAAGCAGGGGCATTGACCTTGAGTACAGACATGCTGTTAACCCTAGCGCGCAAGCGCTGACTGTCGCCGTCCCACTACAACAAATTAGTTGCTGTCTGGCTGCATGTCAGTATGTGTATCGAGTGCCTGTCGGATTTCATTTATTGTAAAATGACAGAAAAACTTGAGCAGCGGCACTGCATTAAATATTGCCAACGACTTGATACCCAAGCGGATACTATTCGAAAAATAAAATTCAGCAGTGTTTTGTGGACGATGATATGAATGTCACACATATTAAGGAGTGGTATAATCGGTTCAAAGTTGGCTGCACATCAGTGGGGAGCAAACCACATTCTGGCAGGCCCTCAACAAGCCGTAATGATGAAATCATTGACCAAGTGCAAACTTTGGTCATGGAGGATCGTTGAATTACCGTCCGAGAGATTCCAGCAGAGGTGGGAATAAGCACTGATTCAATACATTCTATTTTGATGGAAAATCTGGCTATGCAAAGAGGGTCTGCAAAATTTGTGCCAAAGCTGTTAACGATGGAGCAGAACATACTCCATTTAGAAGTTTTGCAGGACATGTTGGACTGCGTAAAAACTGAGCCACGCTTCCCTACTCTCCTGACATGGCTCCCTTGATTTTTGGTTATTTCATAAGTTGAAAATGTCGCTGAAGGGGACCAGATTTGAGTCAAGATAAGACATACAAAATATGAGACAGCTGTACTCCATACCAAAAGATGACTTCCAGACATGTTTCCAAAAGTGGCAGGATCGCTGGAAGAAGTGTGTGCAATCTAAAGGGGAGTACTTTGAAGGGGATAAATGTTTAAAATCTGCAGAAAAATAAATGAATTTCCTTGAGCAAAGGTCTGATACTTTTTGAACACATCTCGTATAACGTGCCACCCAGATTTATAGACTGCTGAAGCATGGCACTTGTCACAGTACATCACACTCTCCAATCTGGCCAGCCTACCTTGTCTCTTTTATGTTTCGATGAATAAAAGAAGACCTGTCGTTACTTGCTATTATGTGAGACATATCATAATAAGCTTCGAGGCCACTGCGGTACTGCCAGTGTTTGCAACAGACCCCCCCCCTCCTCGCCATTGCCTACACATAACCAAGTGTAACGTGCAACAACGCTGGAGGGCGAGGGGTGGGGAAGAGCTGTTACTACTGCGTAACCTCGAAGCTTATTATGGTAAGTCCCGTACTATAGATACACTACTACTTGAAGATTACAAGTTTTATTTATAAAACATTAAATAGTCACGACTTCTCAACACCAATTATCAATAGGAATAATATTGTAATGTATTAAAATAAATATAAAAAATGGAGAAAGTGTGTGTGTGTGTGTGTGAAGGAACTCATGAGTGACCAGCTGTTCTAGTGGTTGACAATTTTGCAAGAAAGAAAGATAAAAAAAGTAAGAAAACCCTTCAAAACAATTTAAGGTACATCTTTCAGCCTACCCATTCATTAACTACTACCTTGCCAATGGATTCAGGAACTAATAAAAACTGACCTCCAATTTTTAGTTTGAGATACAGAAAGACACCATCAAAATCACATATAACAAAAGAATAAAAAAAACAAATGATATCACTACAGAGTGATAATATGATATAATAATACTGTCATGTAAGCGGCCATAATCAAAGAGTATAAGAATTAGAATTTTGTAACATAAACATAGCACTCATACCAGAGACGAGTTCACAGGAAAAAAAACATTAAAAAGGTTTTTAAGTCTACTGCGTCACATATGGTCACTGGTAGAATTACTAGTGGGGGTGGACCCAGAAGATATTGCACTGAAAAAACAGTTTCTTTCCAATTCATGATCTATTCTTTGTTAGAAACCTGACAACTATTCTTGAGTAAACTGAGCCAAGCATAGGAAAGAATTTGGTCGAGCATAACAAAGTTTATTTGCTGACACGGTGCTGATTCACAACACCACTTTAATACTTTTAATTTTCTTGCCAGCCTTGTTGAAGTTGATCTTTACACTATAAAACATCATGCAAAACTAATTTGTGCATGCAAGAAATGAATTAAAATTTTCTTAGTCATGCAACGAGGGGTCATTCCACATCAAATCAACCAATAAAAAAATAATTTTGGACCTTAAGGTTTCAAAATGTCCTAATTTTTTGTTTATTTATTCTTATGGTCAAAACTAATAAAAATACAAACTTAGATTTTTTGGGCTTCTAATATTTATGTTATTGATTTTCAAAAAATCGCATAAATTTGACCGTGTTTTGAAATCTTTAAACGGCTACAGTTTAAAAAATATTTGACATAGAGGGCTGGGACTTGTACCATTTTATTATGCTTTAATTTGATATAAAACACAACCATATTGGTAAAAATAATTTTTTCCCAAAAATTTTCAAAAAACTTTTTTAACAAATTTTCAAAAACGTATTTTTTTTTTTTTGAAAAAAATTATTTTGTTTATACACTTATAAGGCACATATATGCCAAATTTCAGGATGGGATGGCAATGGGATCATATTTAAATAAAACATTTTGTAACTGTGAATCCCTAAAAAAAGACATTTATTGATAGAAACTCCAAATTCAAAAGCGTTTGGTGCTGGGCAATCTGTCAGAGCTATATGCGTTGTTTAAGGAAAAGTACCCAACTTATTATATAGGGTTTTCCAAGTTTTGTCAGTTGAGGCCAAAAAACTGCATTTTGGCTGGTGGAAGTGGGACACATACTGTATGTGTATGTACAATACATCAGAATGTGAAACTCATGATGAATGGTGCTGGACTTAGAAGTATTGTATGGCATGGGGATAATACATCATTGAAATCTTATCATTGTTGCCTTGCAAAAATAATGTGCAATCCACCCTCACCAAATTGTTACATGGATGAATGTAAGGAATGTCCTGGTATTAAACAATTACGTGAAGCCTTGTTAAATAAATTTGAAGACGAGCTTATTGATGAAGTGACGTATAAGCAGTGGATAACTGTTGATAGGTGTAGAATGGAATCTATAACAAAAAACAGTGATGACTTTGTTGAAGAATTTCTGGAAATGCTTTTAAAACTCATTCATTCATTGCAAACAGGCAAAAAGAATGCTACTCAGAAAAGAAAGAAAACTTAGCACCAGGTGAACTAGTTATTAATTGTGATTTTGCTGAAAATTACTCATTTATACTCCAAGATGAAGTTCAGTCATTTCATTGGACAACTAACCAAGCTACTCTGCATCCTTTTATTGTGTATTACAAGTGGGAAGACAAAATTAAACATTTACAGTATGTTTTTATCTCTGACTGCCTGGAACATAATACTGTGGCGTTTCATGTATTCTAGAATGAGTTGATTTCTCTATTGAAAGAAACTATACCATTTGAAATAAAGAAAATTACATACTTCTCCGATGGTAGTTCGGCTCAGTACAAAAACAAGAAAAACTTTCACAATCTGTGTCTTCACAAAACAGATTTTGGAATCGAAGCAGAATGGCAGTTTTTC
Organism: Magicicada septendecula; assembly: GCA_034769895.1. NCBI lineage: Eukaryota > Metazoa > Arthropoda > Insecta > Hemiptera > Cicadidae > Magicicada > Magicicada septendecula. Next base: position 37,244,848 of record CM068369.1, read on the forward strand.
GCAACGTCACACGGAAAAAGTGCATGTGATGGACTTGGTGGCACTGTTAAACGGCTTGCTGCTAAAGCCAGTCTGCAAAGACCTTACAATAGCCAGATAGTCACACCACTGCAGTTGTATGAATTTGCTATTGATAAAATATCTGGAATAGATTTTGTGTACTGCTCTACAACAGAATATCAAGATATGGAAAAGAAACTTGCATTGCGCTTTAGTGAATCGATACCAATTGTTGGAACCCAAAAGTTCCATTCCTACAGTCCAATCTCGGAAAATAAAATCAATGTTAAATATTACCAATCCTGTTCAGACCAGTTTACTAACACCGTAACGGCATTTGACTTTTTAACGACAGATATACTAAACATTAAATCAGGCTTTGTAACTATTGCCTATGATCAGTCCTGGTGGCTTGCATGTATTCTAAAGAACGACGACACCTGTGAGTTTGAAGTTAGTTTTTTACACCCAAAAGGACCTGCTGCTTCATTTTTCTACCCCCAACCGAGTGACATTTTAACTGTACCAGGTGAAACATTACTTCAGAAAGTAGAACCATTTACTGCTACAGGGAGAGTGTATACCTTAACCAAAGAAGAAAATATGCTATCTACAAAGACACTAGAAAGGTTTCTCAAAAGGAACTGAGAACTTAAAATAGGCATTTAAGAAATATTTTTAAAAATAGTTTTTGGTAAGTAAAGTGATTTTACAAATTTTTTTAAATAAACTTGTATTTTTACCCTTTACACCCTGAGAGGAAGTCAGTAATCTTTATTGGTTTATATTTTGATTTCAGATCCTCAGGAAGAGCGTGATTCTATCAATAAATGTCTTTTTTTAGGGATTCACAGTTACAAAATATTTTATTTAAATATGATCCCACTGCCATCCCATCCTGAAATTTGGCATATATGTGCCTTATAAGTGTATAAACAAAATAATTTTTTTCCAACAAAAAAAAATACGTTTTTGAAAATTTGTTAAAAAAGTTTTTTGAAAATTTTTGTGAAAAAATTATTTTTACCAATATGGTTGTGTTTTATATCAAATTAAAGCATAATAAAAGCAGAATAAAATGGTACAAGTCCCAGCCCTCTATGTCAAATACTTTTTAAACTGTAGCCGTTTAAAGATTTAAAAACACGGTCAAATTTATGCGATTTTCGATTTTTTGAAAATCAATAACATAAATATTAGAAGCCCAAAAAATCTAAAACTTTGTATTTTTATTAGTTTTGATCATAAGAACAAATACACAAAAAATTGTAATTATCTGAGATGGTGAGGTTCAGAGCATTGGTTGATTTGATGTGGAATGACCCCGAGGTGTTTGTCCACTGCACATCTCAAAGTCGTTTAAAATTTATTGTCAGGTCTTCAACTATCAACAGTGATGTTTATTATTGATATTCAGTTAACATTCATTAAACTTTTTTTTTTAATTCCAATTTTATCACTGAAAAATAATTAACCTCTCCTTACTAGCCCTGTGAACTGAGTATATACACAACAATTTTTTTTTTGAATGAATGTGTTTGTAATGAAAACGTTCATTGATAATGTTCATGTACTTGTTCAGTCTTGCCTTATCTTTCACCAAAAAACAAAAATATTGGTTCCACATGTGTGTGAAACAACAAACATTAACAAAACTATTCATTCAAATGTATATACATTTATTCATATTTGAATACAAATACAAGTGTGTTCTACTACACACAATGAAATTATTTCTTTCAATCTTTTGTAGCAAAATAATGATATCAAGAATGATTTATAATTACAGCCAGTTTGTCTTGTACAATTCATTCATTTATATCTCTTATCTGAACATTACTATCACAAATGTTCACAATATTGATGTTTTACTATCAAACAACTTTTAATTGTAGTATGCCAATGTGTGCACAGATTTCCTTGAGTATGTTCACCTTGGAAGGACTTAATTATCATTTCAGTTGTAGTGTTAGCCTACAAGTTTTATGATACCACATCTGAAAGTGGCCATGCTGGAACACTTAACAAAGGAAACAATCGTACCCTATCACACCTTCAATACTTTATAAAAACCTTTCCAAAAAGAAACAAATTTAAGCAACTTCATGTATCTAGATACGACATGCAACTGCTTATTGTAAAGTCTAATTTAAATTAAGTTAATTGTGAAACTTGTTAATCTGTTCTCTTTTTTTGTAATTACTGAAAGTACTACTCGTGATCTACTCCGTCTGAGATACATATAACTCTTTAACGACTAACCTGATTTTCAGTTGTTAACTGTGAAATAAGTGTCTTGTCTCGAACAACGTTTTCTTCATCAATCTGAGCTGCCATCTTCATTACACCTGTCATTTCTGATATTTTATCTGCCTGTTTTTGTATTACCTACAAAAATCAAAAATTTCTTTAACTTTGGTAAGTAAATTTTAACATTACATATATTTGCCCAAAAATCTAATACATATATATTTACAACAACAAATAATAATTACTCCATACAATCACATTTCTTATGTTAAAAAAAAATCAATCTCTGGTGACTGTCAAATGTTTAGACCTAAAAACAAACATTACTCTTATGTTCAATATACTTTCTTCCCACTAAACCTGCCATATGTTTTGTCCACTCTCTGTTGTGGTATCTTCAGTCTCACTCTAACTCAAGATTGATTGGCATCTTTCTTGAACATCTGGCAGTGTCAGATAGAAAAGTGTTTTCTATCCAATACTACAATGTTCTATTATGTAGAATATAAGTGGTGATGCTTCCATTACATGATATTTTGGTAGTGGCACTTGGTATCTTCAACTTGTGCAGTTGAGAGTAAAAATGCGACCAACATAAAAAAGTATCCCTCATGAAATATTAAAAGTCAAATAACATAAGGCAGCATTACGTTTTAAATTCAACCATGAAGAAACAGCTGCAACTACAATCTCATTATATTCACAAAGCAAAGTTTCAAAATAACTTGGTTTTTACACACTGAGAATTCAAAGGATATAAACATATATAAACCTGTTCTACTTATCATAAATTTATATAAGAAACATTACAGAATAAATACAAATACAGTAAAACCTCCAACATCAGGCACTGTTATCCAGAATGATCGACTTACTAGTCCATTGTTTATCAACTTTATGGCTGCATTTCAGCTCACAAATAAAACACACCACTTTATGAAGCTACTCGTATGCACATGTACACGCATTTTTACAGAATTACAAATAATCATAAAAGTTACCTGCATGTATTGATCATTGTAGAGGTCTGCGAAGTCTAGTTTTGAAGTTCTAATGAGGTGTGTTACTTGCTGCCTATACTTTGACATTATTAACTCAAGAGCATTTTGATGTTCTTCTAGGGCAGTTCTCAGTTCCCTATTTTCTTGTTCTAATTCCCGTAAATGTCTGTTTTCTTGTTGGATTCCTGCTACTAGCACAGAATGTGGTCGCTGCCGTGCTGCTTCGTTCAGTTCCGTTACATCATCTGCGTACTGTAAAAAATGCCATAATTTATATAATTTTATAAGAATAATAAGCATATTTTATTTATGTGTGATTAAATTAGTAACTATTCACTTGCATGTAAACTTGTAACTCACAATGACATAGATAATGATAAAACTTTTGATAGCTACACAGAATTTCGATATACTATTTGGAAGAAAACTCTACTAATTAACACAAATGCATGTTATTAATTGATGATTCGTTGGGCACTTGGTGAAACATATTAACACAAATGTTTTTACAAAAATACATAAACAATTGGTATGTTTCACAGTTTTTATTTAACTCTGACAGCTGTTTCAGCTTCTCAAGCTATTGTCAAAGAGATCAGTGAACAGCTAAACCAGAGGATGTTAGGGTGGTGAACATCCGTTTAGGGCGTGTATCTGGACATGTGTGGGGTGTGAAGAGCTAAGGGAAGGTCAAGTGTCTGTAAAAAATAAATATAATCTGAATGCAAAATATAAAAATTAACTAAACTAAATAACACCTTTTAATAAAGGGGATACACAGAATTCAGTTTGTTCATTTGTTAATTTTTGTTACTTGTTATTGCTTTTCTAATTTCTAGAATTTCTAACAAATCCATTTGCTTACCTTTTTGTATGTTGTGCAGTAGTGTTATGTTTTTTGTATCTATGAAGTGATTGTGTTGTATCTGCAAAACCTGTATTGGCTGAAATCACCTTCTTATATTCAGAAATGCGATGTTTCAAAGCACGACTACATTGTCCGATATAAATAGCATCGCATTCTGCACTGTGCTGTGCATTTCATAAACTCACATTTGATTTTTCTTTATTGTTGACTAGTAATGAAAAAAGATTACATTTGTTTATACCATGTTAAGACCAAGCTTTTTAACTTACTATTAATCCTATCTGTTATAAACGGAATGTAATTTGTCAGATGAAATTTTTTGTTACCCTGATCTGGTTCTATGGAATAAAATTCTTTTAAAATAATTTTCTTCTGTTTCTTTAAAATTAAGGAGTCTATTATTCTTTTATCATAACTGTTATTTTTGCTATGGCTTTTATAATATCAACTTCTTTATTAAAATTTTCTTTGGATAAAGGAACTATGAGGAGACGATTAACCATTGGATGAAAACTGCTTAGTTTTATGTGCCATAACGTTAGTGATTGTTTATGTATAACGGTATCTGTAAAAGTAGGTTTTCCTTATACCTGAAAACTAAGATTATTTTGTGACCTAGTTGGTGATTATTAGATGTTAGATGTGATTATTAGTAGATTATTTGGTGATCCAAAAAATTTAAACTTTTCATATTTTCTGTTTCAAGTGTAAATTGCACAGTACTATAAAAGGAGTTAATATAATCTAAGAACATATGGGGCTGTCTATATGCATGCACAAATGCATGTACGGAAATGTCTACGAATTCTACAGCACACACACTCTAACGGGACGGAATTGTAGGGCCAAGGTAATATCTTTAAAAATTTATATTCTCCATGTAGTCATTGTTCACCCTTTTAGAACCTAGAGTTAGTCAACCAAGTATGCAGTGTTTATTACAAAACAAAACGCCTATGTTTTGTCTCCGCACTCAAGCAGTCCAGACAGATTGTGAAATAACACACAATGTTGCGTCCGCCGCGAATCACGGAGAAAATAACGCCAAGTTATGAATTGCACCAGACGACTAAATGTTGCTAAATCTTATGCCTGTGTAATAGCGCTCTTTTAAAAGCACCAATAGAAGCGCAGACTGACGATCACGTGACCAGAAAAAAACTCCGGTAGTTCGGCTTTAGCGCAGTACTGAGGCAGTTCCATTGCAATTCACGGCCGCGCAGCCAGCCTATAAAACATCAACTGTTCGAATGAAGTTACGTCGGCCGACTTTATTTTACCACATGTGGAAACATTGAATTAAAACAGTGAAAATCTAAGTAAATACTGTAAACTAATAAGCAATTGCATGAGTGCGCCCGAAAAACGAAGGCGGTTAAACCGAGACCGTGCAACAAACTATATGGACACACACGGTGGACGGGTAACTAACAACCTTACATATATATGTAAATCAATTTAAAACAAATGATGATAGCTGATATACATGTAAACCTAAATAATTGAGATCTCTAAGGGAAGGGATTTTGGTAAAAGAAAATAGCAAGGGGAAAAGAGATAAATATGTACTGGTTCATTTAAAATATAAACAATTTGTAATAGGTTAGAAGTAAAAAATATTTCATTTGTAAATTTGTTTGATTCCATGTTATGCGTTACTAACACTTACTAATAATATAAAATAATATACCAGTTTTTAATTGATGTGCAAGTAAAACGAAGTAATTAATGTGGTTAATAAACTAGAAGCGATTGGTTTTAAAACAAATTGTGTATTTATATGTGTACTGATAACCTTCAAATAATCCTTTCTGCAGCTGTGTTCGTCTGTAGAACCTTGGAGATATCCATAAGGTAAGAGTTTAATAAATTGAGGTAAATAATAGAGTTACAACACACACACACACATAAACATTGTTGTGTAAGTTCAGTCAACCCAGTACTCACAAAAAAATTCAAATTCACAAAAATATTCAAACATTAATAAAACTTTTATTATTCTTATATTATGCATTTACCTGTTTCATGGCATCAATCTGTTTGTATGCTGACTGTATCTGTGACAGCAATGCATCCGCTGCTGAATCATCCTCTTTTAATTTATTTGTTAACTTTTTTGCATCTGACAAAATCTGCTGAATTGTTAGCGACATCTGAAAATTAAAAAAAAAATAATAATTTCTAAACATTTAATTAATAATATGTGTACAAATAAACCTTAGTAATTATAAATGGTTTCTACAGTGTATTTCCATTCAGTACAGTTCTCTGTATGAACAAGACAGTGTTACTAATTGAAGTATTATTCTTTTGTTCTGTATTATATCTCTTGTCTAACTCAATCTAACTTGCATAACGTGACAAATATCTTATCTCGTTTATATCCAGAATACATTATGTAAGATAAATCTATATGCTGAATATTTTATTTAGTGCACCAATTTTTTATTGTACTTCTTATTACATTTCTAATCAAGAAATAATAATTTACACACACACACATTAAAGATATATGTTGTTTGTTGTTAATTATGTGTGGAGGTAAATTACCACACCATTTTAGTATCTGGAAAAACATGAATTACCATCTATAAAGCAGATAAGAAAAGTGTCAGATCGTAAAGGATGAACATAACTAAATTCCCACACCACAACGTGCAGGATTGTTGGTATGTGTTGTTTGCGTTATACTACATTCAAAAGAGTTATCACCTGATTTAGATTTAGATTTTTAAATACCTGCTATCCTGCTAAAACTTACCCCTCGGTTTAATGCCTCACATACATTTTTCACAAACTTACACTAGACCATGTGCCTCACACATAGACAATGTTATACTAAGTAATATTTGTACAAGAAAAAAAAAGTAATGGATATTAAACACAAACACAGTGGTGTAATTAGGATCTGTTCCTAATTGGGGGGGGGGATAAGACAAGCTTCAAGGTTGGATCCCCTCGTCTTCCTCACGGAAAATAAAAGAAGTTTTGGATTCTTACCATATAATTTTATATAAATTCAATCATAAATAATTTCTGTACAAACACAAATATTATTTCTCATGTAAAAATTAATTATCATTTTAGAAATTATTCAAATTTTTAAAAATATTCAACCTAACCTAAAAAAAAACTAAAACACATTGTCAAAATTTAGTATTTAATTTGTTTGTACACTAAACATTTCTTTTGCATGAAAAAAACATTGAGTAGAATACAGGCATTGGAGATGAGATTCTTGCGATCTGTTAAAGGCTGCACACAAAGGGATAGACGCTACAAGGAAGACGTTCATAAAGAGTTGAACATTTTTAATATCAAGATCGTATTTCAGTGAACAAAGAGAGATGAACTGCTCATCTGAATACGATGCCAGATGGCAGGTTGTCTAAGGAACTTTGGCAATACAAGACTGTTGGACAGTGAAGTACAGGAAGACCTAGGAAGCTTTGGTGAAGTGTATACATTCCTTTGGGACCAGAACAGGTGTCCCTGATAGAAGAAGAAGGAGAAAAATAATATAAATTATTTATATTTTACATTTTAGGTAAACTGTTTCGTACATTTTAGGTAAAAATATTTCCAACTTTTTATAGTTGCATGGTACCATATAATGTCTGTCCCCATCTGCTGAGCTAACCTTACTTAATTTTATCATAACTGTTTTAACGAATCAACCGTTTATAAAAACTATCATTTTCATCTTTTCAACTGAAACCAACATTGCCTTGTACACTTTTTGTTTTAATCCACTACTTAATCTGCTTATGTTTGATAAATGACAGTGTCACAATACAGATTGTAATTTTATAAACTTACATCTTTACCAACACTACCCTAAGAAAGAGTAATTACTACTGTATTCACTTTACTTGGAATTCTCTTACAAAATATTTACTGCCGCTACTTTAAAAAAAAAAAATCAGTAACTTATACTAAACACACACTACATGAAACTAACAAATCACATATTCTGAATCCAAAACAGATAAAGAAATATAATTCCATCTGGCAAAGAACAGAATTAGTATATTATCTTCAAATGCATTAGTTTATCTTCTAATGCAAATACATGAGTTTAGAGTGCGTGTGCGCACACACACACACATTATTTCTAACTGCTAACAACCTAAATAAGTGTATAAACACCTATGGCGTGTACAAATCATTTCCAGGCATTCTAGCAGTTTACTTTAACAAGACACTCTTTATGTTGATAAGCAATCCATAAACTGTAAGAAGCATTAAATTCAAAATGTGTAAACAAATTACAATTATATTAATAGGGGGTCTTTTCGGTTAAGTGGCAGCATGCAGTGAGCAATTGCTCTACGTAGCAATCGCCAGTAACAACGCACTTCCTCGTCCAACGCATTTTGCAACATTCCATGGTGACAGCGTGGCCTGTTACTCTGTATGCCGCAGTTGCAAGTGTAGAACTATCGTAGCGTATCACGAATTTCCTTCAGGTAACAGCACAGATTCCCGACAAAGATTCAGCGATACAGTTTCTAAGAGACAAAAATATTTTACATAACCCAAGAATTTGTACGAATGGCCATCAACTGTATACGACAGGTAAAGACAGTTGGCTATATGTTCTTAAAAGGACTGCCAGGAATCCAAACAAGTGGGACAGGATACATTCCTAAATAATTCTCGATTAGATTTTCGCACAATCGTATAGGCCTACTTCATTTACTGTTGGAGTAAGGAGTACACAACCATGCAATACTGTCAAGATGAGTTGGAAATGAATCACTCCACATAAGTGGACTGGAATCCATACATGCAAGAAGTATGTGAACACCATTTATTAAAAAGTCAAAATTTTATTGTAATTAATTGTAAAAGTCCAAAGTAGAAATTAATTGTAAAATGTAAGTAAAATTGTAAATAAAATGTAAACTAAAATAAAATGTAAGTTTCTAGTAAATTGTCAATAAAAATAAAATATAAAAAATATGTCAAAATGAAAATAAAAATAGAAACTGTCGCTGGTTATCGCTACGTGTGGAGGGGGAAATGCGTTGTTACTGGCGATTGCTCCGTAGAGTAATTGCTCACTGCATGCTGCCACTTAACCGAAAAGATCCTAATAGGGTGATAAACCTGATAATAACGAACCTAACCTCCAGCTCCTTTGAAACAGAAATACATTAATTTCTAGTACGTTCACAAATGGTAAAATACTAAATTAGTTTTAATTACAAAAATTAGGGGTAACACACCGACTTACATAAACATTAAACTATCCTTTCAGTTTAAATGGATTAAATAAATTTAAATCTAACCTAAATTTAAAAATACGCTTATATACAGTAGTTATATTATTAGTAATATACTAATAATATCTGCAATTATTAAATTAAATTGCAGACCGTATCTCCTGTATCCCGAAGATATAACAAACTTTATTAAAAACGGAGATTTATATTTTACACATTCACAATTAGGCCTGTCAACACAACGCAAGTCGTAAAATAAATTACGCCTATCTAAAAACATCGCGGCCTTCAGCCGTTAAAATGTTGTACACCAATAATAAATCTGAATAGCCAACATTTACAAATCTGCAGTGAAAAAAATTAAATCTACCGTAATCATGACATTCCGTACACACTGTAATCCATTATTTTCGTCTGCATATTCAACTGAAATGGTGTTGCCTTGTACACTTTTTTGATCCATTACGTGTTAAAACGCAGTTTGTGCTTTCAGGAATTTTTACTAACACCAACCTAATCAACAATAATTCTAACTGCATCGAGTACTCTCCTACCGCAGAATTTATTGACGTTATACTTGGTTTAGAAAGCGTAGCACACAAAAATAAGGTTATTTCCATATTTTTTAAACGCTTAGAAACCTTGAACAGGAACTCACCTCCACGTGTGTTTAGTACTTCGTTTATTAAAACACGAAACACTGCTAGGCATATTACTTAAATTTACAGTTAGATTTCACATCATACGTCACTTTAGACAGTTGCTTATGTTAAAAACAGGTCTCCACGCACCACGTAACAGCTGATGTTATGTCACTGCAGTGCAAGGTGCAAGCTGCAAATGGAAGAATCACGATACCTTGTTTTGTCGATACTTTCCCTGTAACCAACACTATATTTTCGATATTTTGTGTACATTTGCGATAGTATCGATATCTCGATATAAATACTAATAATACTAAATCCTGAAATTTTTAGTGACCGTCAATCAGTGAATGTTTTAGTGGATGGTTAGTGAGGATCGGTCAATAATACAACTTTTAGTTATTTTGCGTCGACGTTTCGACAATATTTATTGTCATCTTCAGGACCTGTGTATGAAATACAATAGAAATATCAAACATAACGAGACAATTAAATATTTGGGTGAACGTGTTGGTGATGTGAGTGTGTGGGTGCCTATGTATCATTTTTTTATGTGAAGACTTATGATAGTTTGTTTACATCTTCAACTTATCTTTAAGAAAGCAAGCAAATTATAGTATGAGAGAACTTAATTTATACAGTATTACAATTTAAATTACTAAATATAATGTTATTTTAATTAATTAAACAAACGGTAACCAACAATTGGATATTAGATTGGTACAAAAATTGTTTATACCTACAACAGTCAACATATAGCAAAGTAATATATTACCTATAACTAAAACAGATTAGGGGAAGTTCACTACGTAATTATTAAATACCAAAGTTATTTTTACCATGTTTCACTCCCTACTGGTGTTAGCAAAACAATCATAATTTAGAAACATACAATTTACACAATATTGTAAAACATTACGACTTAAATCAGATAGTTGACAAAGGTTACACACAAAAGTTTCTGGTAAATTTTTTTTTGTTTTTTTTTTTACTAACAGGTAAACTTGGATAATACGGTAATTGTAATCATATTGTAAAATATAGTCAAGAGTACTATAGAATAATGTAATTTATGTATGTGTCCACAATCACCCTTCTCTTTCACCCATGCTCCCCCTGCCAGTCCACCCAGCCTCTCACTCTAACCTGAAATCGATCTATCACTCACTATCACCCCACTCACTCACTCTCTCTCCCTCTCTCTCTCTCCCTCTCTCTCTTCTACATCTCACTCACTGTCTCCCTTCTTCCCTCTCTCACTCTTCCACCCTTCGCTCTCACACTCTCTCCCTCTCATTATCTCTCTTCATTCACTCTCTCTCTCATTATATCTCTTCATTCACTCTCTCTCCCCCTCTCTCACACTCTCTCTCTCTCTCTCTCTCTCTCTCTCTCTCTCTCTCTCTCTCTCTCTCTCTCTCTCTCTCTCTCTCTCTCCCCCCCTCTCATTTGTCATTGTCCACGATTGGCACTCTAAAACACTCACCATTTTTATTACACTGTCATCCTCATATAAATAGAGAATTATGCACACGATAACAGAAATGATTTACCAACTTGTATTAAAGGGTTACAGACTTTATAACACAACATTATAGATATAACAAACATTTATCTAACACATGGGTGAAAGAGAAGGGTGATTGTGGACACATACATAAATTACATTATTCTATAGTACTCTTGACTATATTTTACAATATGATTACAATTACCGTATTATCCAAGTTTACCTGTTAGTAAAAAAAAAAAAAAAAAAAAATTTACCAGGAACTTTTGTGTGTAACCATTGTCAACGATCTGATTTAAGTCGTAATGTTTTACAATATTGTGTAAATTGTATGTTTCTATATTATGATTGTTTGCTAACACCAGTAGGGAGTGAAACATGGTAAAAATAACTTTTAATAATTACGTAGTGAACATCCCCTAATCTGTTTTAGTTATAGGTAATATATTACTTTGCTATATGTTGACTGTTGTAGGTATAAACAATTTTTGTACCAATCTAATATCCAATTGTTGGTTACTGTTTGTTTAATTAATTAAAATAACATATTTAGTAATTTAAATTGTAATACTGTATAAATTAAGTTCTCTCATACTATAATTTGCTTGCTTTCTTAAAGATAAGTTGAAGATGTAAACAAACTATCATAAGTCTTCACATAAAAAAATGATACATACGCACGCACTCACTCACATCACCAACACGTTCACCCAAATATTTAATTGTCTCGTTTTGTTTGATATTTCTATTGTATTTCATACACAGGCCTGAAGATGACAATAAATATTGTCGAAACGTCGACGCAAAATAACTAAAAGTTGTATTATTGACCGATCCTCACTAACCATCCACTAAAACATTCACTAATAATACTAATCATATTGTGTCGATGAACAAAGACGATCTGTGATATATTATCCTGTTACTTTTTGTATTGAGGACGTCCAGAAATAGCAAAAAACTATCATCTAATTATTCAGAGAATTATGTGTATGTGTGTGTGTTGATGCAGCTGTGAAAATCTTGAAGGTTACTTGGCTCATTTTGGCCATACTAGAACTAGAAATATGTTGGAACATAATATCTGAAACAGTGTCAGTGTCACTTGACTTGAGTACCGAGTAGTTCGTTGCCATCACCTTCTGTTTGAAGTGTGCCATGAATATGTTGGTGTTATTATAATTACCAGGAAGCAATTACTGATAAAACACAATGATCTAATTAAATGAATTGATATTTATTTTTACATTAAACAATACAATAAATCACTCATGACAACCGCACATGTAATGTAAATAAAGCGTAGGTATCTAGGATACATAACTCAATGCGACCGACATAGATGGTGACACACTCAAGTAATAAACTAATGATTTAAACTGCATTCAAAGTAGTTTACATAATATAATAAAGTATCCTTAAATTTTTAGTGACCGTCAATCAATGAATGTTTTAGTGGATTGTTAGTGAGGATCGGTCAATAATACAAATTTTAGTTATTTTGCGTCGACGTTTCGACAACATTTATTGTCTTCTTCAGGACAATTGTTGCTGACGCCAAACACACAACTGTTGAGTTGTGACACAAGCTCACAGTTGTGTGTTTGGCGTCAGCAACAATTGTCCTGAAGAAGACAATAAATATTGTCGAAACGACGCAAAATAACTAAAATTTGTATTATTGACCGATCCTCACTAACAGTCCACTAAAACATAATAAAGTATAATAAAATAATTATTTATTAACACTCCTCCATAATAATTTTATTTCTAAGTCGTTCAAATACTTTCTTCGACAATGGTTTTGTCAAGATATCTGCCAACTGGTCAACGCTGCTTACTTTGTCCAAAAAAACAGTACGGTATTTCCAATGTGTTGCTGTATAAATTTTCTAGGAATGTCAATGTGCTTCTTCCCTTTTGTTATTTTGCCTTCTGTAGTATTTTGTAACATTAAAATTGCAGATTGATTATCTATACAGAGCCTTGTAGGAATATCCTTGAAATATCTAAGTTCGATACCAAGTCTCTTTATCCAGCAAATTTCATCAAGCGATGAAACAGCAGCTCGAAATTCTGCCTCTGCAGTTGATGTAGCAACAAGTCCCTGCTTTTGGGTGAACCATACAATAGGACCGCCTCTCATAATAATTACTCCAGTAGTTGACTGTCTTGAGATAATGTCTCCTCCAAAATCTGAATCTGAATAAGCAATGAGTTCAGAATCTCCATTGAATCTTATTCCAAAGTTTACAGTGCCTTTCAAGTATCGAAATACATGTTTTACCATATTCCAGTGCCGTACCATGGGATTGTTTGAATATCTACTTAGGTAGTTTACTGCAAAGCTGATATCTGGACAAAACCATTGTCGAAGAAAGTATTTGAACGACTTAGAAATAAAATTATTATGGAGGAGTGTTAATAAATAAATAACAGTTGGCAATGTCTGGCAAGAGTGGTGATGCTGTCACCATGTATATATACGTCTATATATTATTAGGTAATTATATTCAGTCATTATACAAATGATAACACTCAAAATTTTAACCTGTATTTTTTAAGTACTTGAAATGTCTAAAGGCCTTCTAACAACCAGTCTGTGCTTGCAAATATATTCTCAGCTCAGACCTCTAAATGGAGTAGTTGTTTTATGAATGCAGGTATACATCTGATGGAAAAGTCACATGTAGTTATATATTCTGCATGTACTTATGTGTCTTGTAGTTCTTAGTTTTGTATCCTGGGTGGCAGAAACATGGGGTTGGCCATACTCTCTTCTTTGTATGCCTGACAACTTACTTTGAGAACCTACTTTGCCTCTCCTTTGGTAGTACAAAAAGGACTGTACACTATTTCCATTCTTAGTTAAATACTGATGTAAACAAACAGGCGTGGCATATCTGAAATGCTATTTGCTGCTTGAATTAGTGGCGTGTCAGTCTGATAAAAGGAGTACAGTCAGGGTACATATAAGATTGATGCTGAATAAACAGATGTAAATTGTAATAATTTGTCCTGACCAAAGTAAAATTTGTGCGACTGTGTCAGACCAACAGTGAAATATTGTATAATACCAGTTAATGGCTTTTTTATTCAATGTTTAAAAATCACAACGAAACAAAAAAGTCAAGTTTATTTAAAACGATAATTACCAGTGTACTGTATATTATCAGTTCCTGTCAGAGAGTAATTCAATGCCTTCCGTATCTGTATCGGAACTTGTATTATCACTTGAGTCAGCATTATTATTGTTAAGATTGACCACAGTGACTTCGGTAATGTGAGCCAGTTCCCAGATCTTATATTCTTCCTTGAGTAGATGCTTGATACAATGATGCTGTCTGCCCGTTGTTGTTTGATTTAGGCTACTTCATTCTTTGTCAATTGTTTATATCAGACATCTTGTATATGTTGTGTTGTATACGTATATGTTATGTTGGGCACAACATATCCTTTGAATTGGCCCCATATTAATTCAATAGGATTCAGAATATAGTAATAAGGAGGAAGTCTTAAAACGATGTGCCCCAATTTAAGTGGTAAGTAACTTTCGAATGACTATACAGACATTCTGCACATTCATGTAACATATTACTGTGTGAACAGTGTCAACACCCTGACCAATAGCGTTTCAGATTGCCACGTGGGTTTGTTTACATCAGGATTGAACTAACTATGGAAATAGTATACATACACACCATGCTATTATAAGTGTGTGTGTGTTGGGGGGGGGGGGGCAAGATGAATTAACAGCTCTGTTAGAACCCAGCTGTAAGAGATTGTCAAATTGGACAAAAATTATTTTTTAAGAAACTCCAGATAAATACTATTTGTTATTTTTAAAATTGATGAAAGATGGAAAATTAATACAACCTTCACAAATTGTCCATGGTATTGTTACAGTGTGCACAGCTTGATGCCATGTAGCAGATTAAGTGTTGCTAGACTTATGGTCTGAAATATTCATCCATTTCCTTCACCTTTACTCTCAAAAGTTTTAGTGAACTCAGAATTTGTTAATGTTGTTATTTTGATAACTACTTTTTAAACTAATTATAAGTATAATACTACTGACTCAAAACACTAAGTTTTTTATTGGTAAAAATGTAAAATTTTTGCCTTAGAGCCTGAATCAATTTTTGCTTATTATAAGCTTCGTCAGAGGCTGCCACTAGGAGCACTGTCTGTCTTGTTCTTCATGATGGTGCCATCATTTGAAAGATCGATGTTGTCTGTGTGTGCTATGATATGTTCGAATAATGTGTGTGATTTTAATCGTGTCTGTTCATTTAGGATGTCTTTTTTATGTGTTTTTTGTGTGTTTGTATATTTCCATTTGTTCAAGAGTATCTAGTTTTTGCCCTTTTGTGTGTACATGTACAATATCCATGTTCTTCAATGAGGTGGTTTGCAGAGGTGGATTTGATGGTGTAGTGTAGTGTAGGGTGACCAGATTTTTTATGACGTAAAACAGGACATTTCTAAAATATGGAAATAAAAAAACAGGACACGAGTTACAAAGAAAATGTGCTTCATATATGACTGCACTGCTTCACTAAGACAAATAAAAACTACTTTTTACACATAAAAAGACATATTTTAATAACCAACTTAAAAACATACTTATCATGGCACTGGATCATATTATAATTGATCAAGTTTTTTCAAGAATTATAAAATTATAATTATTCAAATATAAATATTAAAATTCTTAACAACTATAAAATTACATGGATGTAATTCATAGATATCAACATTATCAACAACCTGCTGAACATGAACTTGTGGCTTCTGAATCAGGAACATCACTATTAACTTTGTACTTATCACAAGACCTGATATCTCGCAAGAGCTTTGAATTACTTAATAGCAGGTTGTAGAATTCCTTACAGCTAAGGTCTTGAAAATGAGTTTTTAAAATTACAATTGCTTGAATAGTTTTGGTAGTAAAACGGTTTCTTTCATCAATCCAAAGGGAGTTCACAATTGAAAAGACTCTTTCCACAGCAACATTTGTGCCTGGTACAGCCAGAGCAAAACTCACAACCACCTCTATGTTTTTACATGGAATGCCTATACTTTTAAGTATGTGGAAGACATCACACCATTTCTTATCAATCTCCACATTAACTTTTTCCCATTCCTCAAATTTTCTGGATAAAACTTTGTTCACATGTCCTATCTCATCAAATAATTCATCTTCATGTACCTGAATTGTTGAACATGAATCTACTGTCTTAAGAATTTTCAGACTTTTTAAAACCTCATCCCAAGATACAGAATTTTTCAATGTTATCCAATGAAATGATTTCAGAGGCTGATATGGAGAGACCCACTTGTTTAAATAACTTAAAAAAGTGTCATAAAATAAATTGGTAATCGTTTCATATTTCGATTGGCTGAAAAGACCTTCATTTTCTAAGTTAATTAAAATTGAAGAAACAACTGAAGTTTGAAACTTACTATATTTCCTGTTATTGACTTTTTCTGTAAGCAATTCTAATTCTTCAGCTACTTCAGTGGCTGAAATGTTGGTTCTTTCCAACTTTTGGATTGAATTTGAAAACATTTTCAGTTGGCTTTGTATGAAATGAAGCCAAAGAAGTGACTGTGGGTTCTCAAAAAATTGTTTTAGCAATGTAGGACACCTATCCTGAGACATGAAATAAGACTTTAGAGGTTCATAAATATCAATAACCCTTGTAACTCCTGGCAACAATGACAACCATCTAGTTTTAACACTACCCAGAACCTGCTTATATTCAGTAGCAACAAAATCACAAAATAATTTCAATTCCTCCACACGCACGGTATAAATGTGAAAATATTGAAATATTTTATTCACTACTGTTTCTATGTCGATAGGAAGAATGTCTGCACTTGTTTGTACACCATTGTGTACCACATGAGCTGCACAACCAATGCCTTGAATATTCATTTTGAGCACATTGTTCAATTTAGAAAAACCGTTGTTTGTTCCGGCCCTCTTGTACCCACCAAAGTTAGTGTTACAGTTATCTGCACAAAACGCGATGATCTTGTCAACTAAATGATGTTTCTTTAAGATGTCCAGAACATGATTAGCTAATAATTCTGCTGTTTCTCCACCAACGTTCTGAAAACAGATTACTTTGCACTGAACACCTTTGGTAGGAATGAAATACCTAACTAGAATCGGCACTAATTTTAAGCTTTTGTGATTTGATGCATCAACCATCACAGACACATACTTAGCATCTTCAAGTTCTGATTGCACTTCATGCATTGCATACGGCGATAAAACGTTCATTAAAATCGACTCGCACTTTGTCCTGGAACACGTGAATTTCTTCTCAAATAGTTCTCTGATGATAAGAGATGTGCAGTCCATTGAACGGAAAGAATGGTTGTGTTTTGCAGTATGAAATGCAAACAGCCCTTCTTCAGCAGCGATATGTTTATCTTCCTCAGTTTGTAGTCCATTCCTACTTACAAAGGAAGTTATACTACTGGAAGTTCTCGCGGAAACTGCCAACATGTGTTTCTTTTTCTTAATGTGCTGTGTAATATCGGCACGTCCTCCATGTTCAATGGAAAAAACTGAACGACATAAAGTACATTCTACCTTTGTAGATGTGGTGTCGTCCTTCAAGAAAAGAAACTCTTTTTTCAGGGTTTTGGAGAAAGTACACTTTCTTTTCCCCATATTAATATGCACGTGTATCTCGAACCAAGCGAACAACAGACAATGGAGCAAGCTCGCCACGCCAAGCGTTAAAACTAACCAAACAAAAAAGGTTTACCTTGATTGCCTCACTCTCCCTTGACGCACTCTGGCGGAAATCAGAGATCATCATTTCTTTTCGCGATTGCGTTCCCTTAACCATTCGAGACCCGTCTTGACCTCAGTAAGAAAGTTTAAACGAACGAGACCAAAATGACACAAAAACAAATAAATAAAAACTCAAAACGAAGCGAAGATAAAAGATTAGGTTATCCGTTATTGCAAGTACGGAAAAATGGGACACTTGACGTCCCGTTAATAATTTGCTGGGACAACGGGACACATAATGAAAAAAAGGGACAATCCCGTTAAAAACGGGACGTCTGGTCACCCTAGTGTAGTGGCTTTGTGTATTCAATGTATCTCTGTTTGAAGCATTATACAGAGAAACTGACTCTCTTTCCGAGTCAGTTGTATTATTCTTATAACTAGTTAATCAACGGACATATCCTGGCCAACAAGATCCAAGAACTACTTTTTTTTTGCAGTATTCTGATTTTTTTGAAGCTAACAAATTAATACTGTTATGCTACTGTACAATAATTAATTGAAAAATGTATACTAGCCTATGGCATCTGTTAATCAACTATACAAATACTTCAACTTTTGGAATTATGAATTTAAAATTTAGTAAGAAAACACAAGTCTTGTTATAAATAATGTACAAACACCTATTAACTATTATGTTAAACATTATAACTGAGTTTAGTTTTCAGAGCTACATATAGTGTTGTATACTAAGGAAAACGTAACCCACATTCAAAGTAATAATTAAAACTATTTTGTCATTAGAAGAAACTATAGGTTAGAAGAGTACATAAGTTATGTTACTTATGTAGGTTCAGTGATTGGTTTCTAAAATTATAGGTGCCAGAACGCATCAATTCAAAAGTTGTACAGGCACAAATATACTTATATTTTATATTTAGGTATAAAATATACTTATGTAGATATACTTGTACTAGATGCAACCCAACGTGTGCTCAAAATTCTTCCAATTTTTAGCAATTCAGTTTTCAGCAAACTCGCACACACTTGTAGTTCTCTTCTGTTTTTGGGCAAAGCATGACGTAAAACATATACCTAACTTATTGATAAAAGATTTAAAGCTGTTAATTCCTGAAACTGACTTTACTGCATCAGATACAGAAAGTTCAAGCCTATGATTAGCACAATGGCATGCAATAGGAGATTTAAATTTTACTCTGCATAATGCTCCTTGATTCCAATCATCACAGCAGCACCATCGCATGTCAAGCTTATTAAATTATTACTTAAAAATGAGTCTGTCATCCCATAAGAGTGAAGGTAGTCAATCATACAGTCAAATATCCTCCTAGCCGTAACACTGTCAAGTTAAACCAAATCTAAGAACAAATTAGTTGGGTCATCCACACCAGTTTGAGGTATACAAAATCGAATGTATTCAATCAAACTAGACTTATTACAAAGACAAAAGTTTCGTTTTGTAGTGGGGCTGATGAGGGCACAATTTAAAAAGTAGTAGTAAATTTCTCCATTAACTAAGTCTTCTTTTCATATATTTTTTGTCCGTAATTAATTTTTGGATCCAAGAGATTCCGGTGCGCTCCCCCTGAAATCAACCCCTGTGTAGGTTAATCATGTACTCATGTGTATTAACATTATCCTAGACACTATTTATAGAATACACTAAAATGTCCTGTAACAACTGTCCTACAAATTAATATGTAAACTTAGTTTGTTCTACACGATTCTAGAAATAATGTCCAGAATTTTCCTAGCTTATCTAGTAAGTGACAAAAGCTGGGAGTGACATGATTACCAACATATATAAGCAGTGATAGATGGAGAGAAAGTCAGTACATACTTATTGTCAGTATTTATTATGAGTTTAGTAAAGTGAGATGTAGAGTCAGTGTGTGTGTGTTTGACACCACATTTGTGTTATATTTGTTTATGTTTTTGTTTGTATAAATTATGATTGTGTCAATCAACGACATCACAGTTGTGAATCAAAATAAGTATTTTTAATTCAAAAAAATTATTGTGATAACGATAAACAGGTTGTTGACACTGATATGAGTGTTTTTATTTTGATTGCTGCCTAGAAGATGACAATAGAAAGGGCAGACAGTGGCTGTCACCAGTATTCACCCTTTAATTACTAAATATTTAACTAAATATCACTATAATATTGACGACTCGGAACACAATGTTTTTTATAAGTAAAAACGTAAAGTTTTACCTTACAGCCTAAACCGGCTTTCACCTATAGAAGGCTTCATCAGAGGCTGTCGTTAGTAGCGCTGCTCGTCTTGTTGTTGGCGACGAGAAAGTGTTTCGAAAGATTGAAGCTGTGTGTGTGTGGTGAGATGTGTTCGAATAATGCGTGCGATTTGAATTGTGTCTGTTCGTTTAGGATGTCGTTTTTATTTGTTTTTGTGTGTTTGTATATTTCTAATTGTTCTAGAGTGTCTAGTTTTCGGCCTTTTGTGTGTACGTGTAGTATGTTCATGTTATTGTCGATGTTTTTATATGTGTGGTTTGCTTCAATGAGGTGGTTTGCGAAGGTAGATTCTGTAGTGGTGTGGAGTGCACTACAGAATCTACCTTCGCAAACCACCTCATTGAAGCAAACCACACATATAAAAACATCGACAATAACATGAACATACTACACGTACACACAAAAGGCCGAAAACTAGACACTCTAGAACAATTAGAAATATACAAAAACAAATAAAAACGACATCCTAAACGAACAGACACAATTCAAATCGCACGCATTATTCGAACACATCTCACCACACACACACAGCTTCAATCTTTCGAAACACTTTCTCGTCGCCAACAACAAGACGAGCAGCGCTACTAACGACAGCCTCTGATGAAGCCTTCTATAGGTGAAAGCCGGTTTAGGCTGTAAGGTAAAACTTTACGTTTTTACTTATAAAAAACATTGTGTTCCGAGTCGTCAATATTATAGTGATATTTAGTTAAGTAACGGACACGTCATGGACAACGAAATCCAAGAATTTAAATATTTAAATCCACACTACCACTTTACAAAATTTTCAATATATAAAATACATTTGTCTAAGGTTGAAAGCATATTTTATTACACTAAACACATACACAAAAAATAAATAATAATGTTACACGACTTTTGTTTATTACATCTTGTTTATCATCATCATCAACCTTAAGGATTAGGCTCTATCCTGAACTTGTTCTGGGACCCACTTCACTCTCAGCCGTCCTACAACTCTCTTCCCCACCAACCTATATTCCATTGCCAGCACTGGGACCCTGTCACCTACCATTCTTCCCAAACGTTCACACCACCTTCATTTGTTGCTCTTTATCTGTTCTAACAATGGGTCCACTCCCAGTTCCTCCTTATATCCACATCTTCTTTGTATCAAGAATGGTACAGCCCAGAGTACTCATAAATTTCATCTCTGCTGCCTGAATCTTTGCTTTGTCTCTTCCTGTCATAACTCTGGCTCATCTCCATACACCAAAACTGGTACCCCTACAGTGTTAAAAACCTTATCCTTGTTTCCTTCTTTGTCTTATTTTTAAGGTACCAGTATCTGTGAATTGTTCCACAGATATTCTTAAATTTGTTTAATTTTTCATCCACATCATTTCTGTCCCATATGTAACTTAACAAAATCTCATTTATTATTAGAATAATTGAAGTTATTTTATGATACTGGACACTATGTCCAGTTGTAGTACTGGGAATTAAGAATGATCCAGTTGGGGTACCGTACTGGGCATTGTGTGTGCCATGTTTAAATTCAAGCAAATCTTATTAGTTTTTCCATGCGTTTATTTTTTTTATAGTCAAGCAAGTCTATGTTACTTTCAGAGCTTCTAATCTATAAAATTCTAGACAGTTAAGTTTTATATTATTGATGTGTGACCCTAGAAGCTTTGTGATATGCATTACGTAAATTACCTTATGGGATGCACCCTGTGTGAACCTCAGCAGATGAATATGCAATATGATTTTATTACATTTGCCGCATTATAATTTGTTTTATTATCAGTTACATCTGTCTATATTCCTATACAATGCAGGGTTACATACTTTCTTTGTATTTATTAAGCAAGGATACGTGAACGTGATAAATTAATTGTTTTCAACAGACAAACCTCAAAAATGCCACCAACAAAGCAATTTGAACAAAATATCCCTTTTTTCTAATGCCCACTTTTCACTTGAAGTATCCTACCCCTGGAGGATATTTCCCACATTACAGTAACACGAAGTCTGATCTTATACTGTTTGGAGCAATGGGTGCTAGTGGAAGTAGATTGTGCCTACAGCTGCTTCTGCACAGCTGGTAGAGTCCATTTTCTTTTTGACATCACCTCACACTAAAGTGGGTTAATTAATTAGGAACTGAATAAAAACAATTTTATATTTTTTTAATCTTTTATTAAGTTTACATACTGAATGTAATAAATAATACAGATATTCTTCACAGAAAGTAATTTACAGTATTTATTTACAGTAAAACGTGTAATGAAATTAATGATTTTAATAATTAAATTGTTATAAAAAATGTTCAGTTTCTGAAATAACTTGCTGTTGTTCAAAGTTTATGTACTTTTATACTTGTCGAAGTCCCATATGTTTTACAGACTACAGACAAAATACAAGAATATCATGATTCATAATGCAGCTCTGTTTTAGTTTAAATATCAGGATATATTATGTCCATTTTAGAACTAAATATAGGGATGTTTACTCCCTAGTTTGCTTAAATTGGTACTGAAATTTTGTTGCTTTAGTGAGCTGGATATTTGGATCTGGCAGTAGCATATCTTAGTTGCTGTTAACCAGGCATCTAGTACATCTATATTGATGCCATACTACTGGTAATAGTCTTTTAAAAAGTAGTTTCAAGAGTCATTATGATATTTATTTGTGACATTGACTTAATGATGTCTATTCTAAATTGACATTATTCATTTGTATCTATAGTATCAGGTGTCTAGTATTAGGTCTGTAGTATTTACATTCTGATGATTTACTTATTTTAATTATTTTTTCATGTTGAATTGGAAATTGTTCATTATATTCATAAACTCTTTCTTATGTCTTTTGCTTTTTGTTATGGAGTGAAGATGTCCATTTTGTAAAAGAACTTAAAGGAAAATATTTATGTATATTATAAAAAATACAATAGTAAAAAAAAAATAACGAATGGGTATAATCCATTGAAATTAAGTAAACCCACATTTCTCCATATGTATTTAACATCAAAAAAACGAATTTGATCAGTTATTTTACTGTTTACTGTCATGTAACTTAATTTTGTACTGTTATTTTACCAGTAATTAATGTGCATAAATAATGGTTTGTTATATACATGTGTAACTGCAGTAACTGTATGGTAACTTGATCAAATCAGATTCACAAAAGTTATGTGTGACAGGGCCTTACTTTTTGAATGCTAGTTGTATGTTGTACATTATTCAAAATACAACTATAGCATAAATTATTCTCACTAAAACGTTTGCTAAACTCAATGTCAGCAGCGATTATTTATGTCTTGATGCGTTTACATATCAAATTTCTAGACTGTGGGTAATCAAAAGTGTGGAAGCGTTACGTTTTTCAATGACAATTTTTGTGGAATGATCCCCAGCATGAAAACATTATCATGTTAAAAAAGAAGAAGCAGGACTATGGCCAGCTCTAGTAGAAGGCCAGAACATTAAGCTTGGCAACACTGGAACAGCTGATATTTTGAGGTCAATTAGACAATCTCTTAATTTATGTATTTCAATAATCAAATCCCAAAACAAAACAATAAATAACAACGACATACTGAGGCAGATTTTCACCTGAGATTTTACAGAAGAGGAGTTGAAAGAGGCAATCAGTAACACCAAGAAGAGAAAACAACCGGGACCAGACAACATCTTCGCAGAATTTATTCATAATTTGGGACCAAAAGCCCTTACAACATTACTATTGGTATATAATAAACTTTGGAACTCCAGAGATAGCCTGCCTGATGAATGGAGGAAATCAGTAATAGTCCCCATATTAAAACCTGGCAAACCAGGAAACATTCTAAGTTCATACAGACCTAAGCATTAACATCTGTACTAGCAAAAATCAAGGAGAGAATGATCTCAGCCAGACTGTGCTGGTATTTAGAAAACCAAAATCTGCTTGCAGAAGAACAAGCAGGCTTCCGTCAAAATCGCTCTACACTGATAAAACTCTCTCAAGAGATAAAAGCAGCATTTAACTGAAAGGAAAGCACCCTGGCAGTGTTCATTGATTTTAGTGGAGCATACGATTCCGTGTGGAGAACTAGACTCATTGAAAAACTAAAAGCATCAATATAGAGGGAAACATGCTGTCTTGGCTTTCAAGATTTCTGGACCAGAGATGGGCCAGAGTCAAATTCAGTGAATCCTTCTCCAAATTCAAACAGACAAAAGTAGGTCTACCCAAAGGAGCAGTACTGAGCACCACACTCTTTAATGTTTTCATAAATGACCTCCCAAAAGTTACAAAAGATAAAAATGGGAATGTTCGCTGATGACATAGTCATTTGGACCTCAGCCAAAAACAATGCCAAGCAGCAGAATATATTAGAACAAAGAATGAACGAAACCTTGGACTCCTTGCACAACTGGGCCTCTGAGAACAACATGAAAATTAATATCTCAAAGACTGCTTACCAATTTTTCACAATGTGCCATAAAAATGACAACTTCAACTTGAAGATCAACAACCTGAACCTTCCCAAAAGCGAATGTACAAAATACTTAGGTGTACACATGGACAACAAACTATCTTGGAAGGACCATGAGACAAACATAGCAAATAAAGTCAACCAAAAACTGAGACTTATAAAGCGTCTTGCTGGAGCTACCTGGGGGTGTACGCAGGACACTCTGAATACCATATACAAAACCTATATATAAAACCAGTCATGACATATGGAAGTGAGATACTTGTAACGGCCAGCAACTCTAATCTGAAGACATTGGAAACAACACAAAACAATGCCCTATGGCTGATTAGCGGAGGTGTGAAGACCACACCTGTCCTTTCCCTTCAGTTGTACACAGGCCACTTACCGATCACTTCAGAAATAAATCAACAAGCTGCCATCTCTCTGGCCAAAATAAAAGCCTTACTACAAGCAAAATGGGCAAAAAATAGCCAAGACGGGACACATCTGAAGACCGAGACATTACCAGTTAATACTGCCAACAAGTACTTGACACTGTTGGGCATCACAACTGAAATAGAACCTTTTTGTCCAAAAATTAAACCTACTACAGAATACCAAAAAATCAACACCAATCTGTCTCTTCTGTCTGATATGAAAAAGTAAGATGCACCTTCCACAATATTGCACCAAATGGCACTAGCAACCATCAATGAAAGATATCCCCAGGATGAGTTCCTTAGAATCTATACAGACGGATCGCTCATAGGAAAACATAGAAAGACTGGCGCAAGAGTACATTGTGAACTGTGCTTCCACTACATTTCAGTGGGAGAAAATAAAACCAGTTTTGATGGAGAAATAAAGGTAATACATATGGCATTACAACAACTCTTACTCAGACCACTAGCTTTTAAAAAAAGCTGTTTTTCTTGTTGACTCCAAGTCTGCAATCCAGTCTATCGCATCAAACAGACAGCCTATAGATAGCACTGTAAAAGAAACAAAGCATGCAATAAACCTTCTCAGTAAACAAGGGAAAACAATAATTCTCCACTGGATCCCCTCACATGTAGGACTAAGTGGGAATGAAACGGCTGACCTGCTAGCTAAAAGGGGCACAACATTGCAAGGGAGAAAAACACTACATAGCACAAGAACAATCAAAAGACTTGTTAAAAATAAAACACAAGAGATGTTCACCAATGAGGCCAGCCTTGCGTCTAGTGGTAAATGGTGGAAAAACATTGGAAACACTTGGGACAAAAACAAAAATTTACCCAGAAACCAAGCAGTAGCGAACTTCAGACTCAATACTGGTCACGATTGCCTTGCTGAACACCTCCATCATATTAAGATCTACAAATCCCACCACTGCACAATCTGTAAGCAGCTGAATACAGTGATGAACAGAGACCATCTTCTTGTATGTTCAGGATTGGATCACTCTTATCAAGAGACAGGGAATCTACCAAAACTCTATTGGGATGCCAGAAGACAAATGGAATAATTCAATGTCCTGCCATTAGAAAACAACAACATAATCAAATGCGTCATTTTTAATTGCATGTAACAGCAGATTTATAATTCTTTGTTTTTTGCAAATTAAAAGTATATTATGTAAAATACTGTTATATTATTTTAAAAATCTAATAATTAACTCATTCATATGATACAAATTCAATAATTCATACAAAATTAATTCATTAGGCCTAACACTTATTCACTACTTTCTTCAATTTAAACGTATAGTACTAAGTGTGTACAGACCTATAATTTAGATTTGGCTATAAATAGGCCTACTCCTGATTTTAGTAATGCTATGAAATTAAATCAAAATATAACATGTTCACTTTAGCTATTTTATTATACTATAGTCTCAATGCAACGTCACTATAATCGACAGAAATAATCGCTGCTGACATTGAGTTTAGCAAACGTTTTAGTGAGAATAATTTATGCTATAGTGACGCAATGTTTAGACTAATAATTTGGCCTCAGATAATAATAATGGCCTCATTAAGAGTTGCCACGTTTAATCTTCCAGCTTTCTACTAGAGCCAGCCATGGCAGAACACATGCATATGTATGCGTATGCGCACACACATGCACGTGTACTCATATGTAGAATCAAAAAGAGTCAAATGGTTTCACATTGTGTGTGTGTGTGTGTGTGTGTGTGTGTGTGTGTGTGTGTGTGTGTGTGCGTGCGCGTGCGTGCGTGTGCGTGTAAAAGATATAAACAGAAATAGGAAAGTTGTAGACAGAAGAAAGAGATGTATTCATATTGGGCATGCTCAAGAAAAAGTTTTTGACTCACATAGTGTTGAGAGTTAAAAGTGCATATAACAGTCATAACAGTTAATATAACTTTATAATTATTATAAGTACTGTTGTGCCTGAATTTACACAATGTATAGAACATTGGTTTGATTGTGAAAACCAGAACATGGTTAAAGTATTTGATGTGGATACTGATCCTTAACACAGTATGCGTTTTATGTGTCATATATTTCTTCATTTGAGTTTTGAGGTTTCTGTGGCACCTCATTTTCCTTTCCTATTTTAAGAGAGTATAAAAAAATATAAAAGTGAAGTGCCATGGAAGTATTGAGTGGTGAACCTTACAATATATGTCTGAGAAACAAGAATGTTTCAAACGTACACTGTAGTGAGTACTATGTCTCAATCAGTTTGACATATCATGCAAATGAAGCATATAGCAAGTAAAAATATATACTATCTTGAACAACATCATAAGTAATCTTTAGGAAATTACAGTTGGAAGTTCAAAAATATGTTGGCAATAATTTTTTGATTTTTCAGTGGTCAGAGCTGAACTGTGAGATGGAAAAAGAAACGAAATTATAGCACTTGAGTTATTTACATATTTTTAATTAACATAATCAGGTTTTACTAGGATACTGGAAGAGAAATGCAGATGGTGTTCGTAAAGGTATAAGCCTTTTCCCTCCACTTTTCGTGGGAAGAATTACATAATCACGCCCATTAATATTAAGCTGTGTGTCTTTTTTCACTTTATTTCCTTTACCCAAATTAGATGGAAATGCTTGATTGTTATTATATTCTTTAACTACTTCAACTGGCCAAGACGTTTTTGGAAATTCTCTGACAAAACATCTTGTCCATAATATTTCCATTACAAATACAACTAAAGCTGTTGAAAAACCTGAAATTACAACCACATATGTTGTGAACAAATCTGCATTTCGAAGCTGGCGTTCTTTGCTGTCCAGATTCAGAGGACAAATTTTTGCTTCTGGTAAAATTTGATCTGCTAAATGCCGTATGATTCCAGATTCAACAAATGCAAGAAGTCTGAAATTCATTAATAACAGTAAATAAGTATGTGTATTTATATTACTGTCTGAATTACTTAAATTATTCTATATGAGGCTTTCACAGTCACCTTCAATGTTAATAGAAATTCAGCTGTTTGGGCTGTAAGGCCGTGATCCAAGGTTGTTTGGTACAAATGTTTTGACCCAGCCTTCGATGGCCATCTTCAGTGCAGAAGGCTGCAAAACACTGACCAAGGTTTCTTAGTCACTGACCACTGAACTGTGGTTATGGCTAGTGGCTGTGAGTAGGACACCCATATTTATAAACTTTTGGAGTCCAGATGAAGTTGTTGTCTAACACCACCAGCCAATCAGAAGAAAGGCAAATTCTTACTGGTTCGCCACAACTCACGTCCAAAGAGCACTCAATGAGAGGGACTCACCCTGCTGATTTGAACTTCGTGCAGGCTCCAAATGTTTATAAATTAAATATGGGTGTCCTACTCACAGCTACTAGCCGTAACCACAGTTCAGTGGTCACTTACTACGAAACCTTGGTCAGTGTTTTGCAGCCTTCTACACTGAAGATGCCCGTTGAAGGCACAGCCAACACGTTTGAACCAAACAACCTTGGACCACAGCCTTACAGCCTGGCAAGCCAAATTTCTCATAACTTAAATTATTATTGTTATTCTACACCCATAATTAGTAATCATTTAATAAAGCTAATAATGACTTCATGATTTAACTGTTATAATTCTCACTCAAATCACAAACTGATTATAACATATACCAAGTGTACAATTACGATTCACTACATGTATAAAGTATGCATAAGTGCCATTAAGTTGCATATACGGAATCTAAACTAAAAAAAAAATTAGTAATACATTAAAACCTTTATTTGAATTTTGAATTAACACTTATTTTGTGTAATAGAAATCTAAGTAATAGCAAGTAAACAATTGTACCATTATTAATTACATCTGAGAGTTCAAAAAATAAAAGTTTCTTAACAAATGTATACACAGCCAAAATGAAAAGATAATACACACACACGCACACGCGCGCACACACACACACACACACACACACACACACACACACACCGTGCATTTGAACGTACCTTATGCACCACACAAATAAACAGTTTTAGATACTTACACAGGATCAAACAATGTAGGGAGTATACTTGTCTTTGGATAAGCAAATGCTAAATTACGGTATAGATAAGATTCAGTTGTAAGAACGTATGTGCATCTATCTTTCTCTTCCATTCCCATTGCTGTTTTTTTCATATAGTCTTCTAAGAGAAACAAATTTAGTTTTCTGCTTTCGTCCAAGTACAACCAACCTTAAAAAGACATTAAATAAATAAAAGTACGGTATTTTATTAATGTTATTAATTAACTAGTTTTACAAACTAGGCATTAAAATAATTAAGTAGGGAAAAATTATATTATAAAATTGTATTACATTCCTTTTAGTGCATATTTTATTACTAAATTTGTGTTTTTAATTTTGGTAATCCTGTTTGTCAATCAAGAAATTAAATTAGTTTATTAATGTTTGTGAAGCAGCAAGCTATCTCATTTATCTTCATGTATATAAGGGAGGCCCCGATACAGTTATTCTAGGATGCTTTCTATTTTCTTTCAGCAATATAATATATTGTTGTAATACAGTAGTTACAAGAGGAAGATCAGAAGAGAGAAAGTACAAGTAATACAGTAAATTAATTACAACAGAATTAACACTGTTGCACACCACTATAGGAAAATTATTCCAATTAGTGCTTTCAAGCTTTGCAGCTCATCATCAGATCGGAAATATGATCTGATATTTCTGATCTGATGATGAGCTGCAATGCTTGAAAGCACAAATCGGAATAATTTTTCTGTAGTGGTGTGCAACAGTTTTAATTCTCTTTGTGATTATAACCACTAACACAACTTTATTATTATTATCTTGTTGGTACAGCCTCTTCGTTCACTTTTATAAATATTATATATATATATATATATATATTGTAACTAAACGACGTTCAATGAATGTGAATAGTGTTTTAATTTAATTTAATTTTGTTAGTCTTCAATCCTCACGTTGTAATATAATTAACGATGATTGGTGTCATTGTTTAAATAATTAAAATAATTAAAATAATGTTTATGTTTAAAAAGGACTAAAAAAAAAACTGTTCTCTTGATGTGTTTACCTCCCCACTTACCATCAGTGAACGTCTTCAATCTTCTTAATAGGCGCTCTATATCACTGGAAAGTCATGAATAACACACAAAATATTTCACCTTGACATTAACATATACACAGTAAATAAAATGATAATGATATTTAATCTTGGATTAAATATTTAAAAACTGGCCGCTGAAATATTGCTGCCACCTTGAGAAACAATTGCTTCTTAAATGGAAGTTATTTGTGCCTATTTAAAAGAAATAAATATCTTTTGTAAGATATTTAGAATTTTATTAATATCAGTTAACTTGAACGAATTCGTTTTTAAAAACAATAAATAAATTTTTATAACAACAAACGTTAATTATTTTCTGAAAATCCTTCAGCTCAGGGCTGGTAACACTGGTACAATATACAATATTATGGTAATTCTTGTTATGTTAATTTTGGTTATTATTGTTACCAAATTTCATGAATTCTTTGAATTGTCATGATACAAGATACAAAGATGTTTATTAAGAATAATATTTATTCATATAGAATGATAAAAAGACAAAAAAAATAAAATAGTTAACCTCAAATACGATATTAAAATTATCGTATTATCGTACAACAGGTTTGCTGTAGCTATTCTTTCAGGCCTGTGTAACACGTGTTCATTTACGTTACACATTAAAACAATATTACTGGTTTAATTAATATTACTGGTTTAATTAACATTTCCGAATTGGAATGAACGCGTCATAGCCGAGCCTCCAACCCAAAGGACAGACGCTAAAAATTAAATTTTTAATGTAACCAAGGCGTTTGGGGTAGAGAGTACCGACTTCTACACCAATGGGATGATCGGATTTTACCAGACACGAGGAGAAGCTTCGACGAGAAGAATTAATTGTTTTCCAACCACCGATGCGAGCGGAGCCTGCGACAGTCACGAAGAAAATATTTTGAATTTGTGCGCGTTACATAGTAAACAATTGTAACTAACCTCAACTGAAGAATAACCCCTTTTTACGTGTGACAGTGCTATGAATAATAAAGTGAATTATTAAAACATTGCCAGTGTATAATAAGGGAAATGGAAAGTGAACTATGCAGGGAGTACTATCAATTAACGAATTTTAAAATAAAATGAAAATAATTCTCGTCAGTCGACGAATATTATATCGGACTACGTTAGTCAAGCATACACCATGCATGATTAATCTAGCAAACGATTGTATATTGACCGGCACAATGAATAAAAGTTCTCATTTAATTAATAATGTTATTTAATTAAAATATTTTAATATTTGTTCAAGAAAAATAATAATCGGAGTTAAGTAATAATAAATACAGTAAGCAACACTTATAAAATATAGACGCTTACTTGATTACAATCACAGTTGAATCAAATAAATAATAATTTAACTTACGAGAACTGTCAATGCCGTTAATTACCAATCTTATTATGATAAGTAATGTTTTGAATGTAGTATTAAGATTTTAAATAATATTAAATAACTTATTTTGTTAACTTACTCTCAACTATAGGTAAAGTTAACCTATAAACAACCAATACGTCCATGTCAACAGAGAGTCACTTCATTCATTAATAAGTTTTTTTAAATAGACTCAATAACAAAAATTTTTCTATTTTTTATCAAATCTATTTCATGATAATAATTAAACCAGTAATATTGTTTTAATGTGTAACGTAAATGAACACGTGTTACACAGGCCTGAAAGGATAGCTACAGCAAACCTGTTGTACGATAATACGATAATTTTAATATCATATTTGAGGTTAACTATTTTTAATTTTTTGTCTTTTCATCATTCTATATGAATAAATATTATTCTTAATAAACATCTTTGTATCTTGTATCATGACAATTCAAAGAATTCATGAAATTTGGTAACAATAATAACCAAAATTAACATAACAAGAATTACCATAATATTGTATATTGTACCAGTGTTACCAGCCCTGAGCTGAAGGATTTTCAGAAAATAATTAACGTTTGTTGTTATAAAAATTTATTTATTGTTTTTAAAAACGAATTCATTCAAGTTAACTGATATTAATAAAATTCTAAATATCTTACAAAAGATATTTATTTCTTTTAAATAGGCACAAATAACTTCCATTTAAGAAGTAATATTAAACCAGTAATACAAACACAGACATAGACAAATATAACAAAACAGGTGTTTACAAATTAAATTGTAATGACTGCAATAGTTTCTACATAGGCCAGACGGGAAGATCTTTTTCATCCCGTTATTCTGAACACTTAAAAGCTTTAACCAACAACAATATACACTCCGCATTTGCCACACACATACACACAGAAAACCACAGTTACACCAACATAGACACTAATCTTGAAATTTTACAATACATACCCAAAGGTCGAAAACTCAACACAACTGAACAATACGAAATATATAAACACCACACAACACAACCAAACAACATACTCAACGATCAATTACAATATAAATCACATACACTTTTTGACACAATTATACAGAAAACAAACAGTAAGTTGAATCCCCTCGCCAATCCCCTTCCTCCACACACCACCCCCACTTCACCTTCCACACAACCGTTACAAAATGCTGGCAGTCTGTTACCAAAGCTGAAGAAGGCGGATACGTAAGCCGAAACGCGTCCAATAAAATCAGTAAGTTTTCACATGAAAAAGTTCATTTTTAGTTAAGTGTTAGTGCTGTGAAAGAAGAGATGAATAATCAAGACAACTATTATAAATTAGTTTATCCTCTCACTACGATGATTACATTTAATATATGTATTCACTATGATGATAATAATATTTGGGTATATCCCCTCACTATTATGATCTATTGGTTTGTCTGTTCACCATGATGATAATAATATTGGGTATATCCCCTCACTATTTTGATCTATTGGGCCTATATTGCTAACGTATTATATTGATCCATTGTCTTCTCTCTTCCTCCTTTCTACCGATGATATATTTATTATGGTTCTTCCTTCTTCTTCGTTGACTTGCTTCAACATTATTCATTTATAGATACACATTTGATTTTTATACTTCTGTTCCTTATTCTCATGTTTGATGAAATATGTTTGTGGTACACTTTTATTTGACGCATTATATCATTTCTATGTAACCGTTATTTTGATATGTTACATATGCCTTCCTATAAGAATTGATTAATTCTGAATTCGTATACTCATTTCATGAAGAATTCATCAATTGTTGTATATTTCCAGGTTGACTCTTATGTTCTTCTTATATCCCTTCATTCTCTTCTATGAATCATAATTATTTTTCTTTCCATGTAATTATCTCCCTTGTTTATTTAATTCCCTAATTCCCTAACATAATTTTAGCTGGGGCAGTTCAGAGTGGCTCACTGTGGCATACATCTCTGCTGGCCATACTAATATCAATAATTCAGAGGTACATCATCTCTGTCAATAATATAAATGATTGCTGGAATAATTCATCAGTCAATTCATCTTACAATATAAAGTAGTCGTTCTTTCGACTAATAATAAATATCCTTGGGATTACTTCACGCATCTGCGGTTTATACATTATTATATTCTCCTCTTCTTGATTCATCTTAACTTAATTCTTCATATTTTTCTGGGATAGCTCGTTTACATTTCATCACTGGTATTTTCTCATGATTTCCTTCATTGGTATATTATTTTCCATTCTTCTTCGTCATCAATTAATCTTTTCTCTTGGTATTACATTTAACGTCACTTTATAATCTTCTTCATCTTCATGATCCACGTCTTTGTGTTACATTTCATTTAGTATAGGCTCTCTTTTGGTTTTTGCCTCACGTTTTGGGTATCGTATATCTGTTCATATTAATAATTTTCACTTGCTTCCGTTTCTCCAACTTCTTATGTTGATTTTTTCTGTATATCATCTCGTATATTTCTTTCTTATATATTAGTACGGGTAAGATGGTAAATCACTAGTTGACTGGCTGTTGGAAATATCATTTGCCATGGATGGTATGTGTCGGCCTCGTATAACTTCTTTCACATTCTAATTAGTAGTACGGGTAAGATGGTATTTACTAGTTGACTGGCTCTAGGAATTATTTATACGTGTGCCAAGTTGTTATTTGTCGGTCTCGTATATTTTTCTTTTTAATTAGTAGTAGTACTGGTAAATTACAATTTTCTTCACATTTTACATTATTTCTTTGGGTTACACCTTTATATCGTTATAGCAATATCTTGTCAACATTTATTTTTACATTTATAATTGTCATTTCTGCACTTAGTATCAACATTAAATAATTTTCATTATAATATTCCATCTTTTTACATCATTCAATCTTCAATATACTTCTTTATGGAAGTCTGATTATAATTACCTTTGATTTTCTTCGTCACAGGATCCTGCATTTCATACGTATTGTTCACATTATTTTTGGTTGCGTTGGTCATTATCAAAAGAATCCGTCCCTTTCCTCAATGTATTTTTACTTAGTTTATCCATAGTCATTTATTTCGTCTCTTCTTGTTGTTCGGCTTTCTTCAGTGTTCAGGCTTCTATTGGTTCTTGTCATGTACCTCACTATCATTCGGCTCTTCCATTTTGCTGCTATCAGATCTTCATCTGCTTCCCGTTCTCCCGTCTTCTTCTTCTCAATATCTTTGGTACACACGTGTCTAATGTCCTCCTGGTTTTCGTTACTTTTAACTTCTGGTATCTCTTCTAATTCTGGTTTATTGTCATCTGTCTTCTGGTTGGTTTTTTCCATCGATTGGTTCCTCTCCTTCCGCAGTTCTTTTATTTCTTGGGCGTATCCTTCAATGATCCGGTCCATTTGTTCCTTGTAATTTTCCTTTTCCTCGGGATGCATTCTTCTTCTAGGAATATTTGCTTTAAATGCATTATGGCGTATGATTTTCTTCGTCGTAATACAGTCATTCTCTTTGTCCCTCTTCATGAATTTCCTTTTATATTCCTCCATATAAATTCCTTCTCTGTGGTTGACGACTGGGAAGTTAATCATATTAATTAAACCACTTCGAGTCATCTCTATTATTTCCTTTGTAATCCTTGTCTTCTTTGGGCGTGTTATCCTTCTTACTTTCATATTCTTCTCTCCCGTTTTCTTAATTATTTGGGTTTTCTTTTCTTCATTATTTTTAATTTTCGGACTCACTTGTTCTGTGTTTTTATCTTCGGGTAATTCTTTTACCTCCATTTGACTGTCATCTATTGGCAGATTATGCTGTTCCAAGTTTTCCTTCTCGGGTATCTCCTCAGTCTCTGGTTTGTTGTCGAATTCTCGTTGTTGCCGTTCGGTCAATCGTTCTCTGTCGCTATTTACCTGGTTCTTCACTGCGTCTACAGTCGTTTTCATCTCCTCACACTTCTCTCCCAAAGTGGTGTGTGCGACTACCATGTCTGCTTGTTTACACTCCACTATTTCCATTTGTTTCGTACGGGTTTCTTCGATAACGTCGATACGGTTGTGGACATCTGTTTTGGCCTGCACAATTTCCTGTTTGTTGAGTTCGCATTCTCGGTGTACGTCAGACATCTCTCCCCGGATTTCCGTCGCCATCACTTCCATCCTCTCCTCCGTTGCTTCCAGGTTTTCTTCTATTTTCTTACCTATTGTTTCGATGGTTGTTCTTGCGATCTCTTCCGTTCTGCAGTTATTATCGGCCATCTGTTGCCATATCTTCTCGTTATCGCTCTGAATTGCTTCAATTTTCTTATTGATTTGCTCGTTCAGTTCGTCTATCTTCTTATTGGTTTCACCGATCTTAAGTCCCAATTCTTCGGATAGATTTTCTCTGATTATTTCTATATTTTTTGTCAATAATTCTTCCGTCTTCTTATTTGTCTCATCTATCTTATTATTCAGATCTTCCTTCAAAGATTCTATATTTTTCTGGCTCTCCTTCTGGCCTTCTTCTATTTTCTTATTCA
Organism: Magicicada septendecula; assembly: GCA_034769895.1. Classification (NCBI taxonomy): domain Eukaryota; kingdom Metazoa; phylum Arthropoda; class Insecta; order Hemiptera; family Cicadidae; genus Magicicada; species Magicicada septendecula. Next base: position 37,281,253 of record CM068369.1, read on the forward strand.
GTAATCGGCTGTCTTCCTTCAATGATTCTATGTTCTTCTGGCTTTCCTTCTGGCCTTCTTCTATTTTGTGGTTCGTGGATAGACTGTTTTCATCCATTTTCCTGTTCATTGATTCCACCATCTTCTTAGTGGTTTCTTCCATCATTGCTCTCATCATTTCCATGAAGTCTGTGCCTCCTGGTTGCATTAGTTTCTCAGATTGGTTCACTTCCGGTTGACCTTCTGGTTGGTGGACCTCCTCCGCCAGTTCAGGTTGTCTGTCTTCCATTGTAATTAACATCTCTTCCACATCTTCGGCTGATGTTGCTTCCTTCTCCTCCATCCTGGCTTCTTTTTCAGCTTCTGCCGCTCGCCTCTTCGATGTCGATCTTCGGTACATCTCTGTGTTCTTGCAATGCAATTGCCGCCGAATTAGGTTTAATAATTATTTATTTATTTGGTTAGATATTGTCGTCCTAATTCGTGCTCAGACGTTGGGCGCCATGTTGTAACTAAACGACGTTCGATGAATGTGAATAGTGTTTTAATTTAATTTAATTTTGTTAGTCTTCAATCCTCACGTTGTAATATAATTAACGATGATTGGTGTCATTGTTTAAATAATTAAAATGATTAAAATAATGTTTATGTTTAAAAAGAACTAAAAAAAAAACTATTCTCTTGATGTGTTTACCTCCCCACTTACCATCAGTGAACGTCTTCAATCTTCTTAATAGGCGCTCTATATCACTGGAAAGTCATGAATAACACACAAAATATTTCATCTTGACATTAACATATACACAGTAAATAAAATGATAATGATATTTAATCTTGGATTAAATATTTAAAAACTGGCCGCTGAAATATTGCTGCCACCTTGAGAAACAATTGCTTCTTAAATGGAAGTTATTTGTGCCTATTTAAAAGAAATAAATATCTTTTGTAAGATATTTAGAATTTTATTAATATCAGTTAACTTGAACGAATTCGTTTTTAAAAAACAATAAATAAATTTTTATAACAACAAACGTTAATTATTTTCTGAAAATCCTTCAGCTCAGGGCTGGTAACACTGGTACAATATACAATATTATGGTAATTCTTGTTATGTTAATTTTGGTTATTATTGTTACCAAATTTCATGAATTCTTTGAATTGTCATGATACAAGATACAAAGATGTTTATTAAGAATAATATTTATTCATATAGAATGATCAAAAGACAAAAAATTAAAAATAGTTAACCTCAAATACGATATTAAAATTATCGTATTATCGTACAACAGGTTTGCTGTAGCTATTCATTCAGGCCTGTGTAACACGTGTTCATTTACGTTACACATTAAAACAATATTACTGGTTTAATTATTATCATGAAATAGATTTGATAAAAAATAGAAAAATTTTTGTTATTGAGTCTATTTAAAAAAACTTATTAATGAATGAAGTGACTCTCTGTTGACATGGAAGTATTGGTTGTTTATAGGTTAACTTTACCTATAGTTGAGAGTAAGTTAACAAAATAAGTTATTTAATATTATTTAAAATCTTAATACTACATTCAAAACATTATTTATCATAATAAGATTGGTAATTAATGGCATTGACAGTTCTCGTAAGTTAAATTATTATTTATTTGATTCAACTTTGATTGTAATCAAGTAAGCGTCTATATTTTATAAGTGTTGCTTACTGTATTTATTATTACTTATCTCCGATTATTATTTTTCTTGAACAAATATTAAAATATTTTAATTAAATAACATTATTAATTAAATGAGAACTTTTATTCATTGTGCCGGTCAATATACAATCGTTCGCTAGGTTAATCATGCATGGTGTATGCTTGACTAACGTAGTCCGATATAATATTCGTCGACTGACGAGAATTATATTTCATTTTATTTTAAAATTCGTTAATTGATAGTACTCCCTGTATAATTCACTTTCCATTGCCCTTATTATACACTGGCAATGTTTTAATAATTCACTTTATTATTCGTAGCACTGTCACACGTAAAAAGGGGTTATTCTTCAGTTGAGGTTAGTTACAATTGTTTACTATGTAACGCGCACAAATTCAAAATATTTTCTTCGTGACTGTCGCAGGCTCCGCTCGCATCGGTGGTTGGAAAACAATTAATTCTTCTCGTCGAAGCTTCTCCTCGCGTCTGGTAAAATCCGATCATCGCATTGGTGTAGAAGTCGGTACTCTCTACCCCAAACGCCTTGGTTACATTAAAAATTTAATTTTTAGCGCCTGTCCTTTGGGTTGGAGGCTCGGCTATGACGCGTTCATTCCAATTCGGAAATGACAGAAAATCTTATAACATGCATAAGTTTCTTATTAATCGTCTGATCGTAAATTGAATAGTCGCATTGTTTTGTGGATACTTGGGTCTTTCGTTTAAGTCCAAACAAGTCGTAAATCCGTCTAGTAACAATTCACTTCACTTTACACAATACACATATAGTGGTTCTTAATAAAAAATAAGTTTCTACCACTATATTTTGGTGTTATTATAATCTAATACTTATAATTAAATGTGCAGAGTTCATATCTCTCATTATTTAACACAGAATATTAACATATTTGTGGTGTAAGCAAAATGCATTCATGGCGTGCAAGCCATATATGTCCCAGCATTTGTATTTGCTTGTATTACCATTATTTCTTATACTATTATATACCTTTGGTATTTAAACGTTACTTAACATTCCTTTATACCTTTGCTGATACTTTGCTCCAGCAAGTGTTGTCTTATTTAAACATATAGCATTGTTTAAAATGCACTATGCAATAATTTTGTTATTTGGTCACTCTTATTTAGTTATTATAAGTATATATTACATGTATTATGAGTAATTAAAGTGTACACAGACATTGTACATGGTCTGTTTAATGTACTTACTAACTTTTTGTTAGTTGAACTTCCTTTAAATTGCAATAGGATGGTTATTTACACCTAGTCCTATGAGTACAGTTAATTGGTTTATTATATTATTGTTATTAAATTACTTATACAATGATTGTGAGATATTCACATAGTTGAATTGAACATTCATCTCACTACTGGTAAACTTCCTTACTCTCACTTTACAAGTTTTATTAGTGTTTTTTGTGTAACTCTTTAGTCACTTGGGATTTTGTCTAATTTGTTATTGTCATTTTCAATAATTTGACTCATATAGTTATGTTCTTCAGCTTATAAGGTATTCACTGACTTATATATTTGTTCTTATTTGGTTTCTGTTTGAAACAATTACTTGTAATTACTTTATTTAATTATTGTGTATGATTTTATGTTGTAGGTCTTGTTCAGATGAGGTTATGTGTTACTGATTTGACAACAATATGCTGCTTATTTTGTTCAACATTCAGCTTAAATATTGCAATGTCATTATGGCATGTTATTACTATTGTTCATTACTATGTTTTACACACTTTGTACGACAGTTTGCTCCTAACCCGCCCATGGACTGGGACTTCGATGAAGAAGTCGAGAACGAAGTGGAAGACTTCCTGTTTCTTCCTGTTTCTGCGGAGGCCGAACTTATTACTAGAGAAGAGGTCACAGATCGGCTCGTTGAACTCGTACCGAGAAAAGCTGGCCCGAACGGTGCCTCGAACGCCGCTCTGTCTCGACTCCCGGAGCAAGGAGTAATTTTCTTGGTTGCGCTGTTCAACGCGTGTCTAAGACTGGCCTATTTTCACCAGAAATGGCGTAAGGCGACTGTCATAGTGATCCCGAAGCAGGGAAAGGACGCTTCCCGTCCCGGCAACCTCCGGCCAATTAGCCTACTGTCAGCCACGTTAAAGATTCTCGAACGTCTTGTACAACGGAGAGTCCTAGACCATCTACGAAACTTCGATGTACTGGTCCCCGAACAGTTCGGTTTCCGTGTGAGGCATTCCACCACTCATCAGCTGATGAGACTGGTGGAATACATCACGGGCGCCAACTGTCTGAAAGAGCAGACTGTCGCCTGTTTCCTAGATGTGGAGAAGGCCTTTGATATAGTGTCTGGCACGACGGGCTCTTGTTCAAGCTCCGGGAAATCCAGCTCCCAGATTGCTACCTTCGCTTGATCGCTAGCTTTCTGACGGAGGGGACTTTCTGCATGAGAATAGATGACCACGTCTCTTGCGAGAGACGCATTACAGCCGGGGTGCCTCAAGATTGCGTGCTAGGGCCCCTTGTGTTCTCCGTGTACGTTAACGAGCCACCCAGAGAGCCTGGTGTCCAGATAGCCCTGTTTGCCGACGACACGGCGGTCTATACCGCCGATCGTAAAGCTGACAGGGCTGTCCCACGACTCCAGCGCGCACTCGATGCGTATTCGACGTGGACGGAAAGCTGGAAAGTTGCCGTCAACGAAACCAAGAGCTCTGCGGTGCTATTCTCAAAGCGCCGGAAAGAACCACGAGGACGAGTGAGACTCGGTAGAACGTACTTGCCCTGGTCGAGGTAGGTTAAATACCTCGGTGTCCACCTTGATAGTTGGCTCACCTGGCGTGCCCACGCTGAGACGATGCGAAAGAGAGCATCCGCTCGTCTCGCGCAACTGTTTCCTCATCTCACGCAACTGTTTCCGATCTTGTCAACAAGGCTATGACCCGCAAGCTGGGTAAGTTGATCGTCAACGCGTATCTGTTGCCAATCATTACCTACGCTATTCCCGTCTTGGGTTACCTCGCAACCGTTCATAAAAGTTCATAAAAGAAAGTTGCAAAGCGTTCTCGATAAGGGCCTTCGGGTAGCGGCCAAAACTCCCTATCGGTTTTCTTCTCGACTCTTGAGAAGAGGACTCGGTGTCCGCTCCTTGGAAGACACCGCAAGGCGACTTGCACGTAAATTTTACGTCCGAGCTGCGAGGACCCAGACAAACCCTTTCATAGCTGGCCTTGGCAAGTACCGAACACGTCCAGGTGATTCTTGGAAACGGCCTCGACAAATACTGTACTAGTTGACCTAGTACGAGCATATCGTTGTAGCGGCCATTAAATAATTAAATAATATTCCGTCTGGACAGGATCACTAGGCAGGAACCCCTACCGGAGGCTCGGTACTAGGAAACCATTGGGTCGTCTCACGACGCGCAACCCAACAGCTCTGGCAGTCATTTTGAAGCACTCTTCATGGCGCGGAGTCAGCCGGAAGGAACGGCCGAAGAATAGAACCGGCGTTCTTGCGTCTTCGCCCTCCAGTTCCGCGCCAGCGATAGGACGTCGCTGGGCCGGCAGCCGACTCTACAACCGATGCAGAAAGAAGAGGAGACTGCAGTACGCCACGATCAGCGGGCGCAGCCGCCGAACATCTCAGCGCGGCACGACCAACATCAGCCTTCTCGCCACAGGTCCTTTTTAGGGGGGCCACCAAAGACACTACAGTGTACGATTGGCGCCATTTGTTATGCGGCAAACCTTTTGTCCGGTAACAAGTGGCGTCCAACATGGGGCGACGATCATCTTGCGGATTCAAGATCCAGCCACGCCAGGGAGCTACCAGCCGTCACACCAATCAACATGGGGCCCAACAGACATCTCTACAACATCCGGAGAAGAGCAGTATGCTGGCTACCGGAGAGCATTCAAGACCCGGGGGACCGTTTCAGAGCTGTTGGGTTGTGCGTCGTGAGACGACCCAATGGTATCCTAGTACCGAGCCTCCGGTAGGGGCTCCTGCCTAGTGGTCCTGTCCAGACGGAATATATTTAATTAATTTTTAGTTGTCGCTACAACGACATGCTCGTACTAGGTCGACTAGTACAGTATTTGTCGAGGCCGTTTCCAAGAATCACCTGGACGTGTTCGGTACCTGCCAAGGCCAGCTATGAGTGGGTTTGTCTGGGTCCTCGCAGCTCGGACGTAAAATGTACGTGCAAGTCGCCTTGCGGTGTCATCCAAGGAGCGGACACCGAGTCCTCTTCTCAGGAGACGAGAAGAAAACCGATAGGGGACTTTGGCCGCTAGCCGAAGACCTCTATCGAGAACGCTTTGCAACCTTCTTTTATGAACGGTTGCGAGGTAACCCCAGACGGGAAGAGCGTAGGTAATGATCGGCAACAGATACGCGTTGACGATCAACTTACCCAGCTTGCGGGTCATAGCCTTGTTGGCAAGTATCGGAAACAGTTGCGCGATACGAGCGGACGCTTTCTTTCGCATCGTCTCAGCGTGGGCACGCCAGGTGAGCCGACGATCTAGGTGGACACCGAGGTACTTAACTTCTCTCGACCATGGCAAATACGTTCTACCGAGTCTCACTCGGCCTCGTGGTTCTTTCCGGCGCTTTGTGAATAGCACCGCGGAGCTCTTGGTTTCGTTGACGGCAACTTTCCAGCTTTCCGTCCACGTCGAATACGCATCGAGTGCGCGCTGAAGTCGTGGGATAGCAAAGTCTGCGTTCCGATCGGCGGTATAGACCGCCGTGTCGTCGGCAAACAGAGCCATCTGGACTCCAGGCTCTCTGGGTGCGTCGTTGACATACACGGAGAACAGGAGAGGCCCTAGCACGCTACCTTGAGGTACCCCGGCTGTGATACGTCTCTCGGAAGAGACGTGGTCGTCTATTCGCACGCAGAAAGTCCTCTCCGTCAGAAAGCTAGCAATCAAGCGAAGGTAGCAATCTGGGAGCTGGATTTCCCGGAGCTTTGTGACGATTTTAAAAACATCGAAAATCGCACAAATAAAAATTTTTTATTTTTAATAAGTAAGAGTATTATCCACCCTTACCTATACCCAGATTCCTGAATCAACTTGAAATTGTCCAGTACCAACACGCCAAGAAAGGTATTAAGTAAAGAATAATAATAATAATTACTTTAATTATTAAAAATGTGACTATATAAATAAAGAAATCTCTAAGTCGTAATAAAGTTAACATAAAGTATTTACATTCTAATTAATGAATAATTAATAATATATAAAAGTACGAACTATTTTCTTAGTGCGTAAATACGCACCAGCTAACTGAGCCCTCGCCCCTAAACTATACGCGCAGTCGCCAGTTGAACTTCGACATGAAATGATGTGAGTTTTGTGTTGTCTACATACACGTAAGTGTATGCCGTTAAACGAATATCCAGTGTAAGATTATTTTATTTTGAAAAATGTAGTGTGTGTAGAGTTAGGAAGAATATACAAAAAGGAAAAATTAGCCAACACATCTCTTTTAAAAATATAAAACTGTAAGTTGTAAGATATGTAACTACCAGACTTTAGTACTGCAAAGTAAGAACTATAATTAAGGTGTAAAATGTGAACTACAAAATCCGGACGAAGAAAACTGAAACTACAACAGTATGAACTTCAAGTAAAAAACCGATCGTCGAGAGCAGATATAATCAACCCGATGTAGCTTCAAGAGGAACCATGTACTCCACCCTAGAAGACGACAGGAGATGACCCCCAAGGACCCAACAACAACCTCATATTAAATTCAGGTGATATCCAAACACAACATTTGTAAATTTTCGTTTCAATAAGAGAAGTAACAAAAGAACACTAAAGAACTTTAATAATGTAAAGAAGAAATTATCAGATTTGTAAATTTTTGTAATGAAGTAGTAGTAACAGCACTATATATAAATGTAAGATAATAATGTAGATTACCACCAATATTATTCTTCCAATAATTTGGTTGAAGTTTGTGATAAATTAATTATTTTGAGAAAGTTCAGACCCGGATCCGAGGTATTTAAAACAAACATCTAGATGAGTATTTTTGAGATAAAAGAAATAATAAACTTAATATCTTCAAAGCATTAAAAGCAGAATTTACTAAAGAAATTTTTCTTTAAAAAGAAACAAATTCAAACATAATATTTGAATAGTAATAAAGAGATGTTTTCGCTAACACCAAGTGAGTGAATAAATTTGTGGAAACCATGTCAATTTCCTATGTCATAATTGTGTTGTAATTTGTTGGTAAGGATGTTTTACTAACAACGGCAGCTAGTTTAATTAACTGGTAAAGAATTGAACTAGTTCCCGACTTTTGTGTTGTCTTAACAAGGGAGACGTCACAAAATTGCGCCACTCTGCTACTTTGAAAAAAAAGAATAATTATGTTGCTGTTGTTGTGTAATTTTATAATTCGTTAACAATAACTTGGACAAACATAAATTTATTCACTCAGAAATAAACAAAATATAAATGAGTAAAATTTTAATTATTTTATAATAATATTAGTATCGCGATTTTGCCGTATTAAACAAGTCATCGCTGGTAAGTATTCCATTCCAAACTTGTCGGTAGAAGCCAGTCTGTTCATGTTAAATACGTGTTGTGGAATGTAAACTCTCCCCTTTGTATGCACTCATCTCATTCATAACCTCCCCTCGCTAAACCAAACAAACCACCTCAGACACGCTCTTTCCTGTTTTGAATTGTCCTAAATTACCACCCTAGACGACTCCCCAAAACAGCTGACCCTTTGTGCCATTGTTAAAGCAATGAACATTTCATATATGAAATTTCTCTCCACTATACGATGGTATTAGTTTTTGTTTTGATTAATTATATATGTCAGTACAGAGAATTGAATTGTTGTGAGATAAATTATGTTGATTAATTAATATAAGATTTCAAATGCAATAAGATATATATGTGTATGTGTTTAAATGAATTAACGTTAACTATTTTAAACATTGATAAAACGAATTAAAGTAAGTGACATAAGATTTGTCGTTCGTAATACGTCGTGTATTTAAAGTTGTTATTATCAAAAATGGCTCAATTTAACCCCGACTTGTTGTTGAAAGATGAATTAAGCTATGAAGCATTATTGCGTGGTCTTCCCTACTCTAATGTAACTGTCGCGGAACTTCGCAAGACGTTACGTGAAAATAAACCGGACAAACCCTCATTATTAAATCGTTTGAGTGTTTTAGATTTTGAAAGCGAAAAAGAAACGTGTCATCATAAGTATACGGAACTAACTTCGATCGCACAAACCCTGCGTGATGAAAAATCCCCCGCAGTAATTTTACGCACCACCCAAAGAATCGAGCATCTGACCCGCCGTATCACCAATTTGTTGAACTGGCCAGGTGATAAAGATGCCCCTCATGATGTACAAAAATTCGCCGAGGAAGCATTACAACAATTACCCGAGATAATGCGCGAATTACGTCGACGATCCGAATCGTTTAGATTAGACGAAATCGAAGAAGCAATGACGAAATTAAATATTTCACCTACCCAATCCCCGACTCAAGAACAGCCAAACGGTACTGCAAAACTTCAGATTCTGCAGGAATCAAATATAAATCCATTCAAGGAACGGTTAACTGATAGTCAAGTAAATATCCAACCAGTAAACGTTCCGTTCCTCCATAGTGAACAAGAAAATATGACCCGTACCTACGATTTACCTTCTCACTTGCGGACTAATCAATCTGCGGAAAAACCTAGAATGATGAGTCAAATAAATCTAACTACCGAGCTCTATGGAAAGATAACCCACCCTGTAGAAAGTATTTTGTCTGACATACCAATCACTGATGGGCTGAATATTACAAAGCTCCTTGATTTTATCAAGCACATTTTACAATTAAAGGACCTGCAACAACTAAGAGATAACCAGATTTTGCAAGTAATTTTACCTAAGTGTAGACCTCCATTAAAAGATAGAGTGTTAGAATCCCTAAGGTATAATCACCCGGTAGAAGAACTTCATACCACACTAATAAGACATTTCATTCTGTGACGATTTAAATAAAAGAAATAAGCAAGAAAATAAAAATTTTAAAATGATTAAGGTTGCGAGCTTTTAAGCCATTTAAATCTCACTGTATTAATATAAAATACCTGTATGTACTCAGTATGAGAGGAAGCAGTAATTAATTAGTTATAAGATACTCAAATAAAAAGATAAATTGTAAACCGTTATTAATATCGTATTTAACCCTTTGCTTGTAAGCAGGCGCTTTCCTGTTGATTCCAGACTCGACATGCTTTCGGAGTCTTGTGTGAGTAAGAATAAGATAAAAAAAACTAATGTTAATAATAAAAAAATCTGAAGACATAAATAGTCGCTAAAACAACTGATTTAAATTATGTATATTTGTTTAGGGATAGTTTGCATAAATAAAAATGTTAACTTAAATATAGTTAGGAACTATATTCTCGCGCGGAAATTGTCGCACTAACTTTTGCCCAGTACCAGGCAAAGGGAGCGTAAATTCTCTCTCTTGCAATGGTGACTCCGTACAGTGTAGACGTAAGAGCGATGCTCTTCAAATATGTAAATCATATTTTGTTTCACCTTCAGATGGTGTACCAGATGTAGTTTGTTTAAAGCATCTGGATGTATAAATTAATGTAGTCATGTGAATAGACAATAAGTTTAAAGTAATGTAAAACAAAAAAGTATCGAAACGTAACAAAGAGTGTAACACAAGATGACTACGTACTTCAACAAATAACAACTCTTCCAAAGTCATACCCGGAGATGTGAACTAGCAGAAGCCACAAACTCTACTGCACGTGACAGAATATGCAGATCAGGACATCCGAGAATCTACAAGATCATCATAAATAACTACACGACATATTGTTCTACCTGCGAACTTTTGGAGCCCTTTACAGAGGAAAGCCAGACCGAGATGACGACGTAGCTGTTCCTGTTTCCCAAGACTGATACCCCAGGACGAGTCTTCTGCATACCAATTAAAAGGTGACTCGATAGCCTGTCTATCGAGGGTTACTAATATTTGTCACACAACACATCTTGAAAGAGACTTTTCAGAAACTAATAACTTTGTAAAGACTTATAAATTAAATCTAAGAATTTCATGTAACTATTCTAACTTCATACGTTGTAACAGTTTATATGCTAATGTAGAGTAATATAACTCAAGCAATAATACCATTCTTCCAATGGTTGAATAAAAGAAAGTCTTGCAAGCTAATATCATGAAATGAGTATAATTAAAAGTCTTAATTACAGAAATACAGAAAGTTGACCCGGATCCGAGGTATAACTATATAGAATCTAGTTTGATCCCAAAGTTTAAAGAAACCTTTCGATAATTTGATAATTGAATTAGTAATGTCATGGCATCTGTCAGTATATGTTTTTCTTAAATGTTGAATAAAGAGAAGTCTTCTTGTTACACACATATGAGGAGTGCTTAAATCAATTGTATACCTTGCCATTGTTTCCTTGCACAGTTAGTAAGTAATTTGTTATTTTAATTATTTGTGATCAATTCTGTTACAACGTAGGCAGCCCTTCTAATTAACGGAGTTTAATTACGAAGGGTTCCCTGGATTTGTAACGCGGAAAAAAGCAGTTACAAAAATTCCCACCGGTATCTACGAAGAATTGAAGCGAAACTTAGTACTTCGTGTACAAGGCACATACGAGCGATTAGCTCATTATATATCTGAGGTAAGAGAATCTGCTTTATTGCTACAAGTTAAATGGAGTGAACAACAGTTAGTAGACACTATCTTAGTAGGACTATCCCCCGAGGAGCGATCTCGCCTAGCACTCATGAAGCGACCTACCACTTTCACCGAACTAGAACTATGTTGTATACATTCATCCAACGTCTGGTATTCTGACCAGAATAGACGCGTTTCTATGTCCCTGAGTCAACACAGAGATTCCTTCCAAACTCGACCAACTGGAAATGATACCCGAAACTACCGCGATAAGCGATTCGTAAGTACATATAAAACCCAAAGCTATCCCCATGTAACATACTCCAAACCAAAACCCCGACAACCTACGAGCGAAGTAAATGAGGAAAGAAGATGTTATAACTGTGGAAAGGCCGGACATATTAGCAAGTTATGTAAACAAAAGCGCTATAAACAGAAAACCGACCAATCAAAAAATGTGTGAAGCTGGAAGCCCGAAAATCCTACGTCTTCCGAAGCACCAGAAGGAAAGGTAACAACAATAATAAGCATCAAATAAAAATAAATAAAAATAAACGCATAGACCCTTACTTAACAAGATTTATCGAGAAGTGCAACTCTATTGGTGCATGTAAAACAAGTATATGCCAACTACCCTATGTACAGATAGACCTTGGAGCAACGAATACCCTTGGCTTAATTGATTCCGGATCTACCTGTAGTATAATTAGTAAACAGTTAGCCACCTTATTAGCTAATCATAATCTGATTAAACGTAGCCAAATGGTGAACATAAAGTGTACCACCGCAAATAAACAAAACCTAAAGATATCGCACAGTATTACGGTGAAATTAAAAATAAAGAATTTTACTTGGTATATTCCCCTACTAGTAGCTGAAGAGTTAGGACAAAACTTAATATTAGGCGCGGATTTTATAAGAAAAACTGCCTTAATCCTTGATATATATGCAAAACAATATTTCTTCAGATTTGATCGTACTCGAAGATATCAGTTCGACTCCGAATTAAGTAACGACGCTATTTGTGAAACCGCAACTATTCATTCAGAGCATCATGAATCCAGTCTGAGTCATTTAAAAGGAAATGAGAGACTAAGAATCCAAAAGTTAATAAAAGAATTTTCTACTGTACTCACTCCCAAGTTAGGATTAACCCATTTAATCGAATATAAAATAAATCTTAGTGACAACAAGGTAATACGACTCCACCCATACAAATTATCTCCGCCCAAGATGGAAATAATGAGAAACCACATTAACAAACTCCTTGATCAGCACGTCATTGAACCGTCAACTTCTCCATACTCATCACCTGCATTCCTAGTACCAAAAGGAACTGACAAACATAGACTAGTCGTGGATTATAGACAACTAAATAAGAGTATAGAATTTGAATCGATACCACTGCCCGACATTCACAGTGCGTTTCACTATTTTACAAGAGCGAAAATCTTCACCATAATGGATCTCAACCAAGCATTCCACCAAATCCCACTAGCTGAGGAATCAAAACATTTAACTGCTTTTGTTGTCCCATTTAATCTATATCAATTTACGAGAGTACCATTCGGTATATCACAAGGAAGTTCACTATGCAGCCGACTGTTAGAACAAATTTTCCATGACGTTAAATTTAAATTTGTATATCATTATCTTGACGATATAGTAGTGTATAGTGAGTCAATGGATCAACATATTGATCACTTGCGTGAAGTATTATCCAGGTTAAAGAAAGCCGGACTGACCGTAAATCCGAGTAAAGTTAATTTCGCAGTAAAACAATTCTCCTTCTTAGGTCACATAGTATCAGCCGAAGGTAAGGTTAGCATCGATCCCGAACGTACACGTGCAATCCGAGAATTCTTACCTCCGAGAGACGTCAAAGGTATAGCTCGATTTTTAGGTATGATTAATTATTTTCATAAGTACATACCCCACTTAGCGGATATAGCAGCCCCATTGAATGCCTTAAGAAAGAAAGGAACGAAATTCGAGTGGACTACTCAACATCAAGAAGCGTTTGAAACACTTAAAGAAAGCATTATATCCCCACCTGTATTGCAGTTAGCGGATTTCAGTAAACCATTTATCGTACAGACCGATAGTTCAAGTGTAGCATTAGGAGCCGTAATATACCAGGAAATAAATAATACTAGACTCCCGATCAGCTATGCATCCCGTATATTGACCGAGCAAGAAAGGAAGTTCTCAGCCTACGAACTTGAATGTTTAGCCGTAGTATTCGCCTTTGATAAATTCAAACCATTTTTGGAACACAAAGAATTTCTACTAGAAACCGATAATGAAGCTTTATCATGGTTATTGAATCACCCAAAACAGTTACGTCGTATCGGAAGATGGGTGTTAAGATTAAATTGCTACAAGTTCAAAGTGCAATATATTCGTGGTACTCAAAATGTAGTAGCCGATACTCTATCCCGCATGTTCCAACTACCCAATACAAGATCTGGAGAAGACAATATTGAAACCACTACCGTTAATACACTAATTACTAACTTTCCCCTTGCATTTAAGGATATAGCATATCACCAACAACAAGATCCGAAATTGTGCAAAATAGTAGAACAAATAGAAAAAGGAAATAATTCTGACAAATATACCTTGAGTAAAAGAGTACTTTGTTTTAAAAAGGCAAACGGAAAATTACTGAGAATAATCGCCCCGGAAATAATCAAACCCATGTTAATGGACTACTACCATTCATCGACAATTGGAGCTCATATGGGAATTAGGAAAACTATACATCGTATTCGCAAGGAATACCACTGGGAAAACATGAATAGTGAAATAAAAAAGTTCGTGAAAGAATGCGAAATTTGTGCCCTGAGCAAACCAGCAAGAACCAGTCAAGTCGGAAAATTAATCTCCGAAATACCTACCACTCCCTTCTCGAAAATATACATAGACTATTCTGGACCTTATCCCCGCTCTAAATCCGGAAATACTATGCTGTTAATTTGTGTAGACTCCTTCACTAAATTCGTGTGGATGTATCCTATGCGTCGTGCATTAGCATCTACGACAATTAAAATTCTACAAGAAAGAGTATTTAAAGATTATGGTACACCTTTAAACCTAATATCTGACAATGGACCCCAGTTTAAGTCGAAAGAATTTAACGACATGTGTTTTAAATTAGGTATAAATCATATTACCGTTACCGAGTACAGACCGCAAGGAAACCTAGCAGAAAGATACTTGCGTAACTTAAAATCAGCATTAATATCTTATCATGCTAAAGACCAGACAACCTGGGATCAAAATATTTCGTGGATACAATTTGCATTCAATTCAGCGTATCATGAAGGTCATAAATCAACACCATTTGATTTACTGTACAAGTACAAACCCAACCATCCTTTAACCACAAAGTGGAAAATCAATGAGTTATTACCCCGCGACGTGAATGGGAATAACATACGAAAAATATGGAACGAAGCTCGTGCAAATTTGAGAGCGAATTTACAAAAATCAAGGAAGTATCATGAGCATAATAATAGGCAAATAAAGTATAAAATAGGTGATTTAGTAATGTATAAAACTCATCCTATGAGTAAAGCAGTTGATAGGACCACTTCGAAACTATCATATCAATGGTGTGGCCCCTACCAAATTCATAAGTTCATCACCCCCGTTACTGTATCTCTGTATGAACCCAATACAGAAAACTACGTTCGCAGAAGCCATCTGTCTCAAATAAAAAAATGTTTTTCGTGTCAATATACAGAAGAAAGACTACGAGAAAGATAGAAAACCTAGAATACTATTTAAGTATTAAGAATAAAATATATTGTACATACTTATACCGAAATAGGAGAAGATTGTGCAATATCCTATACCATAAGTGAGTATAAACTCAAAACCCCTCGTACGAATACTAGCGAGGCCTGATCAACCTTAGCTAACGTCCTGCGAGAATGATATAATACATGAGAAATCTGATGACGAAGATGAAGAGAGAGAAAGAAAGAAAGAAAAATAATCCCTAGCGCTGTAAACTAAAAGTAATTCGATTGTTATTACAATACGTGATTATTATTAGTAACATACTCATGAGTATAACTCCGTAAAACGAGTGACCAATTCAAGAAAAAACCGGTAGTAGATGTAAGAATTAAAATAAGGTAGATTTAAGTTTTGTGTATTTTATGTATAGTAGATGTAGTAGAATTTAGATGTTACGTAAGTGTACGATAATCCATTGATGAATAGAAATAATCTGAGAGAGAGAAATTTCAGTATGGAATTCTGTGTCCAAATATAATTGTTTATTAGATTTTCTATTAATATTCCACCACCCCGTTTTTCATAGTTAAGTGCAGGAGGATGTGACGATTTTAAAAACATCGAAAATCGCACAAATAAAAATTTTTTATTTTTAATAAGTAAGAGTATTACCCACCCTTACCTATACCCAGATTCCTGAATCAACTTGAAATTGTCCAGTACCAACACGCCAAGAAAGGTATTAAGTAAAGAATAATAATAATAATTACTTTAATTATTAAAAATGTGACTATATAAATAAAGAAATCTCTAAGTCGTAATAAAGTTAACATAAAGTATTTACATTCTAATTAATGAATAATTAATAATATATAAAAGTACGAACTATTTTCTTAGTGCGTAAATACGCACCAGCTAACTGAGCCCTCGCCCCTAAACTATACGCGCAGTCGCCAGTTGAACTTCGACATGAAATGATGTGAGTTTTGTGTTGCCTACAGCTTGAACAAGAGCCCGTCATGCCAGACACTATCAAATGCCTTTTCCACATCTAGGAAACAGGCGACAGTCTGCTCTTTCCGACACCCGGCGTCCGTGATGTATTCCACCAGTCTCATCAGTTGATGAGTGGTGGAATGCCCCACACGGAAGCCGAACTGTTCGGGGACCAGTACATCGAAATTTCTTAGATGATCTAGTACTCTCCGTTGTACGAGACGTTCGAGGACCTTTGACGTGGCTGACAGTAGACTAATGGGCCGGAGGTTGCCGGGACGGGAAGCGTCCTTTCCCTGCTTCGGGATCGCTATGACCGTCGCCTTACGCCATTTCTGGGGAAAATAGGCCAGTCTAAGACACGCGTTGAACAGCGCGACCAAGAAAAGTACTCCTCGTTCCGGGAGTCGAGTAAGAGCGGCGTTCGAGACGCCGTCCGGGCCAGGAGCTTTTCTCGGCACGAGTTCAACGAGCCGATCTGTGACCTCTTCCCTGGTAATGGGTTCGGGCTGCGCAGTGATCGGAAGAGACAGAAAGTCTTCCACTTCGTTCTCGACTTCTTAGTCGAAGTCCCAGTCCATAGGCGGGTTAGGTGCGAACTGTCGCTCAAAACACGCGCCCAAGTACTCGGCCTTCGCCTCCGGGCGAGCCAGGATTTGACCGAAAGGTCCAGCAATGGCTGGGATGCGAGGTCGGCGCCTCTTCCCTACCAACGCCGAAGGTATCAGGTAAGGGCTACTTTCGTCCGTTCCGTCCCCTGCTTGGGCCACGGCGAGTTCCCAACAGCGTCTCCGGTAGCGACGTAAAATGCCGGTCGCCCGGTTGTACGCTGCCTTGTCGGCCGGATCACGGGTCCGCTGCCAGCGTCTCCGGAGGCGATTTCTCTCGCAAGCGAGAGCACTCGTCTTCTCAGGGATCCGCTGCCAGTGAGGCGTGACGCCAGGCTTCATCCTGGAAGACGCGTCGATCGCAGATACGACAGCCTCGTCAAACGCGGCAACTGCCTCGTCGACTTGGCGGACGGTTTCGAGTGGTCCCGCGTCTGGCAATCGGCGACTTAACGCCGGGCCATAGCGGTCCCATTCTACCACCTTCCTGACGTCTCTGCGTACGACGTGCTAGGTAGCGACGTGTATCAAGATGGGGAGATGATCGGACGATAGTTTCGTTAGCGCGGACACATGGACCGGACAGTCAATTCCTTCGATCACCGCTATGTCCAACACATCGGGAGCCGCGTTGGGTTGTGAGGGGTAGAACGTAGGTTGGGTAGACCCAATCACTGTTATCCTGCGAGAATCGGCAAACCTGCGTAAACGTTTCCCGTTTGGGGCAGTCAAGCGACTGTTCCAATCGCGATGTTTACAGTTCAGGTCGCCGGCCATGATGACCCTCCTGTGTGCATCGAACGCGACAGCTAGATCGGGGTGAAGGAGCTCTTTTTGCGGCGGTTTATACGCCGCGACCATCTGTACGCCGCCTAGAGTGTTCAACAACTCCACAGCGGTGCCTTCGAGGTGAGTCATTGCAGGCAAGACGACTCGGTGATGCTCAAGAGTGAGCCTCACCGCGACGGCAGTGCCGCCACCAGCAGTGCCCGGTCTGTCGTTTCGATAGCACACATAGTTGGCTAGTCGTAACCGACTCGCAGGAGTCAAGTGGGTCTCACTGAGAAGGACTACGTCGGGTTTGAGTCGGGCCAGTAATTCTTGGAGTTCCTGGATCTTGTTGGACAACCCGTTGGCGTTCCAGGAAAGAATTGAGAGATCACGTTTGAGGACCCGACTCATAGAAAACCTACACAAGTGGCGGCTTCCACCAACAGCATGAATCTCTCGGTTGTATCGGCAGTCTCCAAGCGGGAGCGGATGGACCTGAAGGTCTGGGCAACTTTGCGGAGGTCAAATTCCGCAAGGAAGTCTTTGACGACCTGATAGTCGTCTGGATCGGTTTTCGAGGCAGATTGCCCGGAGACTGTGTGCGCATAAGAGCGCCGAGGCTTATCAATCGGGGGATTGGTGGAAGCCAGGGGTTTCTTAGGGCCAGGTGAAGCGCCTCTGGCGGAGGTGCTAGGAAGAGGGACAGATGCGATAACTCCGGTCTTCACGCGCTGCGCAGGCTGTCTGGACTGTGCGGCTGGGTTGGCAGGAGCCCGGGAGCGAGGCTTACGATGCCGCTTCTTTTTGCCTGCATTAGGGTACCGTGGGGGCGGGAGGTCAGGCGAGGCTGCTTCTAAAGCAGGGGCAGGATTCTCCGGTGCTGGGGAGGGTTGAGAATTCTCAGGCTCCACAACCGAGATGATTGACAATGGCTGGTCTGTCTCACTTTGTTTAGATGCCGCGAGGTTACGGCGCTTTTTCGCCATAGGCGGGACAGGGGCTTGGGGAGGAGCCTGAGATGGAGATGCCTGTACCACAGGTGTCTGGTTCGGGCCTTTGCTACGTTTTAGTTGCTTGTTAGCAACTGCGGCGAAAGACACGGCAGCCGTAGCAGGAGGCGAAGGGCCTGGCTGCTCGGTTGCAGGTCTAGAACCAGCTTCCGGATGCCTCGGTGGTGGCAGGCGCCCTTTCGGCTTTCGCCGCTCGAGCTCCCGCTGAAACACCGGACATGCCCGGTAGTTGGCGGGGTGGCTTCCGCCGCAGTTGATACACCTTTTAAAAGCTGGTGCGTCACAGTGTTTACTGGCGTGAGGTAAAGAACACCTCACGCACGCCGGAGCGTTTGAACAGGTCTCTGAGTGGTGCCCGAAACGTTGGCACTTGTAGCACTGAGGCAGAGCCCCGGGAGCGCGGCTTCTTTCCACTTTTACGCGGAAACCAAAAAGCCGCGTAAGAGAGAGTAGGCTTGCGCCTGCCTCGCTGTTCTCGGCCATGATGCGAACCAGGGGAATTGGACGCCTTGGTCCGGCAGGAGCAAATACCCGATGAACCGCGCGAACCGGATAGCCCAGCTCGCGCAGCTTATCGAGGATTTCCTCACGAGGAGAATTCACGTCTAAACCTCTGAGCACGAAGGACAGAGGCTTCACGTGTTTCGGGGTGAAGGTATGGTACTGGAGGTCGGCGGATTCAACGAACGCCATGACGCTGCGGTACTCGTCCATTCCTCGGACAGCGATCTTGACGGTGTCGCCCCCAAGGAGCTTCAAGTCAACGCTGGCCGGGGAAAGTCCGGGAGCCACTATCAGTCGCCGGTAAAAACCGGTGACGTTGTTCACGCCGTGAACGAACACGGGCGGGATGCGACGAGTGGCCGGTGGTGCTTGGGCAGCGCCGGGCACAGTCGGCCCCGAGCCGGATTCGCCATCGGCGGGGACAACTTCCATGGCGGACGCCGAGGAAGAGGTTGAGGAGGACCGAGTTCGCCTCGGTTTCTTAACCGGGCGCCCCCGTGGCCCAACCGCCACGAAAGCGTCGGTCTCGTCACCGGGCAGCGGAACCGTCCGGGGATCGACAACTTGGTCCGCATCCATAGCCGGAGAACACGGCCAATCGCTCGTGTGGGGTATGGTGGAGGCGAGCGACTGCGTGCTCGTTGACGCGCCCGAAACGGGCATTTCCGCCAACGAGCGGGACATTCGCCGACCAGAGGCAGCCAGGTTGCCTCCGGCGGTAACCAGGGACCTAGGGTCCGGCCCGAGCCGGATCGCTTGCGGGAAAACTGGAACGCTCAGGCTTCCTACGAGCTGGGCTAATGACCGGCTTCGTTAGATACCTCTCCTTACCAAGAGAGGTGTCCACCGGCCTCTTTACCTAGGTGATATCCAAGCTCGCTTACCACTGGTGGGGGCTCGCAAGGATCGTCCTAGGCAGCGCTACCTATGAGCCTGAGCGTCAGCGGGCAAGATGCGCTGCGCAACCTTAAGCTCTGGTAGGCCAAAAAGTGCTTCCTCTTCAACGGCAGTTGGTGGTCCTGAAAAGGATCACTCGGCTGGTGGTCCTTAGAAGGTCCGACGACCCAGCTGTGTGTGCTAGCTACTCAATTCACCAGCCAGCTGAGTTTTCTTCTTCCTTCTAAGGCCTGATGTTATCCAGCAAGCAGGGGAGCAGATGTAGTTTGCCTGTCCTCGTCAAGTGAAGGCAGCAGGGCAGCAGCTGTACAACAGCGAGTCGCTTCCGAAAACGTCCAGTGAAGAGCAGATACAGAGAGGAGGTCCTTCCTGTACGAGAAGCTGAAGCGAGACCGGACACACACGTCTAGACTAAAGACCCGGGGGAGTAGTTTTTTTTTTTTGCTCTGGGCTTTGCGGTTATGCGTCGCAGAGACGAACCGCACGGGAACTGAGTTCCGAGCTACCATCTGGAGCTCCTGCCTCGTGGCCCTGCCCAAGTAGGGCGTGTGCTCTATAGCAGGCCTTTCTCGGCTGTTGTGCTAGCCTACGCTAGCGCAGTATACACCGAGGGCGTTTCCATGAATCACCTGGGCGTATACGGTACCTTCCCAGCCCAGTCACTAGAGGATTGTCTGGGAACCTCGCCGCACGTGCATAAAATTTGCGTGCAAGCCGCCTGAAAGTGTCGTCTAAGGAGCGGACGCCAAGTCCTCTCCTTAGAAGGCGAGATGAGAAGCGACGGGGGACTTTGGCCGCTAGCCGAAGCCCCCTGTCGAGGACGCTCTGCAACTTCTTTTTATGCATTGCGGCGAGGTAACCCCAGACCGGGCAGGCGTAGGTAATGACCGGCAGCAGATACGCGCCGACGATCATCCTACCCAATTTCCTGGTCATGGCTGGGCTGATCAGGAGTGGAAACAGTGCGCACAGGCGAGTGGATGCTCGCTTAAGAACTGTCTGTGCGTGGGTACGCCAGGTGAGCCGACGGTCGAGGTGTAAGCCGAGGTACTTGACCTCTTTGGACCAGCGCAAGTACGTTCTGCCGATGCGTAGTTGCCTAACGGGGTTCTTCCGTCGCTTAGAGAATTCGACGGCTACACTCTTGGTAGGGTTGAGGAGCACTCTCCAATTCTCAGTCCAGTCAACGAGCGTTTCGAGCTGGCGCTGCAGTCGTAGGACGGCCCTTTCCTCATGACGATCGGCCGTAAATACGGCCGTGTCGTCAGCGAAGAGGGCCATCTGGACTCCAGGCTGTCTCGGCACGTCGTTGACGTAGATCGAGAACAGAAGGGGGCCTAGAACACTACCTTGAGGGACGCCGGCTGTGATTCGCCTCTCGGAAGAGACTGAATCGCCAACTCTCACGCAGAAGGTCCTCTCCGTCAGAAAGCTAGCAACCAGATGGAGGTAGCAGTCCGGGAGCTGGACTTCCCTAAGTTTGAATAACAGGCCATCATGCCATACGCTGTCGAAGGCTTTCTCAACATCTAAGAAACAGCCAACGGTCCGTTCTCTCCGACACCCGGCTTCCGTGATGCTTTCCACCAGTCTCATCAGTTGATGAGTGGTCGAATGCCCCACACGAAAGCCGAACTGTTCGGGGACCAGCACGTCAAAGTTGGTTAGATGTTCTCGTACACGACGCTGTACGAGGCGCTCAAAAACCTTGGACGTAGCGGAGAGTAGGCTGATAGGCCGGAGGTTTTCCGAGCGGGTGGTATCCTTTCCCGGCTTCGGGATCACGATAACCGTCGCCTTTCTCCATTTCTTGGGAAAGTAGGCCAGTCTAAGACACGCGTTGAACAAATCAGTCAAGAATTGAACTCCAGGCTCGGGAAGAAGTCGTAGAGCGGTGTTGGTGACACCGTCCGGGCCTGGAGCTTTTCTTGGCTGAAGTTCAGCGAGCCGATCTGAGACCTCTTCCAAAGAGATGGGTTCGGGCTCCGTCGTGATCGGAAGTGACAGAAAGTCTTCCACAGCCATCTCGACTTGTTCGTCGAAGTCCCAGTCCATGGGCGGGTTGGGAGCGAACTGTCGCTCGAAACACAAGCCCAAGTACTCGGCCTTCTCCTCCGGGCGACCCAGGGGTCGACCGAACGGTCCAACAATGGCGGGAAGTGGAGGTCGGCGCCTCCGTCCCGTCAATGCGGTAGGTATTCCGTACGGGTGAGATTGCGGGTCCGCATCCCCCGTTCGGGCCACGTCGAGTTCCCAACAGCTACGTCGGAACGCCTTCAGACTGCCCGGGGGAGTTGTGACGGCAGCGGTATCAACATCTGCTCTCCGGTACCAGCGGTGGACACAGCGAGCCAATCGGTGATCAGCAGCCGAGACGTGACAACTAACGTGCTTGGAGCAAGCCAATCAGCGATCCCGGTTAGTGCATAAAACACGGGCCGGCAGAAAATATTGAAGCAAGAAGAGGTCGAGAAGACACGAAGAATCACTTCGTATCCAGCTCTTCAAGTGGAAGGAACACCTCTCCTGCTCTACTGGAAATTCGGAAGCTTCTCGCTGTTTTCAGCTGCTGCCCTGCTGCCTTCGTTCGAAGAGGACAGCTCTACTACATCTGCTGCCCTGCTTGCTGTTAATTCATCAGGCTCCAAGAAGACAGAAGACAACTCAGCTGGCTGGTGAACTGAGTAGCCAGCACAAGAAATGCTGAGTCTCGTCGGACCTTCTAAGGGCCACCAGCCAAGCTGACCCTTCTCAGGACCAACATGTCACCTGTTGAAGTGGAGAAAGCATAGCCTGCCAGAGCTCTATTTGCGCAGCGCATCTTATTCGCTGACGCTCAGGCTCTTAGGTAGCGCTGCCCCGGACGATCCTTGCGAGCCCCCACCAGTGGTAAGCGAGCTTGGATATCGCCGGGGTAAAGACGCCGGTGGACACCTCTCTTGGTAAGGAGAGGTATTCAACGATGCCGGTCATTAGCCCAGCTTGTTAGACAGCCTGAGCGTTCCAGTTCAGCTACTCGAGGTCCGGCTCGGGCCGGACCCTAGGTCCCTGGTTACCGCCGGGGGCAGCCTGGCTGCCTCTGGTTGGCGAATCTCCCGCTCGTTGACGGACATGCCCGGTACGGGCGAGTCAACGAGCATGCAGTCGCTCGCCACTGCCTTGCCCCACTCGAGCGACTCGCCGAGTTCTCCGCTAATGCCTGCGCACCAAGTTGATCCTCGGACGGTCCCGCTGCCCGGTGACGAGACCGACGCTTTCTAGGCGGTTGGGCCACGGGGGCGCCCGGTTAAGAAACCGAGGCGGAACCTGTCCTCCTCTACCTCTACCTCGGCGTCCGCCATGGAAGTTGTCCCCGCCGATGGCGAATCCGGCACGGGGCCAACTGTGCCCGGCGATGGCCAAGCACCGCCGGTCACTGGTCGCATCCCGCCCGTGTTCGTTCACAGCGTGAATAACGTCACCGGTTTTTACCAGCAACTGATATCGGCTCCCGGACTTTCCCCGGCCAACGTCGACTTGAAGCTCCTTGGGGGCGATACAGTCAAGATCGTTGTCCGCGGACTGGACGTGTACCGCAGCGTCATGGCGTTCGAGGAATCCGCCCAGTTGCAATTCCACACCTTTTCCCCCAAGAACGTGAAGCCTTGGACGTGGATTCACCTCTCGAGGGAATCCTCGATGAGCTGCGCTATCCGGTTCGCTCGGTTCATCGAGTATTTGCTCCAGCCGGACCAAAGCGTCCAATTCCCCTGGTCCGTATAATGGCGGAGAAAAGCGAGGCAGGCACAAGCCTACTCACTCTAACGCGGCTTTTTGGGTTCCGCGTTAAAGTGGAAAGATTCCGCGCTCCCGGGGCTCTGCCTCAATGCTACAGGTGTCAACGCTTCGGGCATCATTCAGACACTTGTTCTAACGCTCCTGCGTGCGTGAGGTGCTCTTTGCCTCACCCCTCTAAACACTGCGATGCACCTGCTTTTAAAAGGTGCATCAACTGTAGCAGAAGTCACCCCGCCAACTACCGGGCCTGCCCGGTGTTCCAGCGGGAGCTCGAGTGGCGAAAGCCAAAAGGGCGCCTGCCACCACCGAGGCATCCGGAAGCTGGTTCTAGACCTGCAACCGAGCAGCCAGGCCCTTCGCCTCCTGCTACGGCAGCCGTGACTCTCGCCAGTGTGGTAAATAAGCAAAAAAACCTTGTAAAGGCCTGAAGCAATCACCTGTGGTACAGGCAACCCCAACTCAGGCCCCTGCCCCACCTCAGGCGAAAAAGCACCGTCATCAAAAAGTGAGACAGACCAGCCCATAGAAATCATCTCGGTTGTGGAGCCTGAGACATCAACTCAATCCTCCCCAACACCAGAGAATCCCGACCCTGCTGTAGAAGCAGCCTTGCCTGACCTCCCACCCCCGCGGTTTTTTAATGCAGGCAAAAAGAAGTGGCATCGTAAGCCCCATGGCGCTCGCTTCCGGGCTCCTGCCAAACCAGCCGCACAGTCCAGACAGCCTGCGTATCGCGTTACTAAGACCGACGCAATCGCATCTGTCCCTCTTCCTAGCACCTCCACTAGAGGCGCTACACCTGGCCCTGTAACACCCTTGGCTTCCACCAATCCCCCGATTAATAAGTCTCGGCGCTCTTATGAGCACACAGTCTCCGGGCACTCTGCATCAAAAGCCGTACCTGACGACTACCAGGTCGTCAAAGACTTCCTTGTGGAATTTTAACTCCGCAAAGTTTCCCAGACCTTCAGGTCCATCCGCTCCAGCTTGGAGACAACCGATAAAACCGAGAGGTTCATGCTCTTGGTGGAAGCCGCCACTTGTGTAGGACTTCTATGAGTCGGGTCCTCAAACGAGACCTCTCCATTCTTTCCTGGAACGCCAACGGATTAAGATCCAGGAACTCCAAGAATTACTGGCCCGACTCAAACCCGATTGCTATCTAGCAGGGGTCAGCTGACCGGAGCGGCCGGCTGAATTGCTCCGCCCCAGCGCTGCACTGCCTGACTGAATTACGTCGCGCTCAAGGTCACGGCAACCGACTCTAAGTCCGCTTATTTCCCCAGTGCCACTGTGGCGGGATTTCAAATTTAAAACCTGCCAGGAAACTCTTAGTCCCGGCACAGGGTTCATGAGGTTTTGGTCAATTAACTAGGCACAGTTTTTAACTCGTATTTGTGTCCATGTTTTGTTAAAATTTCTTATGTTCAGGACACTTAAAGATAAGTTGTTATGAAACCCAAAACCCAACATAACAATTTGGGTGCATAAAATAATGAATTGTGTTTGGGTATCATAACAACTCATCGACAATTTGTCTTGAAGATGACAGTTAATTTTGTTGAAATAACAGAAATATCCTGAAATGATGTCTGGTAAATTGTTTTGAACCCAGCTAAACATTTCATGAATGTAACCTTAAGGGGAATCTAAAGGAATTTACCTTCCCCTTAAAATTAGTTCTCGTTTAGTTTCATAAATCATAACAGATAGTTATAATATTATATTCTGGTTTAGTTAACAGATAGGACAAAAGTTCTCAAATCCTATACTGTGGCACCTTGATACCACGAACCTCAATAACACGAATTCCTTGATAACACGAATTTTTTCAATCGCCTTAAATGTCCCATTACACTCAATGTTAAAAATACCTCTATAACCCAAAATTCCTTAGTTAAAACCTTAATAAGCCGAATTTTCATTGATTTGAGATCAAAATACTGTACTAATTAACCTTTATAACATGAAGTTTTACTCAACAGAACCTCTATAGCACGAATTTCACCTCTATAAGATGAATTACCCACAGCAGCGAGCTCAGTAAGCCGAATGTTAAGAAACAGAATCTTGATAACACGAATTTTTGTTATCTTAACCTTGATAACACGAACTTTTGTTATCTTAACCTTGATAACACGAACCACGCTTTGATGAATTCTTCGATAACACAAATGTTTCATAATCCTTTTGAGATTCGTGTTATCGAGGTTCCACTGTATATAATTATATGGAAATAACTGACGAAGAAATAATAAATAAAATGAAATATTAAAATCAGAATAAGCGAAAGTACCAGATATTATTATTCTTAAGGTGGTTACTAAACCCTTTATTAATAATTGCACGACAGACAGTATTTCAAAAAATAGTTTACTTATTGGATAGATTGATCACAGTTTGAAATAAAAATTATGGTTTATACCATTTGAAACTAGCTGTTTTACAAGTTTTTCATCCGAAGTGTCAATGAAATGCCCATGACCTTTCCTTACTGAACGGCTTAGCTGACTTAAATCTCCATCCTCAACATTCTAAAAAAAAAAATAATAAACATTCAATGAAACATGTATTATAATCAATTCTTATAATTTATAATTTTAGGACACACACACACAATGTGCACTCAACTATCATAACCCGAACTTATGATAATTATGACATTCGCATATGTTGCACTACATATTTTCACTAATAAAAATTTATTTATAAGTCTAAATAACAAAGTTACTTACAAACTAAAATACAGGGTCAAACATGCAGCTCTACCCACTTCATATATTGTATTGTTCATCATATTGTTTATTTTGAGCACTTATACGTTCCATAAAAACATAAACAACAGGTTTTCCGTGTGTGTGTGTGTGTCTGCGCGCGCGCACACATGCGTGCATAAATACTCATAACAATATATACTGTTCTTTTATTTGTGACTGAAAAGGATAAAATATCTTGTTTTTGAACTTGGGAACATGACAACCCTAACTTAGTGGACAAGCCGATAAATAGGAAGTATCTTTGGTTGAATGTTCATATAATTGGGTTTACAAAATTATTCTCCATCTACTCTTACCTGTTGTGCAATTAGTTATTGATAACCATAATAATAGTTTATTATAATTTGATTTTATACGAGGGATGTTCATGTCAATCCGGGACTTTTGTTAGACTAGAGTGTAAATGGAGATTCCTACACATTCTGTTGGTCGTACATATGAAGTACAAGTGTCAGCTATTACTGCATGGCGCGCTGTATTGTTTATACGTTAAACAATAACAACAGTCAGTCGTAAAGAACATAGCGTCCAATGCACATGTGGAACAGCGTGTTGTAATGAAATGTCTCGTGAATGAAGGCGTAAAACCCGGTGAGATTTATTCGCGACTCCTTGCACAGTACGGTGATGAGACTCTTAGTCGCAGTAAAACATTTGAGTGGTGCAAAACGTCTTTAAAGAAGGCCGTACATCAGTGAGTGACGATCCCGGTCGAGGTAGTTCGGAGCCTACTATAGTCATTCCCATAAACATTCAGCGAGTGGAAGAACTGATCCTTGATAATCGACAGATAACTTGTCAGCTACTTGCAAAAGAAATAAATGTGTCTATGGGAACTGTAAACAAAATCATTCACGAACATCTTAAGTTCAGTAAGGTTAGTGCACGTTAGGTACCAAGACAGCTTTCTGCTTTCGAACGGCAAAGAAGATTGCAAATCTGCAAGGAGTTAAAGCAACATTTTGACAAAGAAGGCCTGCTTTTTCTCGATCGAATTGTTACCTGCGATGAAACGTGGGTCCATCATTTCACCCCGGAATCAAAACATGCATCAAAGCAGTGGACTCACCACCTACCAAAAAATTTCGAACAATTGCTTCTGCAGGCAAAGTTATGGCCTCAATTTTTGGGGGTAAAAATGGCATCATTCACGTCAATTTTCTGTCCCATGGAGTCAATATTAACAGTGAGTACTACTGCAAAGTTCTTCAAGATGTACACAATGCTCTCAAGAAAAACGGGCTGGTGCGATCACTAAAGGCGTTCTGTCTCTGCAGGACAATGCACGCCCGCATACTGCCCACCGCACGACATGCACGCTACAAGATGTTGGATGGGAGTTATTACCACACCCCCCTTACAGTCCGGACCTTGCTTCCAGCGATTTTCACCTGTTCGGGCCCTTGAAGTTGTTCCTGGGAGGCCAGCATTCCAACAGTAACAATGAGGTGAAGCAGTCAGTCCTATCTTGGTTTCGACGTAACAACAAATCTTTCTACACTGTGGGTATCCAGGCACTAATGAAACGCTGGGATAAATGTAGCAGGGGATTATGTCGATAAATAAAACTAAATATAACTATTACATTAACGATTCGGAACACAAAGTTTTTTATGAGTAAAAACAAAGTTTTACCTTACAACCTGAACCGGTTTTCACTTTTAAAAAACTTCTTCAGATGTTGCCGATGGTAGCGCTGTCCGTCCTGTTGTGGGCGACGGAATCGAATTTCGAAAGATCGATGTGTGTGTGGGGTGAGACATGTTCGAATAATGCGTGCGATTTGAATTGTGTCTGTTCGTTTAGGATGTCGTTTTTATTTGTTTTCGTGTGTTTGTATATTTCCAATTGTTCTAGAGTGTCTAGTTTTCGGCCTTTTGCGTGTATGTGTAGAATGTTCATGTTATTGTCGATGTTTTTGTATGTGTGGTTTGCTTCAATGAGGTGGTTTGCAAAGGTGGATTCTGTAGTGGAGTTCAATGTTTTTACTCATAAAAAACTTTGTGTTCCGAGTCGTTAATGTAATAGTTATATTTAGTTAAGTAACGGACACGTTATGGACAACGAAATCCAAGGATAAATAAAAGTATTTTTTACTATCATAAATGTGTTTTATATTTATTAAAATAATAGTCCCGGATTGACGTGAATGCCCCTTGTAATTTAACTGTAAGGTAAGCTTTCTCACACTCTAAATATTCCCTTTAGCCTAATATATTTTTTAAAGAAGTAAACTGTTTCCAGATTGTTTTAATACAATTATGCATACACGTGTACTGTGTGTGTGTGTGTGTGTGTGTGTTGAGAGGACTAAACGAATTCATCACTATTATAATTATTACTGTCAGTCTTAATAATAGGGAAAGTGTCATAGATATGAACTGTTAGAAATGTTATTACCATTACTGCGTATTCGACTGGTCCACCTTCACCACCAAACCACACATTGGCTGGTTTTGCTATATCCGCTACTTTCTGAATAGGTAATGTAAATCTAGATAGTGTGAGGAATGCAGTTAAATTAGCTGTATAGAATGCTGTTAGAATCATTATAAATATCCACCACGTTGCAAACAGTAATCTTGACGAATCTATAACGAAATACATTTTTTAACAAGAATTTAACAAAGTTTATTATTATATTCAGTATTTGAGTTGCTTACATTAGAAAAAATGCAGGTAAAATGTATAGATTTTTATTTTTAACAGTGTTCTAAATTTTTACTTAATAAGATTGTGTTAATCACATACAGATATAATCACATATCACATACAATCACAAACAGAAATAATACTTTTGCACACCACTATAAATAAAAATTCCTGGTTAGCATTTTATTCCCGATCTGATGATGAACTGTGAAGCTTGAAAGCAGTAATTGGAAATTTTTATTTGTAGTGGTGTCCAACAATGTTATATCTGTTAGCAGCGGCGTGCGGGGTGGGTAAATGTTTTGGTGAAGCTGAGTTACTTCCGATACCCTACGCCTATTTCAGTTTCAAAAAGACAGCGGAAGCGCAATTTATAATTAAAATAACGTATAGTGGCTTACCTACTAATCTGTCTTCCTGTTAGTAGGTGGCATACACGATTATGATTGAATTTTAGGTATAAGATCCATTGTTAAGTCTATTATATTAACGTTTTATAGCATGATAAAATATTATGTTTAACGCAGAATACATAGAACACATATAGCTGGCTGGACATCTATAACACCGAGTTACTAAATCTTCAAAAACCAGTGGCACAATACAGGCTTCAACTTGAGGTGCAGATTCTTTTTAAAACAGGTAGGTCTATAAATATAAATACTGTCATAGCACATTTGCAGTGGTAAAATATCAGCTTTTTTACGAATAAACACACTAATACGTTGTTCCAGCATACTAATAACTCTCCTGTACGGCAAACACATTTTCTTTAAATATACAAACATTTTAATAGTTTTCAGTATCGTATTAGAGTTTAATAGCTTTAAAAGATGGATACACTTTTACCTTTAAACTCTTCACTACTATACAACACAATAAGTTCGTTTTATAAACGCACACTGTCAAAGAATTTGCCAAAAGTTTCCAAACGGCTTTAAAAAGATCTCTGAACCTCTGACCGAGTCGTAGTGAAATAATTATATTTAGTTAATTAACGGACACGTCATGGACAACGAAATCCAAGAATTAAAAAGATCATTCAGGATAATCTTGAAACCGTGTATACAAGTGATTGTCAATGTTATCAAACACTCACAATAAATACGTTTGTAGTTCACATTCCTTCTCTGTGATGGCTCCCTTAATACAGATAGATTTTGCTGAAAAACGACTTCAAAGTCATCGCGGAGAGATGCTATACTTTGTCGAGTTTCTGCAATTTTCTTTCGGCAGTACAAAATGTCACTTGCTTGAGTCTGTCATCTGTATAAGAATATATATTTTATATAATTTAATTTTATATTATAATATATTTTATCGAAAGTATTTTGTCTCTAACACTGTGTGACGGCAGCGATATGCGAACATCTGCTCTCCGGTACCAGCGGCGACGACGACGCTCTGGGCTGTGCGGTTGTGCGTCGCAGAGACGAACCGCTCGGTAACTGAGTTCCGAGCTACCTTCTGGAGCTCCTGCCTCGTGGCCCTGCCCAAGTAGGGCGTGTGCTCTGTAGCAGGCCGATTCTCGGCTGTTGTGCTAGCCTACACTAGCGCAGTATACACCGAGGGCGTTTCTACGAATCACCTGGACGTATACGGTACCTGCCCAGCCCAGCCACAAGAGGACTGTCTGGGAACCTCGCCGCACGTGCATAAAATTTGCGTGCAAATCGCCTGAATGTTTCGTCTAAGGAGCGGACGCCAAGTCCTCTCCTTACAAGGCGTAATGAGAAGCGACGGGGGACTTTGGCCGCTAGCCGAAGACCCCTGTCGCGGACGCTCTGCAACTTCTTTTTATGCATTGCGGGGAGGTAACCCCAAACCGGGCAAGCGTGGGTAATGACCGGCAGCAAATACGCGCCGACGATCATCTTGCCCAATTTCCTGGTCATGGCTGAGCTGATCAGGAGTGGAAACAGTAAGCTCAGACGAGCGGATGCTCGCTTAAGAACTGTCTGAGTGTGTGTACGCCAGGTGAGCCGACGGTCAAGGTGCAATCCGAGGTACTTAACCTCTTTGGACCAGCGCAAGTACGTTCTGCCGATACGTAACTGCCTAACAGGGTGCTTCCGTCGCTTCGAGAATTCGACGGCTACACTCTTGGTAGCGTTGAGTTGCACTCTCCAATTTTCAGTCCAGTCCCCGAGCGAGTCGAGCTGGCGCTGCAGTCGTAAGACGGACGTGTCGTCCGCAAAGAGGGCCACCTGAACTCCAGGCTGTCTCGGCACGTCGTTGACGTAGAGTGAGAACAGAAGGGGGCCAAGAACACTACCTTGAGGGACGCCGGCTGTGATTTGTCTCTCGGAAGAGACTGAATCTCCAACTCTCCCGCAGAAGGTTCTCCGTCAGAAAGCTAGCAACCAGATGGAGGTAGCAGTCCGGGAGCTGGACTTTCCTAAGCTTGAATAATAGGCCATACGCTGTCGAAGGTTTTTCAACATCCAAGAAACAGCCAACGGTCCGTTCTCTCCGATACCCGGCGTCCGTGATGTATTCCACAATTCTCATCAGTTGATGAGTGGTCGAATGCCCCACACGGAAGCCGAACTGTTAGGGGACCAGCACGTCAAAGTTAATTAGATGTTCTCGCACAAAAAGGTGCACGAGTCGTTCAAAAACTTGGACGTAGCGGAGAGCAGGCTGATAGGCCGGAGATTGTCGGGGCGGGAAGCATCCTTTCCCTGCTACGGGATCACGATGACCGTCGCCTTTCGCCATTTCTTGGGAAAGTAGGCCTGTCTGAGACACGCGTTGAACAAATCAGTGAAGAATTGGACTCCACTCTCCGGGAGAAGTCGTAGAGCGGTGATCGTGACACCGTCCGGGCCTGGAGCTTTTCATGGCTGAAGTTCAGCGAGCCGATCTGAGACCTCTTCCAAAGAGATGGGTTCGGGCTCCGCCGTGATCAGAAGAGACAGAAAGTCTACCACAGCCATCTCGACTTGTTCGTCGAAGTCCCAGTCCATAGGCAGGTTGGGAGCGAACTGGCGCTCGAAACACAAGCCCAAGTACTCGGCCTTCTCCTCCGGGCGACCCAGGAGTCGTCCGGACGGCCCAACGATGGCGGGGAGAGGAGGTCGTCGCCTCCGTCCCGTCATCGTGGAAGGTATTCTGTACGGGGGACTTTGCGGGTCCGCATCCCCAGTTCGGGCCACAGCGAGTTCCCAACAGCTACGTCGGAACGCCTTCAGACTGCCAGGCAGTCGTCCGGTGAGCCGATTGTATGCTGCCTTATCGGCCGGATCACGAGTCCTCTGCCAACGTTTCCGGAAGTAATTTCTCTCGCGAGAGAGAAGAGAGACTTCCTCAGGGATGCGTTGGTAGTCAGGCGTGAAACCGTCCCAATCGGTAACCTTCTTCTCGTCCCGTGCATAGGCATGCTGGGTAGCGACGTGGACCAACATGGTACCAGCAGCGGACACAGCGAGCCAATCAGGGATCAGCAGCCGAGACGTGACAACTAACGTGCTCGGAGTGAGCCAATCGGCGATCCCGGTTAGTGCATAAAACCGGCGCCGGCAGAAAAATTTGACGCAACTCAATCCTCCCCAACACCTGAGAACCCCGACCCTGCTGTAAAAGCAGCCTTGCTTGACCTCCCACCGCCGCTGTTTCCTAATGCAGGCAAAAAGAAGCGGCATCGTAAGCCCCGTGGCGCTTGCTCCCGGGCTCCTGCCAACCCAGACGCACAGTCCAGACAGCCTGCGCATCGCGTAAAGTCCGACGCAATCGTATCTGTCCCTCTTTCTAGCACCTCCGCTAGAGGCACTACACCTGGCCCTGTAACACCCTTGGCTTCCACCAATCCCCCGATTGATAAGCCTCGGCGCTCTTATGCTCACACAGTCTCCGGGCACTCTGGCTCAAAACCGTCCCTGACGACTACCAGGTCGTCAAAGACTTCTTGCGGAATTTGACCTCCGCAAAGTTGCCCAAACCTTCAGGTCCATCCGCTCCCGCTTGGAGACTGCCGACATAACCGAGAGGTTCAAGCTCCTGGTGGAAGCCGCCACTTGTGTAGGACTTCTATGAGTCGGGTCCTCAAACGAGACCTCTCCATTCTTTCCTGGAACGCCAACAAGATCCAGGAACTCCAAGAATTACTGGCCCGACTCAAACCTGAAAGTGACCGTGGCGTCCTCTTGCCTGCAACGACTCATCTGGAAGTTACCGCTGTGGAGATGTTGAACACTCTGGTCGGTGTACTCTTGGTAGCGGCGTACAAACCGCCGCAAAAAGAGCTCCTTCACCACGATCTAGCGGTCGCGTACGATGCACACAATAGGATCATCATGACCGGCGACCTGAATTGTAAGCATCGTGATTGGAACAGTCGCTTGACTGCCCCAAACGGGAAGCGCTTACGCAGGTTTGCAAATTCACGCAGGGTGACAGTGATTGGGCCTGTCCAACCTACGTTCTACCCCTCACAACTCCGCGCGGTTCCCTACGTCTTGGACATAGCGGTGATCCAAGGAAATTGACTGCCCGGTCCATGTGTCCGCCCTAACGGAACTATCGTCAGATCATCTCCCCATCTTGATACACGTCGCTACCCAGCACGTCGTACGCAGAGATGTCAGGAAGGTGGTAGAATGGGACCGCTATAGCCCGGCGTTAAGTCGCCGATTGCCAGAGGCGGGACCACTCGAAACCGTCCGCCAAGTCGACGAGGCAGTTGCCGCGTTTGATGAGGCAGGATGAAGCCTGGCGTCACGCCCCACTGGCAGAGGATCCCAGAGGAGACGAGTGCTCTTTCTTGCGAGAGAAATCGCCTCCCGAGACGCTGGCAGCGGACCCGTGATCCGGCCGACAAGGCAGCGTACAACCGGGCGACCGGCATTTTACGTCGTGAAATGCAGGCCTACCGGAGACGCTGTTGGGAACTCGCCGTGGCCCAAGCGGGGGACGGATCGGACGAAAATAGCCCTTACCGGATACCTTTGGCGTTGGTAGGGAAGAGGCGCCGATCTCGTATCCCAGCCATTGCTGGAGCTTTCGGTCAAATCCTGGCTCGCCCGGAGGCGAAGACAGAGTACTTGGGCGCGTGTTTCGAGCGTCAGTTCGCTCCTAACCCGCCCATGGACTGGGACTTCGATGAAGAAGTCTAGAACGAAGTGGAAGACTTTCTGTCTCTGCCGATCACTGCGGAGCCCGAACCCATTACTAGGGATCAGGTCACAGATCGGCTCGTTGAACTCGTACCGAGAAAAGCTCCTGGCCCGGACGGCGTCTCGAACGCCGCTCTAACTCGACTCCCGGTGTCTAAGACTGGCCTATTTTCCCCAGAAATGGCGGCCGAAGGCGACGGTGAGTGATCCCGAAGCAGGGAAAGGACGCTTCCCCTCCCGGCAACCTCCGGCCATTTAGTCTACTGTCAGTCACGTCAAAGGTCCTCGAACGTCTTGTACAACGGAGAGTCCTAGACCATCTACGAAACTTCGATGTACTGGTCTCCGAACAGTTCGGTTTCCATGTGGGGCATTCCACCACTCATGAGCTGATGAGACTGGTGGAATACATCACGGGCGCCGGCTGTCGGAATGAGCAGACTCTCACCTGTTTCCTAGATGTGGAGAAGGCTTTTGATAGTGTCTGACACGACCGACTCTTGTTCAAGCTCCGGGAAATCCAGTTCCCAGATTGCTACCTTCGCTTGATCGCTAGCGTTCTGACGGAGAGGACTTTCTGCGTGAGAATAGACGACCACGTCTCTTCCGAGAGACGCATTACAGCCGGGGTACCCCAAGGTAGCGTGCTAGGGCCTCTACTGTTCTCCGAGTTCGTCAATGACGCACCCAGAGAGCCTGGGGTCCAGATGGCCATGTTTGCCGACGACACGGCGGTCTATACCGCCGATCGGAACGCTGACAGGGCTATCATACGACTCCAGCGCGCACTCGATGCGTATACGACGTGGACGGGAAGCTGGAAAGTTGCCGTCAACGAAACCAAGAGCTCCGCGGTACAATTCTCAAAGCGCCGGAAAGAACCACGAGGACGAATGAGACTCGGTAGAACGTATTTGCCTTGGTCGAGAGAGGTTAAATCCGGTGTCCACCTTGATCCTCGGCTCACCTGGCGTGCCCACGCTGAGACGATGCGTCACAGAGCGTCCGCTCGTCTCGCGCAACTGTTTCCGATACTTGTCAACAAGGCTATGACCCGCAAGCTGGGTAAGTTGATCGTCAATGCGTACCTGTTACCGATCACTACCTACGCTATTCCCGTCTGGGGTTACCTCGCAACCGTTCATAAAAGAAAGTTGCAAGGCGTTCTCGATAGTGGTCTTCGGCTAGCGGCTAAAGCTCCCTATCTGTTCCCTTCTGGACTTTTGAGAAGAGGACTCGGTATCCGCTCCTTGGATGACACCGCAAGGCGATTTGCAAGTAAATTTTACGTCCGAGCTGCGAGGACCCAGACAAACCCTCTCATAGCTGGCCTTGGCAAGTACCGTACACGTCCAGGTGATTCTTGGAAATGGCCTCGGCAAATACTGTACTAGGATGGCCTAGTACGAGCATGCCGTTGTAGCGGCCGCTAAATAATTAATTAAGATTCTGTCTGGACAGGACCACTAGGCAGGAGCCCCTACCGGAGGCTCGGTACTAGGAAACCATTGGGACGTCTCACGACGCGCATCCCAACAGCTCTGGCAGAAAATTTGACGCACTCTTCATCGCCACGCCATCGGACGCACTTCATCTCCTCTCCTCTCTCGGACGACATCGGCGCGGAGTCAGCCGGAAGGATTGGCCGAAGAATAGAACTGGCGTTCTTGCGTCTTCGCCCTCCAGTTCCGCGCCAGCGATAGGACGTCGCTGGGCCGGCAGCCGACTCTACAACAGATGCCGAAAGAAGAGGAGGACTGCAGTACGCCAAGAACAGCGGGCGCAGCCGCCGAACATCTCAGCGCGGCACGACCAACTTCAGCTTTCTAGCCACACGGTCCTTTTTAGGGCCACCAAAAACACTAGAGTGTACGATTGGTGCCATTTGTCATGCGGCAAGCCTTTTGTCCAGTGACAACTGACAAAAATTCACTAATGGAAGCTAAAATATTAGACTCGATCTCATCAAGGTGGTCTAACGTGGCATTGAATACGTCACACAATTGATGTCTGTTCCTGTACATGGTGTTTACAAGTCTAGAGGAATAATTCCACCTTATTGGGCACAGATCGGGAAGTCATCGCTGCACAGACTCATATAAAAATTTAGTGCGTTTCGGAGCAAAATATTTTCCACTCGAGTATTTGCCTGTCACTTTGAGACAAAACAAGGTTTAAAACATGAGCATATCAATGTACAAAGAGAGCTTGCAGATTAGTTCTTTAAATTACGGTCTCTACTCCAATTAAAATTTCCCCATTGTTGCCGCCCCATCGTAGGCTTGAGCAACTAGTTTTTCACTGCATTCAAATTCAGTCAGGAACTGGGGAATGAGCGTTGCAACAGCCTGGGCATGTCGATCACAACTTACGTCATTGAATCCTAAAAATCTCTCTTTAATTCTCCATTATGCGCGTAATGCAAAACTGTAGAGAACTATGCTTTATTTGAAAATTCTCTGGTTTCATCGACTAATATAGCTACAAAGTGTACCTCCTTTGTTTCATTTTGTATAGTCACTAAAAGAACTGAGCTAATCGCTTCAATGAGATTAGAGAGTTTCCTAAACAGAGTAGTTGTTCCACAAGAAGAGGATGATACTCGGCTGTGTACTTGAGACGTTGTACATAATTGCCTCGGTAAACCATCTTTTCCATTTCGTCGTGTCATCGAAATGATAATTCTCATTTACCGAGATATCAAACAGCATTAGTCTCCTAAGAAAATCTCTTTTGCGTTGAAACTTCTGATTGTTAGCCGATATCTCCGATTTAAGTTGGTCATCTAACGCAGTTTCTATTCTACTCTGACCGAAAGCAGCAATACACAATGATGAACGAAGATGATTCACAGTAATTTCATGCCGCCAATAGATCCACCTTGGTTTCCTAAATGTTTGAATCCAGTCTTGGCCTAGGCAGTGTTCTTGTCCTTTCCAAACAACAAAGAAAACCAGCAAAATAGTGCAGTTAGCTCAGCACTGCCAGCCAACCACTCACATGTGCTGTACATACTAGACTGGAAATGCCTCGTAAACTTTCCAGACTGCTGGGTTAAGTTTAAATGATTCGGGACCGGGTTACCAATTTTTATCGTTTCAGTTTTTTCATTGAATGACCGGAAAGAAAAGGTTTTGCCGAAACGTCTTTTATTATTCAAACAGACACTGTAGAAAAAATATTACACCAACACTGAAACTATTCTAAAATATATAACTATAACTTCAAATATAATGTGTATCGCTTAAATACAACGTAAATAAAAAATGTAAGGCGCACTATTTAATAAGGTATAATAATTACAACTTCAAATGTTAAGCAAACTCAACACCATGCAGTCCAGCTCAACCCAAGCTAGCATCAGTTATACCGGCCACTGCAGAGGCGGTTTTCTATCTCGCTCTATGTGCGCGCGCATCTTTTTACACCAGACTACCTCGAACTGCGACGAACCTGCTTCACCTACCACTGCAGAGCCAGCGTGTGAAATCAGTCTACTTAAAAAATTTTAAATATAGTCACGTAGAGAATTCCAGTGAATTTTTATTTTGGTTACTTAACATTAGATTCAATTAAGTTATAAGATTTACTTTTAATAATTGCAGTTAGTGTGTCTCCAATCATTACTAAAGCAGTGCTTCACTTGCTTCCCTTCACCGCACGCCACTGTCTGTTAGTGTTTTACATGCTAAAACTTTATCAAAGTTAATTTTTGTAACGACAATTATGAGATTGGAGAGATGTTAACTGTAGTTAGTATGTTATGCTTTACATGTCAATACAGTATTAGAAAGACAGATAAAGAGAGGGACAGGGTTAAATTTCCTGTAATTAACAAACAAAAACTGTTCACACAGTGGAAGGGTATTATGGTTTTTACCCTTGACCTGTCATGTCGTTCTGTATTAAATAGAATATTAAATTGTTCAGTATTTATTTACGTCTGGTATTATTGTTAACAAAGAATAAGGGATTTGTGTTTTAGTATTGAGACAGTTTGAGAGCTGTGTAAACACAATCAACTGATGGATTTCGTACTTTGTTATTGATTGATTCTCCTTGCTTTGACAGTCATTGTCAACCATTATGAAAATTGCTATAACAATGCTAATGCTTTTGGAGTGCAGATGTGTACGAGTGTGTGTGACACTTGTATATAAGTGAGTGATGAAGAGCGAATGATGAGGCTAAGGGGGGGATACACAGTGTAAACGCACAAATATGCATTTTGTGTGTGTTTCTTGACTTGACATAACAAGACCCCAAACCCATAATTTAGTGATTTGACTTTTATTTCAGTTACTGTGGGTTATCAGCTATTCACACATATACCTGAATAATTTATTTTAGGTGATGGTTAAGGATAACTTAAAATGTTGTTTGGATGTCTTTCTTGTTAAACGACTTTCAAAAATAATTTTGTACATAAATAAAGGATAAAATCTATCTATGCCTATTTTAAATATCTGTTACTATTTAAATACTTTTAAACCATACTGGCTGTCAGATAAATCTCCAGCCCCCTTTATGGCCTGCAAAAGATGAGGTTTTTAACAATTTTTATAGCACCTTCCTGGTAGTATCCAGCATATACAAAGGCCTGTAGGATGCTGGGGAATTGACATCCTCTTTGCCTTTGCTGAGGAGGAAATGACCTTGCCCTGTTCCAGTGCACACAGAAAACTCTGCTCTGAGGCAAACATAAAACATGCGCAGCAACAGTTGCGGGTGAGTTCGCACCACAGCCTTCAGCAACTCTGGTATGCCATTGGCCCGTGGTGCCTTTTTAGTTTGTAGTGGCCATACTGTTAATATCAATTTGTGTTCACTGAATATCTGGATCTCTGTGGGCTCTGTCATTCCACTCTCTGTTTCCTCACAGGGTGAATTGGAAAAAGGACATCTTCAATGTGCTGCATTCTCTCCGCATCCTATGGCCCTTCCAACGCAAACGCCCCAAGCTTGCGGGTTACAATATCCTAGTCCCCATATTCACTTCTTCTGCCAATGCTTTCCAACAAAGTTTCATTTACCATCTAATAGTTTTGTGGAAGTCTTTTTTTCTGCCTTAGCCTCTGCTGTTATGAGGACGTCTTCTCTCCTTCTTCTTCATGCCCATTGAGCTTTCCACATCAGCTGGAGGTACTTCTTTCTGAGAGCAGCAATCTCTTCCATCCACCAGTAAACTGCCCGTAGACTGGCAACCCATTGTTTCAGGGTCGTTTCCTGGGCATAGACTCATCGCTCACCCACTCCATCGACCCCATAACAGCCTCTACTGCTGCCTCTGCACCATTCGAGTTATCCAATCCCTTCAGAATCTCCTCTATCTCGTGACAACCCTCTTGCAGTACTGAAGACAGTTTTTCTAAATCTATACTCGCCATATTCCACCTACATAATCTGTCTGTTACACTTCTTCCCATCCACCTTTCCTGACAAATGCTGTAAACTATAAACTGATGGTCACTTGCTGTATAATCTTCAATGACGCACCATTGCTGTATCCTTAGTGCTAAATGATTTGATGCTAGAGAGATATCTAAAATAGTTTCCCTACATCCAGGTCATCTGCCCTCCAGTATTAAGCACTACCAAACCCAGTTTGGTTGACATCTCAACCACTCTCGCTTTCCTTTACAGTCTGGTTCAGGCATGTCTCACTCCAAAATCTCAGCATTGAAATCTTGAAATCGCTGCCCACAAACATGTCTCCTTCCATTTCTTGTATAACATCCTTCAGTCTGTTCATCCCAGCTCTAAAAATGTCGTTTGCTCGTTTCATGTATCAACGTGGGTCTGCTGTGTGTCTGGAACCCATATAGCCACAACACCCAGGTTGTCTCTGAATACCATAAAGGTATGTTCTTATTCCTACACTGATCGCTAATGATGATTATGTCAGCGTTATTTTCCAGTATTATCTGCATGAGTAGGTCATGGACCAAAATAGTTATATTTCCTTATAGTAGCTTAAGCATTTTGGTTTTGCTTGACCTTGTTTAATGTCAAATCACCTTGTTTGACCCTTTAAAATACTGGGCATTTACCGGAACCTGAAATATGGTTTAGGACCTCTGCTGTATGATGTAAGTCAGCGCACAATATGCAGTATGGGTTGTTAGTAGTCTTTGGCCATGTGTTTACAGCTTCTGCACTTAAAGCAAAGGCCCTTTCCCCTATTAATACATGTATAGATAAATTATTATATGTATAGTATGCTTAATGTATTCTAATAATTGTATGCTTTAAGATGAAAATAAATGATGAAGACCAAAATAAGGAATCTAAACAGATTTCTGTTAGAAAAAAGTAGGTTTTTTCTAAATTATGGGAAAAATATCTTGACTTCATAACAGAAATATTGAAGCAATGATTGTAGACAATCATAAAAATTCAATAGGAAAACTGATGTAATCTATATGTAGTATATTGTCGTGCAGCTATTACACCTCTTATACAGTAATATTTGAGTACACAATAAAATAAGGCCAGTTACCTGTAGCAGGGCTCAAAGTTGAGCCTTGTTTCATTAGAGCACCGTACACAAACCATACACAAGCTGTCAGTGGGAATACCCTGGCATCCTTATCCTTGCATATCTTGTAACGAAGTAGCATTACTGTATACATTATAGGACCGACAACTACTAGGGACAGCAATATCAGAAGCCATACCTGATTGGAAAAGCAATACAATAAAATTAACAATAAGAGAGTGATAGGTAAGCAGGAAACATTTCTTGAATTATAGGCTGGTCATTCATTGTATTCCCTGTTGGACATTAATTAAAAAATTCAAAAAATGTATTGTGTTGAATATGAAAACTACTAGTTACAAGTTTCCTGGTAACTCATCTGTTCTCATTCACCATCTAAAGTACAGACTGTTTAGTGGTATTAAATACGCGCGCGCGCGCGCGCACACACACACACACACACACACACAGTTGTATACTAGGGAACCCCCAACCCACATTCAAAGTAATATAATGAATATATTAAGTAATACTTGATTGGTATTATTAAAACTATTTAGAATGGTACGTAGGTTATGTTATTCATGTAGGTTGTAGGTTATGTACGTACTCAAGCGTACTTATATTATCCACAATTTATATATAACTTGCACATACTGATAGAGTGTGGGATGTTCTATATAAATGTACTTTGGGTTGGTCGGTAAACATAGTTTCTTGTATGAGATTCCAGAATAAGGACTAGAATTTTCTCGACTTATCTAGTAAGTGACAAAGGCTGGTGAATGACATCACTACCAACCTATGTACAGCAGACAGCAGCTAAGAAGGCATTTGACCAATCGATAAAAGCACTGTATTATTCCTGAAAAAACATTGACCCTGCCAGGTGCTGAGCCAAAAAACCCCACTTCATTCCTTTTCAGCATTGTTCACCCTCCACCACCCACTTGCCCACCGGGTCTCACTGAGCTCAAGTGCCTTCTTACCTGCGTTTGAGTGTAAAACAGTTGTAAACTGAGAAACCAAGCAGAATGTATTGTGAGATCGGTTAAGTGAGACATAGAGTCAGTGTGTGTATTTGATACCACATTTGTGGATCAATATTACGTTTTGTGTTGTTGTTTGTACAAATTACATTTGTGTCAATAATCGATATCACAGTTGTGAATTGAAATTTGTGTGTTCTGTGTTATACATTTACTTGTAAAAATTATTTGTAATAATGATAAATAAACAAGGTGTTGACAGTGATACAAGTGTTTTATTTTTATCGATGCCTAGAAGACGACAAAAAAAACACACACACACACACACACACACACACACACACACACACACACACACACACACACACACACACACACACACACACACACACACACACACACACACACACACACACACACACACACACACACACACACACACACACACACACACACACACACACACACACAGAGTTGTAACTATCTTAAAGATGTCATTTCATTAGTAATGTAAACGAACTAACCTGTGTTAATTTAAAATTGCACTTCTCGTGAAACATACAGTGGGCTCTTAAAATAATTTTTGTGAAATAATTTTTACTATTTCAGTAACTGTTAAATATAAGATGAAACATGTTTGGTGTACAAATAACATTACTATGCTGTTAAAATTTTGTAGCCTATTTAGTTAAATAATTTACTACATAATATGACAAATGTTTTTTCTTAGAACACAGAAAACTCATGCATATATTTCAGCTGCCTCTCTTCCAAAATTATATCAGAGTAATCTTTCAATAGGTGAGCCATACTTGAAGGAGTACTGTTGCATGGACCCAGTGGCATATCTAGAATTTGGTTTTGGGGTAGGGTTCGGGGTCGGGATGGCTTCATACAAAGAAAAAAATAAGTTAAAACTAATCAACATTACTATCTTTAAAGTTGCTGTAAAACAGATAACATCCTGAAATCAGTCCCCTTAAAGTAAATGATAATAACACAATAAAAATATGTATTATTGGAACATTGTTAAAATATACTTATTGACTGAATTGATTTTCCTATATTTCATATTTTCAACATATAGCTTAATCCTGTGTATATTTTAAAAATGCTACTACTATATTAGTGTACACAGCTGAAAAAAATAAAATAAAACAGTCTAGAAATTAAGAGATTAACAAAATTTGTTAACTTTTTTGACCCTCGGGGGGGGGGGGGGGTCCTGTTTGTCCCCCCTCCGGTACATACTCCCCTGACAAAATGATTCTGTAAGTGATAGTATTAATAAAATATAGTATAGATTAAGAAATATGCTATGAGTATGATATGTATTGAAAATTGAACTATGATACTGAGTTAATTTAATGAGCATCAGAGTAAAAAAATTTTAAACTTACTTCTGTGTCAAAAGGTGCCAGCAATCCAGAACCAGTGGCAGATTCTTTTGGTCTTTTCATTAGAACATAGTACTTATTTTGCAATAAATTGATACCCCAGAGTACAATTCTATGACTACCAGGCACTATGGGTAGGAACGCTGCAGCCATGTCTACTTCCTGTAAAAACAGATTAAGTACTTAAGGAATACACAGACACACACACACACAAAATGATAAGATGTGCCAATATAAAATAAACTAATACTAAACAGAAGATTGAAAAAAGCTAATAGCAGTTGCAGGAAAGATAGGATGCTTCATGCA
The DNA here is from genome assembly GCA_034769895.1 of Magicicada septendecula. Classification (NCBI taxonomy): domain Eukaryota; kingdom Metazoa; phylum Arthropoda; class Insecta; order Hemiptera; family Cicadidae; genus Magicicada; species Magicicada septendecula. Next base: position 37,324,656 of record CM068369.1, read on the forward strand.
GTGTAGACAGAAACAGCAACTAATACTTGACATCCCATAACTCTGATGAAATTCGTTTGACAACTCCGGGCTGTCAGGCAGCGGTCCACTACTGCCACATAAAACAGACATTTCGACCCCACCATTGGAGGCCAACTTCAGTGTAAAGACTCGAGTAACTGATGAAGAACGTACCAGTTACTCGAGTCGTTACACTGAAGGTGTTCTCCAACGGTGAGGTGGAAACGTCTGTTTTATATGGCAGTAGTGGACCATGGCTTAATAGCCTGGAGAGTTGACAAATGAATTTCAACAGCGTTGACGGCTGCCGTGAAAGCCTAAGATACCAATTACTTGACATAATGGTTCGAGATTAAAGGAGTTGTTGGGAATGTGAGATATTAATTTACTCTGTTGTAATATTGACAATTATTTTGGAGCATATCTATTTCAGATTCAAGAGATCAAACGTATCCATATTGCCATATCGTCCACAATGATGCCCAGGTTTGTCTGGAACTCCTACATATTTGTGAAAGGGATAGCAGCTGATAAGAAAAAGTAATCTAATCTAAAAGAAAAAGTACCGGTAAAGCTAAGTAGCTATTAATTTATTATACTGTGTGTGGGGAGGGGCTTATGCGTGCCTTAATATATTACCTTTTTATTTATATGGGCGGAAAAAACTATATGGAAGGGAAGACACTGTTGGCATAACAACATCAAAAATATAAGACACTAGATTGTACTCAAAGTTTTTAAATGGCTCCCATTCCAGAAAGTAAAATACCTTAAAAAACTGTATACAGTATTAAATAATATTAATAATAAATAATAGTTTATTTTACAATTATTTTGTACATTACAATGTATTTGACAGTTTTGTACACTGTCATCTTCAGTATTAAAAAAGTATTAGGTCAGTATTAAAAAATACAAAAAATAATATTTATATATGTATGTGTTTTTTGTGGTATACATTTAATGGTACATACTATCTCTCAGTTGTGTTGAGAAACCTCTGATCATATTAGAAGAATCTGTATATAACCTTCTTAGTTGCCAGTAAATGGTATATGGCAGATGCAAAACTTCACATTATAGAAACACTAAAACCTAGTTAGGAGAATAAACACTATCGTTAATAACACAGCCTCATCAATTACTGAAATTATAACTTTATTGGCTTCACAGCTAAAAGCCACTTGGTATAAAATATAGTCATAGCCAAATGGAGGCAGATGATTATGGAGGCTAAGGTTCAACTCCCAACTGTGATGTCATAGCAGATAAAATCATAGCTTACAGTAATTCCAGATATCACATTACTACTGAATAAAAGGAAAATAAATCAATCTTATAGACATGTATGAAAAATTAAATGATATATAATAACTAGTCTTTTAATATAAGCGTACAGCTAAATTCAGCAAATGATTAAAAACATTTACCTTTAATAATAAAATTTATGAAGGAAAGAAAAAAAAGTTATATAAATAGTAAAATAATTTTACCTTTTTCTTTTCCGTCTGGCGGCCTTTATCCTTTATGTATATCTACGCGTTTTGGGACATATGTCCCATCATCAGGAATTATCCCTTGGTGAAGTTCGTCAATTATTAAAATATTAAAAAAAACTTTATATACAATTTTACACACATCACAATATATATAAATATAAACACAAAAAATACATAAAACCCCCAAACGTGAGAACACACGGGATATCGTTGGTGCGCACCAACGGAAAAGAAAAAGGGCACCAGACAGAAAAGAAAATGGTAAAACTACTTTACTATTTATATATATATATAAGTGGCCTGGATACCAAAAAGCATGGATCTAAAAAAATAAAGTTTATAAAACTGATTGTGAATTTGAAAGATAAAACATCCTACAGTTTCACGTGGTGTGTAGGGCTCACCATAAACATAATTACCATATACCGGTGAACAGTAGCGCGGTAATTTTTGCATTCATAGGTTGGCTAATCTGCGCTTTTAATTTGCTCAATTCATGTCTGTACATCTGGACAGTGCGTTACATACGTTCGCTAGCGGCGGTCGCCCTTGCACTCGCTGCTATCCTGTCACATTCATTTCTTCTTTGTCGCGACAATTAATGTAGGCCTTAGGCCCAAGACTTTATATTTGGCCTTCTAGGCTTTCTCACTAAATTAATTCTTCAATGTAACATTTTACGACTTGTATTTACGATGCGCTCATTAGCCAATCTTATATTCAAAATTGACACCTAACCATTTCAATGCTGTAATAATCTGAATAATTTTCAATAAATGTATTTACTACAGTCCACTCTCTCTTCAACATTTCTGCATCCTGGCGAATTAATTACAACAGTAAACCGACAATTCACGAACACTTCATACTTAACATTTTTTTTGGTCGCTCCGGACCTGGATTCCAGGCTACATCAATCACCTATTTATTATTTTTCTGCCCCAATTTCTGGCCATCACGGGCGACTCAGCATATCCGCTGATACGACCGTGGCGTGATTCAACCAGCATTTCGCTCGTCGCCTTTGAGCCTCCTGACGACATCATTGCAAGAGCTTACACCTGCTAGCTTCAGTACGTCAGTCAAAGCAGTCATCTCTCCGAGCTGTGTGTTTGCCATCTTCTCCACGGCCTCGACGCTTCAGGACATCGCCCACAAGGTATCACCTCACTAACATCATTTCAAGGTGCGTACAATGGCTGAAGAAGGCCTCAAAGTGTTAGTCAGAAAGAGAGGCGGCTTAAAGTACGCAATAGTGCGTACACAATCAGCTGTCAGTAACTTTGATAGAAACTCTAATACCAAACACTTTCTAACAGTCAGACTTGAAAGTTTGAAAAGCTTGGCAACGAAATACGATGAGGTACAGTCCGAAATCGAACTTATTTGCAAAGACATAAACGCTGCTCAAGAAGACCGAGTTGAGGTCGAAGAAATGTTATATTCCACAGAAGCTAATATTTTGCAATTAATTGATACCTTTAATGTTCAGACTGTACCTCCCGTATTAACGGGCCATATGCAATTAAAACCGATAAGTTTGCCCTGCTTCACAGGCAATATCTTGGAATGGCAGCATTTTTATTCAATTTTTTTGGACTTGGTGCATGCAAGATCCGATCTAACGTCAGTGCAGAAACTACACTATTTGCATTCTTCTCTAAAAAATGAGCCGTTAGACTTAATTAAATCACTACCTACTTGTAATGAAAACTACTCGATAGCGTTGAGTTAGCTGTCCGCAAGGTATGACAACAAGTTCATACTAGCAAAGTACTACATTCAAAATTTACTTGAAGTCAAGTCAACAATTAAAGACTCTGTCCAAAGTTTGGCAGAATTCACAAATACAATAACGTCTTCCGTTAATTCACTGGCGGCAATGCAACTGTCAGTGAATTCATTCGAGCTTATCACTATACAATTATTATCAGCAAAACTTGACCACACTATGTTTAAATTATGGGAGGAGTCTATAGACCCGGATAACCTTCCCAACTTTCAAGATTTTACTCACTTTTTAAACGCACGTAGGCAGCTGTTAGAAAATACACTGCCTATCGATGCCGGACAGCAACTCAACAAAGTAAGCTTAAGATTCAAAAAATCTGACAAACATAATTCACGAAGCGCTGCTGGCAGCACTACATTTAAGAGTTATCACTCAGCGTCAAGTAATTATTCATGTTTGTGTTGTAAATCTAATCATCCAATTTACATGTGTGATAAATTTCGTGCACTAAGCACCGCTGAGCGGGGACAATTTGTATCAAGTCACAAATGTTGTACCAATTGTCTTAGATCAGATCATTTTGTATCTAATTGTAAGATTAAGCAGGCATGTAAAATCTGCTCGAAACGACACCATACATTGTTGCACATAAACAATGTGCCGAAGCCAGTCTCTGCCAGCAGCAGTAATTATTGTTCACTCAAATTACAATCCACAAATAATATTCTTTTATCAACAGCAATTGTGTTTGTCATTGACCAGGCTGGCAACAGACAAACCGCAAGAGTTCTTTTGGATGCGGGTTCACAAATAAATTTTTGTACGGAATCATTTGCCAAGAAATTACGCCTTAACTTGACTAAATCCAACATACCGATTACAGGTATAAATAATACCGCGTGTCATGCCACTAATCTCGCGTCTATACGCATTATTTCTCGTTATCAAAGATTTAGCTTCGAGGCAGATTGTGCGGTTTTATCTGCATTAACCCATAAACTGCCAGCACAATATTTTGATATAAATCATTTCAACATTCCAGATAACGTGTTCTTAGCCGACCCACATCTTAACATTTCGGCTGACATCGACATACTTTTGGGAGCGCAATTCTACCTAGATTTAATTTTAGCCAACAAATACGTACGCGGTCCTCATTTTCCCATTATTCAGGAAACAAAGTTAGGCTACATTTTGGCAGGCAATTTGCCCAAACATTGCCGTTATAAGGGTCCTGCTGTTTCGTTCCTAGCTAGGAACAACGACGGTCAAATTTTGCAGTCTCTCGAAAAATTCTGGGAAGCAGAAACTATCCCTGATAATACACCTGATAACGAGTCAGCTTGTGAGGAGCATTTCGTGGGGTCTACTCATCGCAATCAAGAGGGTAGGTTCGTTGTTTCACTACCATTTAAGTCCGACCATCTCCAGTTGGGGGAATCGTATACCAATGCTGAAGCATGATTTTTGAATTTAGAACGCCGATTCAGGCGTGATTCTAAGCTTGCGTGCGATTACGCAAACTTTATTAATGAGTATAAGGATCTTGGCCACATGACGCTTATCGATAATTGCTCTATCAATTCTGGGGTGTCAAATACTTACTATCTGCCTCACCATGCCGTTTTTAAGCAGTCTAGCTCGACCACAAAACTGCGCGTCGTTTTTGACGGTTCGTCCAAAACTACCAATGGCCTTTCTCTCAATGACATATTGTTGGTAGGCCCGAATGTTCAACAAGACCTTTTTTCTATTCTTTTACGTTTCCGTATGCATAACTATGTTCTCATCGCCGACATCGAGAAGATGTATCGACAAATTCTGGTATCTGAAAAGGATTGTCACTATCAACATATTCTGTGGCGTGACTCTCCCCTCGAACAATTTAAACACTTGCATTGCGAACTGTAACCTACGGCACGGCTAGTGCTTCGTTTTTGGCCACTCGCTGTCTTATTCAAATTGGTAAGGACCATGAAGCTTCTTTTCCTGATGCGGCGTTAGCTATAACAAATGATTTCTATGTCGACGATTTGCTAACCGGTGCAGACACCATCTCTGATCTGACCAAGTTGAAATCTGACTTAGGTACGTTGTTGAGTCAATACGGTCTCACGCTGCATAAATGGGCATCTAGTGAACCCAGGGTGGTCTCAAGTCATGACAATTTATCACTCCCCTTAAACAAACAGGGCAATGTGCGTACCCTGGGCATTCTCTGAAATAACACTGCCGATTCATTCCTGTTTGACATTAAATCATTCTCCGTTGAATCAAGCATCTCCAAGAGGAGAATTCTGTCGATTATCGCAGGCATATACGATCCACTTGGACTGATTGGTCCCATTGTTTTCTTGTACAAACAGTTTATGCAGCAACTCTGGCTTTGCAATCTTGGTTGGAATGAACCGATCTCCGGGCAATTACGTTTGGCTTGGCATTCATTGTGCGATAAATTATGTCTGGTTAGCAAAATTGTTGTCCCACGTTCTATTCGTTGCAAGTCTGAGGCAAGTATAGTTGAATTACATGGTTTTTCGGATGCTTCTGAAAAGGGGTTTGGGTGCTGTATTTATATTAGAGTCATTTATCAAGATTCATCGGCCTCTTGTCATCTCCTGTGTTCTAAATCTCGCGTGGCTCCCCTACGACAGGTGTCGTTACCTCGCATCGAACTCTGTGCTTGCTTGTTGTTATCGCGACTCGTATCTAAGGTCGTTCCTGCGCTTTATTCGTTTATTAATAGTGTTCATTTATATTCTGACTCCATGGTGTCTCTTTACTGGATTCATGCCCAGTCCACGAGGTGGAAAACCTACGTCGCTAATCGTGTTGCCGAGATTCAGCGTCTTACGCAAGCCTATACATGGCATCACATCAATTCTAGACACAATCCTGCTGATATTATCTCTAGGGGGTGTCACCCTGACGTTTTGCGCGATTGTTCGCTTTGGTGGCACGGTCCCGCTTGTTTGTCTCAATCTTCCGAGTCCAATCCTTTTCCACTCTTTTTACCTTCTAATCCGTCGTCTTCTGAAGTCACTGCGGAAGAGAAACAAACCCCCAACCTTTCTCTAATGTCCTACCCTGGCTATTGACATTTTTAAGGACTTTTCTTCGTTGCACCGTCTGACACGCATATACGCTTACTGTTTTCGGTTCATCAAAAATATTAGACTCTCCAGTGCTGACAAAATAACGGGCGCTCTTACCTCCGTCGAAATTCATCATGCTCTTAATTTCTTCATAAAACAATCTCAGTCGATCCACTTTGCTGCCGAGATTAATTGTCTTCGTAATGGGTCTTCTGTCTCTATCAGGAGTAAGTTGTCTTCTCTCGACCCGTTTCTTGATGAGTCTGGAGTAATACCCGTTGGCGGGCGATTACAGCAGTCGCAACTACCTTACGACAATAAACATCCTATGGTCTTGCATCCATCGGCTCATATTACTCGCCTTATTATTGAACGCGAACACATTCGTCTACTTCACGCTGGTGCTCAACTCGTGCATCACTCACTTCGTCAACGTTGGTGGATTATTAATGCCAGGTTAGTCATTCGCTCCATCATTCGTACATGTGTCAAGTGTCTCAGGTTTAGTGCCTAACAGCAGATTCAGAGGCTTGGTATTTTACCATCTCCTAGAGTCACTCCATCGCGGCCGTTTCTATTCTGCGCGGTTGATTATGGTGGTCCCTTCATGATTCGTCATGGCGGGCAGAAATCCAGAACTCTCTCTAAGGCATACGTGTCTTTGTTCATTTGCTTAGCAACCAGGGCCATTCATTTGGAATTGGTTTCCGACCTTACAGCCAATGCGTTTATAGCTGCCTTACGTCGTTTTATGTCCCGTAGGGGCATACCCAGTCAGTTATATTCTGATAATGGCACAAACTTTAGGAAGGCCCGCAATGTTTTACATGACCTCTACAATCTTTGGCATAATAAGGATGCCACCTCATCAATCAAATCATTCACGTCCTCTCAGGGTATTTCATGGTCATTTATTCCGTCGTCGTCACCTCATTTTGGTGGTCTTTGGAAGAGCGGCATAAAGAGTTTAAAGTTTCATTTGCGCCGCGTGGTAGGCAAGTCTATACTCACCTTCGAGGAGTTTACGACAGTTTTGTCTCAGATAGAGGCATGTCTAAACTATCGCCCTTTATTTGCCATCTCATCGGATGTGAATGATCCGGTGCCACTTACACCTGGCCATTTTTTGATTTGGGCACCATTAACGGCGATACCGGACCCAGACTTATCTCATGTTCCTATCTCTCGTCTTGCACGTTGGCAACTTCTCCAGAAGTTTGTCCAAGTCATTTGGAAGGCTTGGTCTCGCGACTATTTACACCAATTACAACAACGTCACAAATGGAAATTCGCAAAGGATAATGTTTCCATTGGGGACGTAGTTTTACTTATTGAGGATAACCTACCTCCATTAGCCTGGAAATTTAGTGTAATTACCGCCACATTTCCAGGCCCAGACAACTTAATTAGAGTCGTAGACATTCGCACGCCTACTGGTGTTTTGCGGAGACCAGTACATAAGCTATGTCTGTTGCCAGCGCGGGACTAGACTTAGACACAAGGTTATTATGATCATTTAGCACAATGCTATTTTACTCGGCCATTGGCTTTATTACTTTATTATATGACCATTTGGTCAACTTAATTGTGATATGTATCATCACAACATTTTCATGACAATTTACACCATTGCGTGTTTCTATACTAAATTTGCATGTGACTTGTAAGTTCACAACCGTGCACTGTGCTATCATCTCTGTACTTCATCATAGTTTCATGGTGGTATATTTGCTATTTTGTATTTATATGTTAATATTTTGTGTGGCATACTATGTCCTACACATTTACATTTTGATTGGTATTGGGTATGTGTCATGTTATCGGTGGTATTGTTTTATAAAAATTTGTTACATAATATTCGCATGGTTTGCAGTTATACAACCATGTATGCATTTCTTGCACAGTTGTTAATATGTGTGATTTATTGTTCTATGAATGTATTTCTCAATTGTTCAACTCGTGTATTACATTTGTAACCACAGTGTCGTATTTGTTACTTATGCTATTGCGCTTATTCATATTTGTAATTAACTAAATTGGTGTTTATTGTATTTATTATATAACTTGCATTTATGTAAAACATATTGTTTTTTGGGTCTACTGTCTGTAACCACGCCACGCCTAGATTTTATTTTTATATGGTATTTTGTATTTTGTGATTATGCATTGCACAATTATTATTCCTGCTTAATTATGACATACATGTCATTACATATGTGCTCGCAATCAGTCAGCTATCTATAGCTTGTTTTCACACAACCATATATTGTAAATTCCTGAAACTTCAGGTATAGCATGACTCGTTCAACTTTATGACGCCATGCTAGATTTACGTCTAAACATGTATAATTTGTGACAATTTATTTGTTCATTGTATGCAATACTCTGTACAGGTCTACTGGCCTCAACTATTTCACGTTAACCATCTATGACTTGCATAGGGTTACAATTTACCGGCCCATCATGTGATGAGTTTCCGATCATTCATTATTAAACATTGTCAATTATGTACTTTCATGTTTTATATCGTTCAATATTGTATACATACAATATATTTGGGCAATACATTGCCAGCGCTTACATTTTCAATCATGCATAAAATCACTTTGCACGCCAACCTTGGCCTACTAAACGCTTATCTTTATTCAAGCTTATCGCTAAACAATTAATGCACAACTGTTATCTAAGATTACAACTCAAGGTTCAATGCAGCCTACTGAGATTAACTTTCATTATTAAGAACTCTGTATTTTATATAATAAGTTACTAAAATGTATTAAAAAGTCTATTGATTTTTTGCGGGCAGTTATGAACAGTAGCGCGGTAATTTTTGCATTCATGGGTTGGCTAATCTGCGCTTTTAATTTGCTCAATTCATGACTGTACATCTGGACAGTGCGTTACATACGTTCGCTAGCGGCGGTCGCCCCTGCGCTCGCTGCTATCCTGTCACATTCATTTCTTCTTTGTCGCGACAATTAATGTAGGCCTTAGGCCCAAGACTTTATATATGGCCTTCTAGGCTTTCTCACTAAATTAATTCTTCAATGTAACATTTTACGACTTGTATTTACGATGCGCTCATTAGCCAATCTTATATTCAAAATTGACACCTAACCATTTCAATGCTGTAATAATCTGAATAATTTTCAATAAATGTATTTACTACAGTCCACTCTCTCTTCATCATTTCTGCATCCTGGCGAATTAATTACAACAGTAAATCGACAATTCATGAACACTTCATACTTAACAACCGGTATACCAATATACTATGTTTACAAGATATTGACAGGTCACGTGTGGTAGTCATAGTTAAATGTATAAAAATTTTTAAAATAATAAATATTGTAGTGTGATGTGACTAAAACCCTTGTGCAGTTGAATAATTAAAATGACAAAATAAAAATAAAAAAGGCAAAACCAATAATTTATGTTTGTATTTAATTCAATGTATAAACAAACTCAGTATCATAGCCTAAAACAAAAGTAGAGTGAACTAAGTTTTTCATATTATGTGATAATTTAGAACTAGAATATTAATACTTAATAATTAATACTTACCCCAGAATGTAATAAACCAAATATGCCAGTGTTTTCATCTCCTAATATGTTTCTCGTTGGTGTAACGACTTGATACGTAAACCCAAATTTTTGCTGAAGCGTCTCTACAATTTCAAATGCAATTCCTTCTCCCACCAACTGCCCGGATGCATTCATTGTAGCCCCACTTAATGGCCAGTCTCGCTAATATCACATAAGTATACTTTAATTTGCACACAGTAGGCAAGTTTAACCAGCTTTTGATTCACAGCATATTAAAAAAATATTGCTTTTAAAGAAAGTACAAAAGTATGTCGTTAGCCCAGTTGTATAAGCCTACTGTTAAACTATCACTCTTACTTTTTACATTATAGTAATACATAATATGTAGGTACAGTATGCCAGTTATTTTCTTTTTAATAAGTATATTTTCTTATTACAGTAGACTCTTTGTTAACCGCCTCCTCTTTAACCGCTAATTGGGTTAACCTCTGCCTTCCAAGAAATCCGCTGCAACCGATGCTCAGCTCATGTAAGTCACAACATGTCAGCCGTCTTTTGTTTGTTTAGCTCAAATCAGTTGCTATCTGGCGTTAGTGCCATCTGGAGTATTCGTATGTAGTGCACAGTTTTGTAATACAATTCAGTGTTATTTGTGAGTTTTATTTATTAATGTGTTTAAAACTCTACTGAAACGAGTGCGGTAAAGTGAAAACGTATTATGGTGGCCATGGAACAAAAGCAAAATGTGATAGAGAGGCTTTATACTGACTCGGAACACAAAGTGTTTTATTGGTAAAACTGTAAAAGTTTTACCTCATAGCCTGAACCAGTTTTCGCATATTATAAGCTTCATCAGAGGCTGTCACTGGGAGCACTGTCCGTCTTGTTCTTGGTGACGGCGTCGACTTTTGAAGGATCGATGTTGTGTGTGTGGGGTGTGATATGTTCAAATAATACGTGTGATTTGAATAACGTTTTTATCAATAAAAAACTTTGTGTTCTGAGTCAGTAGTGATATACTTATATTTAGTTAATCAACGGACACGTCATGGGCAACGAAATCCAAGAGAGGCTTGATAAAGGCGAATCAGTGAAACTCATAAGTGACGAGCTTGGTGCTAGGATAACGATGGTTAAGGACTGCCATCAAAATAAAAAATCAATTCGAGATTATTACATTCAAATTGAATAAGAAAAAGTCTTGGATTTTGTTCTCCATGAAGTGTCCGTTACTTAACTAAATATAATTAAATCACTACCGACTCGGAACACAAAGTTTTTTATGATAAATACAAACACACGAAAACACATAAAAACGACATCCTAAACGAACAGACACAATTCAAATCACATGCATTATTCGAACATATCACACCCCACACACACAACATCGATCCTTCAAAAGTCGATACCATCGTCAATAACAAGACGGAGAGTGCTCCCAGCAGCAGCATCTGAAGAAGCTTTTTAAAAGCAAAAATATGGTTCAGGCTATAAGGTAAAACTTTTACATTTTTCCCATAAAAATTGTGTTCCGAGTTGGTAGTGATTTAATTATATTAAGAAAAAATCCTTTCAACATGCTGCTCATTAAAAAAAAACCATCGAATGAATTGGTTGACAATGCATTGTGACTATGGTTCCTTCAAGAACGGTACAAGGGCATGCTGATAAGTGGCCCAATTTTAATGGAAAAGGCTGTCATGCTGCAATTGAAGCTCCAAAATGGAGGTGACTTTGTTGCTAGTGATGGTTAGTTGACATGGTGAAAAAAACGATATGGGTTTCATTTCTTAAGTGTTTGCAGAGCAAAGCTATTGGTGACCTAGCTGGAGCTGATGAGTTCAAAAACAACACACAAAGAACTTATTGGAAAAGAAGGTTTACATCCTGAACAAGTCTACAACATAAATGAGACTGGACTAAATTTTAAATGTGTGCTTAAAAAAACTTTTGCTGCCGGTAATAAAAAGTCAGCTTTAGGTTTTTAAGTCAACAGGGAGAGGATCACTGTTGCATTGTGTTCAAATGCCTCTGGAACTCATAAGTTCCCCTTGTTGTTATCGGTAAAGCTCAGAAGCCCTGCAGCATCATGAACATGAATGTTTCATCATTTCCCATCTGCTACAGAGGTCAGAAGTCTGCGTGGATGAACAAATGTATTTTTAAAGATTGGTTAATCAATGAGTTCATTTTTAATGTGAAAAAAAAAACACTTAAAAGACTTGAAAATGCCAATCAAAACGGTTTTGATGTTAGATAATGCACCTACCCATCCTAAAGGACTTGAGAGTAAGGGGGAACCTGATAAAATGTTTTTTCTCCCATCACATGTGACCAGTCTAATACAACCAATGGACCAAGGAGTCATTGAGTGCTTCAAGGGGAGCTACAGGAGAAAACTGCTTTTAGACATCCTGAAAAAAATGGAATTAGAAGGAAGAGAACTTGTTGATGTTTTGAAATCCATAAACATAAAAGATATCATTTATATGGTGGCCAAATATTTTGAAGACATTCCAAGTTTAACAATTGTAAAATCACGGAGAAAACTTGGCCTGATCTTCAAGAGGCTGTTGAAGAAAATGTACACAATAACCCATCGACAAAGAAGGAAAATGTACAAGAATCTGAGGCAGGCAACAATCTAACCTTGTTAAATGACCAACAAAACTGACTGGCAACTTTGCGTTTCAAACACAAGATGTTCAAGAATGGGTTATTAGGGGTGAAGAGCTCAGAAATGAAATCTTAACAGATGGCAAAATCATTCAGGCTGTTCTCAGTGAAAGCCAAGTGGAAGAAGAAATCAGTGTAAAGGGGAAGAAGAAGGTGAAAAAATGGTGAAAAAATTAGCCATGATGAAGGAAGGAAAGTGCTACAGTTAGGAGCATCATACATCGAACAGCGGAAAGAATCAACAGCAGTTGATGTGATGTTTATAAAAAAATGGTTGGATTTCGTTGTCCATGACGTGTCCATTGATTAACTAAATATAATTATACCACTACCACGTCCAGACAGGACGTAGCTTCAAACAAAGATATTCTACATAGGCCAGACAGGACATAGCTTCAAACAAAGATACATTGAACAAACACAAAGGCACTACACTTCACTACCAGTACCACCTCCTTTGCAAATCAGCTTACTGAAGCAAACCACACATAAAATAAAATTGACAATAACATGGATATTGTATATGTACACACAAGAGGCCGGGAACTAGACACTCTTGAACAATTGGAAATATACAAACACACAAAAACACATAAAAACGACATCCTAAACGAACAGATGCAATTCAAATCACATGGATTATTCAAACATATCACACCCCACACACACAACATTGATCCTTCAAAAGTCAACACCGTCGCCAAGAACAAGATGGACAGCACTCCCAGTTGCAGCCTCTGATGAAGCTTATAATAAGCGGAAACTGGTTCAGGTTCACGGGGTAAGGTAAAACTTTTACATTTTTACCGATAAAAAACTTTGTGTTCCAAGTCGGTAGTGGTATAATTATATTTAGTAAAAAAATGGTGTGACTATGCATTAAAAAACAATTGAACACAAAAACAAAAGAAGATTACAGATTTTTTCAATTAGACTTTTAACTGTCTATAGCCTACAAATTTTTTATCAAGATTATTGTTTTGCTTCAGTGCTTTTGTTTTTGTTTAAAAAATTGTAAGTTCAGTACTCCTTTATTTGTTTTTTTAACTTAAATAATATTTAATATAATATAATATAGATATTACAGAATTTATAGTTTATGAGCATGTAGTATAATGGCCATTTTCTTTTAACCGACTATTCCATTATCTGACCAGGGGTCTGGTCCCATGTGGGTTGGTTGAGAGAGAGTCTACTGTATACATGACTAATTATTCTTAGAACTAGTTCAAAGTATTTATTTTAAATTTATAAATTTGCATTTCGATATTCTGTATTCAACATATTTTCTGTTGTTTGTAAAACAAAATCACTTTTATCTTAAGAAAACAAACAAAGAATAGTTTAATACACAGTGAAATGTTTGACCACATTATTACCATATGATGACATCTGGCTGTATTATTTTCATAAATAGTTTTACTTTTGTATGTCCACTTCCAGCTATCATCAGCTGACATGTGAGATGCTCAAATACACTTGAAATACTGTTGTGAGCACTTGAGAGTGTGTTGAAGAAATCAATAACTCATATTAACATTGATCAACTCATAAATAGAGCCTAAATTTAATGAAAACAGGTTTTATCTAATAACAAATTTTTGACAAATTAGGCAAGACTAGATCACTGAGAATGATTAGTGGTTTAAAGTGGTTATTACCAATCTGGTGTTATTGGTTTTAATCTCTTGACCATTTTAAAGTTTACAAACAGCTGCTGAAAAATTCAAAGTCTTTTGAATCTATACCTGATTTGGAGGCTATTAACAATGTTATGTGAGCAATAAGCAGTAGTTGCAAAAGAATTATTTTTTCAAATATAGCGTACAGGTTTCTTACTTTCTTCTCTCCTATGCACACTTTTTATGCATGTTGTATCTCTTCTCTCCACTCATTTTCTATTTAGTAATAGTCTGGTTTGTATGGTTTTGGGTAAACTCTGTGATAAAGTATATAAAATACCAATTGTGCCAACCAAAAATTTTTAATTCTTTTTTTCTATTTTAATCTTTGGAAAGAATGGGTTGTAAGGATTTTATCGCACAAATTTTGTTTTGATATAACAACATATAATGTTTATTTTAATTAAATTTTGAAACAATATTCTTGCTTGGTAATCTTGTGATAACACTCTGCTGTACTTGTGATATCACGACTTTATCTGGATTGAGGCAAACTCGTGATACGTCAGGCATACTCGTGACATCTAAAATCATAAATAAAATTATAAATAAAATAAAGCTAAAATCATATGGTCAAAAAACATGAAAATTAAAAACGCCATTAATGTTATAATCGTATGGAGAAAGCCAATACAGAAAATAAAAACTATCAAAAATTTTAGTAGAAAACAATTTAAAAGATTTATATTTAATGGAAGTCTTTTTCAGAAGTAAATGTAAAACATTAAATAAATTTGTACATTACTAGAAAGCAGCTTTATTTGGAAAACAACACAAAACATTTAAGAAACTACGATCCGCAGATAAGCTCCTACGACATATACGCCATCTATAACCTATCAAAATATGTACCATCGTATTCAATATGTATTAACCAATAATTTAAAACTAAATCTAATGCTTAATATAGTGAATTACACTGATGGTACAATAAAAATACACGTCCTATTAATAGATACAGACATATAAGAAATATTCCTTACCTTTCACTTCAAAACGTTGCAAAACAATAAACATGTGTCTTACTGGGGCCTACAATATCTCAAATTGGATATTAGAATGCGCTGCGCACAACTGGAGAAACTAGGCATTTGTGGGAGCATTGGTTAACCCGTGACAAGCTTCACAAAAAGTATCACGAGATTACCTCTATCACGAGTATCCGAGTTCGCCATATATACTATAGGATGCGTTTTTAAGAACTGATATGAAAATACTGATGTGAAAAGTCACAGGAAATTGAATTGAATGAAATGACACTTACCATCATTGTTGCTATTCTTAACTTCTTGCCACGCAACAGTTCCTTTTTCAGCTGTTCATCAGACTTCAAAACACATTTGAATTCATTCCTCGTTTCATCGCCAATGCCTAAAAAACAAAGCAAAATTGATGCAATGTTCTGCGGCCTGCTTTCAAGCAACATTGCAACAGAAATTCTGCAGGCTTATTTATTCCAGATTCATATAGTGGTTTGTTTGTTCTGGAGTACACCAAGCCCAGATAAACACACTTGAATTTTTATTATTATTTTTTTTTTTAAGGAGAACTATATTTTGCATCACATGTAGTACCACATCTGTCAATTGGTATGTTAGAAACAAAGCTAAACACATCTGTAGTAGCCAATTCATGATGTACCTTGGTCAGTGCGATAACAATTATGATATGACTTCTAAAACTTGTTTTGGAAGATTTTCTTTTAGAAGCTGGTAATGCAGTGAGACCTGGAAGTATCTAAAAGTCTTTTGACACCTTTAGTAGACACATCTTCATATGTTAGGTCCACATTAAATTTTATTATTCAGTATTTGTGTTTATCAGAATTGTCAGAATAAGAATTTGCAA
This sequence comes from Magicicada septendecula, assembly GCA_034769895.1. Lineage (NCBI taxonomy): Eukaryota > Metazoa > Arthropoda > Insecta > Hemiptera > Cicadidae > Magicicada > Magicicada septendecula. Next base: position 37,340,737 of record CM068369.1, read on the forward strand.
TAGTGTAGACAAACTTAAGACACAGAAATATTATTACTACTACTTTATTAAAAGATTGTAGAAGAGTAGATGGTTTTAGGCAAGAAATTTGTTTGTTTTGTGTATTCAGCATTCTTGACTTAATATGGTGAAATACTAAAATTGTGCAAAGATATTCTTAATAAAACAAACAACTTCCAAAGAATATGTGGGACATTACAGAGAACACTCAATGGAAAGACCACGAAAGAAACACAAATAAAATTCTATAAGGTGATGTCAGTCCCCATGATATTATATGGGTCCGAATCATGGGCACCTAGAAAGAAAGATTATAGACAGATTGAAACATCTGAAATGAAATATCTTAGATCTGTGAAAGGTTGTATAAGATTAGATCACATAAAGAACGAAGAAATAAGACAGGAATTAAAAGTACAACCAGTAACAGAACTAGCAAAAAATTATAAAAGAAGATGGAAAGAGCATGTTATGCGCATGTCTCCAGAAAGAATTCCAAGAAAAATCCTGATTTATAAGCCAACTGGAAGAAGAAATGTTGGCAGACCGAGATGGAGATGGTGAAGCCGGAACAGGCAAGCTGCCTAATCCTGGACAGATAGATGATTATGACTAAAATTGTGAGATGTGATCATATTAAATTAAAGGTATTGGAAATAAGTTTGTAAGTACTATTTAAATTCTTGGATTTTATTGTCCATGATGTGTCCATTGATTAACTAATTGTAACACAACCGACTAAGAACACAAGTTTTTTATTGGTAAAAATGTAAACTTTTTATATAATAATGAAACTTTCACATGTGAAACTTACTTGTCTTTTTCCGTAGAACGCGTTTTGGCGTCGTGTTCGCCTTCTTCAGCTTAGAAACAGACTGCCAGTACTTTGTAACGGTTATTGCTTGGAAGGTATAGTGGGGGTGGTGTGTAGAGGAAGGGGATTGGCGCAGGGATCCAAATTATTGTTTGTTTGTTATATAATTGTGTCGAAAAGTGTATGTGATTTATATTGTAATTGGTCATTAAGTATGTTGTTTGGTTGTGTTGTGTGGTGTTTGTATATTTCATACTGTTCAGCTGTGTTGAGTTTTTGACCTTTGGATAAGTAGTGTAAAATTTCAAGATTAGTATCTATGTTGGTGTAGCTATGGTTATGTGTATGTATGTGTGTGGCAAATGCAGAATGTATATTGTTGTTGGATAAGGCCTTTAAGTGAACACTTTTCGACACAATTATACAACAAACAAACAATAATTTGGATCCCCGCGCCAATCCCCTTCCTCTACACACCACCCCCACTATACCTTCCAAGCAATAACCGTTACAAAGTACTGGCAGTCTGTTTCTAAGCTGAAGAAGGTGAACAGGACGCCGAAATGCGTTCTACGGAAAAAGACAAGTAAGTTTCACATGTGAAGTTTCATTATTATATAAAGTGTAGTGCTGTGAAAAAAGATGATGAACAAACAAGACAACTGTAAACTTTTTAGCTTATAGCTTGAACCAGTTTTCGCTTATTATAAGTTTCATCAGAGGCTGCCAATGGGAGCGGAGATTATTCTGTGATATACCTAATTAATATTATTTTCTCTTATTTCTAGTACTGTTTCTGCCAGCAACAGCAGCAAAAGCACCACGCTACTGCAAGATTGTAGCAAGGTACAGTTTCGGTTTCAATTAAAATGATTACTCATTTTTATCAGTGGACTGGAATAAGGTGTTGGAACACTTGCTCAGAGTGACACTTGTTCGGAATGTACCTGTGTCATCAATGGGATGATAAAATGTGCGTGAACACACACACACACACACACACACACACACACACACACACACACACACACACACACACACACACACACACACACACACACACACACACACACACACACACACACACACACACACACACACACACACACACACACACACACACACACACACACACACACACACACACACACACACACACACACACACACACACAGAGGTATATACCAAATAAACAACTACCGGTATTTGGTCTACTTCATTCTTCCAGTCCTATTTAATTAATGTATAGAGAAAGTTCAAATCTTACTGGGCGAAACAAGGGGGATTCTGATTTTTCCATAAATGTGTATATAATGCTAAAATCTATTCTACATCTGTGTGCTTTAAAAAGGTCTTAAACTTTTTAGAAATGAATTGATTATCTTTGGAACAGAGATTTTCTCTTCTTTTCTTCAAGGTTGAGAGATATACTGTCAAATGTGTGACTGTAGTAATCAGTGTCTTCTCGGAGGGCATTGATCAGTAAGTAAAGTGAAAGAGAATTAATGAAAAATAGTGAAAGGTACATCAATAAGCAACAATTGATGGTATCACAACATGGAAAGAGTAGTCTTTTCTAAATTAAATAGTGTGTTGACAGAAACTGGGTAAAAGTTAACAAATTGGTTAGGATTGTTCAAGTTTCCAGTTTTAAGATTGATTGAAGATTAATTATAAGTATAACACTACCGACTCAGAACGCAAGGTTTTTTATTGGTAAAAATGTAAAATTTTTACCTTATAGCCTGAACCACTTTTTGCTTATAAGCTCCATCAGAGGCTGCCAATGGGAGCGCTGTCCGTCTTGTTCTTGGCGATGGCGCCGTCTTTTGAAAGATCGATGTGTGTGTGTGGTGTGATATGTTTGAATAATATGTGTGATTTGAATTGTGTCTGTTCATTTAGGATGTCGTTTGTATGTGTTTGTATATTTCCAATTGTTCAAGAGTGTCTAGTTTTTGGCCTTTTGTGTGTATGTGTAGAATATCCATGTTTCAGTTTCAGTTTGTGTATGTGTGGTTTGCTTTAATGAGGTGGTTTGCTTTAATGAGGTGGTTTGCAAAGGTGGATTCGGTGGAGGAGTGTAGTGCCTTTGTGTGTTCAATGCATCTTTGTTTGAAGCATCATACTGTCTGACCTATGTAGATTTGTTGCAATCTAAGGCATTTAGTTTGTAATACTTTACATGGATGCTTCTGGATCTTCCAAGCCATACCACTTATCTTCCCTCTTATTTTTGGCACTTTCTTTTGTCTGTCTAACTTTCTTGGCTATGTTGGAAGCCATATGCTGTACTTTACAACACGAAGTAAATCCACGTTTTCAGTTTCATGGTTGTGTAACAATTTTAACCAACTGCTAAACACAGTTTCTTATGCACTCTACACCTTATTATATTTCTGTTGAAAGCGCTTACAGAATCATAAACCCCTAAACGCAAGATTTGTACGAGGGACGTTCACGTCAATCCGGGACTTTTGTTAGACTAGAGTGTAAATGGAGATTCCTGCAAATTCTGTTGGTCGTACATATGAAGTACAAGTGTTAGCTATTACCGCATGGCGCGCTGTATTGTTTACACGTTAAACAATAACAATAGTCAGTCGTAAAGAACATGGCGTCCAATGCACATGTGGAACAGCGTGTTGTAATGAAATTTCTCGTGAATGAAGGCGTAAAACCCGGTGAGATTTATTCGCGACTCCTTGCGCAGTACGGTGCTGAGACTCTTAGTCGCAGTAAAACATTTGAGTGGTGCTAACATTCTAAAGAAGTACGTACATCAGTGAGTGACGATCCCGGTCGAGGTGGTTCGAAGCCTACTGTAGTCACTCCCATAAACATTCAGCGAGTGGAAGAACGGATCCTTGATAATTGACGGATAACTTGTCAGCAAATTGCAAAATAAATAAAGGTGTCTGTGGGAACTGTAAACAAAATCATTCACGAACATCTGAAGTTCAGTAAGGTTAGTGTACATTGGGTACCAAGACAGCTTTCTGCTTCGACCGGCAAAGAAGATTGCAAATCTGCAAGGAGTTAAAGGAACGTTTTGACAAAGAAGGCCAGCTTTTTCTCGATCGAATTGTTACCTGCGATGAAACATGGGTCCATCATTCCAACTCTGAATCAAAACGTGCATCAAAGCAGTGGACTCACCACCTACCAAAAAATTTCTAACAGTTGCTTCTGCAGGCAAAGTTATGGAATTAATTTTTTGGGATAAAAATGGCATTATTCACGTCGATTTTCTACCCCGTGGAGTCAATATTAATAGTGAGTACTAGTGAAAAGTTCTTCAAGATGTGGACAATGCTTTCAAGAAAAACGGCTTGGTGCAATCACTAAAGTTTCTACTTCTGTAATTCAATGCAGGACAATGCACGTCCGCATACCGCCCACCGCACGACATGCACGCTACAAGATCTTGGCTGGGAGTTACTACCACACCCCCCTTACAGTCCGGACCTCGTTCCCAGCGATTTTTACCTATTCGGGCCTTTGAAGTTGTTCCTTGGAGGCCAGCATTCCAACAGCGACGATGAGCTGAAGGAGTCGGTCCTATCTTGGTTTCGACGTAACGACAAATCTTTCTACACTGCGGGTATCCAGGCACTAGTGAAACGCTGGGATAAATGTATAAATGTAGCAGGGGATTACACTGAGAAATAAAAGCATTTTTTACTGTCATAAATGTGTTCTATATTTATTAAAAATTAATAGTCCCGGATTGACGTGAACGTCCCTCGTAGATCAAGAAATATGGTTGTTGGTAAACATCACCAAATGACACTATTCACCGACTTATTTAGGTTCTGAGTCTTACTGTGCAGACAATTTTTTAAAATCTTCAAAAATAGTCTTATTGCTTTTATAACTGATAAAGGGAGATGAAAATACTTTGAATGATCATAGATTGTGTTAAACCAATATTCTGGTATTGTATGATTGTGCTTCAAACTTGAAGCACTTCTGTCATTTTGACTGTCATTAGCAGTGGCGGCCGGTGTGTCCTGAGGAAGGGGAGGCTACGAGACAGTCAGTCAGTCAGTCATAGCACCCCCCCCCCCGGACACACGTTATGTCATTCTTAAGTATGGTATAGTTATCTGATTTTAACAGCGTTTGAAAGCTGTGATGAATTTACTTGTACGCCTTCAGCAGACCATATAGTCTTGTTTGTGCTTATCAGTAAGAAGATAACATAATATCTTCGAATTTACCTCACTACCGCATAGCTATTTATGTTGGTTGTGCAATGATGAGTGAAAAGTTCTAGATTTGTTTTTGTGCCTTTTAAGAAATAAAAATTTTGGGGTAGGTCGACCAGTATTTCATTGTCACTCAACCGAGAAAATTGTTTATTCAGTAGTGTTGTAATAACGCATTTGTTCGATACTGCAATATCACTTTCATTTTCTTCTGCTAATTCCATTTTATCCTCGTAGTAGAGATCACAAACACACGCCAAGAAGAGATAAATAATAACACACACACACACACACACAAGGAGCCCGAGAACGTAAAGACCGCGTAAAACTAACACAAACCACACTAATCCGCGCCGAGAGGCTAATGCACTCGTTGCCTCCCAAGTACGGTTACAGACAGGGGGGGGGCCATTCCGGCTTCCCGCGCTAACCTAGCGATCAGCTGTTTTTGCCGCGGATGTGGACTGGTGGAAGAAATACGCGCGAGTCTTGATTTACCATGCAATCTTACCTGAGACAATGTCCTACTTAGCATCTCTCTGCTGTTTACACGAAATATTAACAATAATTGTAATGAGCTATTCATATAGAAAAAGGATTAAACAACAAGATTAAATGGTTTGCGGCAAAAAATAATGGTAAAATTTATTTATACATTTAATGGAAAGTAAGCAAGTCTGTCCACATATAACATTGACAAAATGGCACAAGATGTAAAATTAAGTCGGAAAGGAGGCGATATTATATATATATATATATATATATATATATATATATATATATATATATATATATATATATATAATTTTTTATTATTCGTTAATTTTATATTAATAGAATTATTTCGATTGTTATTAATTTACTTAGAAACCTCTGATGATACTGATTTTTTTCAGTGAAACGTGCGTCAGGTGTTAAAAAGAATATACGAAATTATACTACTTGCAGAAGAAACAAATTGAAAACATCACAAACTTTATATATATATATATATATATAATATGCCTGCGTGGGTGGGTGCGCGTACGTGCACACGCGTGCGCGCATGAGTGCGTGTATAAACATTTCTATGTAGTATAATATATTTGAAACAAGCTTCCAATTATTATAATTATAATCAATATCATAATCATTTTCTTTATCTACATTTTCATTGTTATTTCATTGTTACTAGTTTCAGTTAAAAACTGAAGCTAGTACGTTTAGTTGTAAACATAAATACTTTTATCAACGAAATGAAAATGGTTATTTAGTTGATACATACCTTCATAGGTGACTCAAATTTTTGAAGACGAAGCTACCCAGAGCCGACTCTTTGTTGCTGCATACTTTTCAAGTGACTTGAAAAGTCACGTACGCGCACCCACCCACGCAGGCATATTATATATATATATATATATATAAAGTTTGTGATGTTTTCAATTTGTTTCTTCTGCAAGTAGTATAATTTCGTATATTCTTTTTAACACCTGACGCACGTTTCACTGAAAAATATCAGTATCATCAGAGGTTTCTAAGTAAATTAATAACAATCGAAATAATTCTATTAATATAAAATTAACGAATAATAAAAAAATTATATATATATATATATATATATATATATATATATATATAATATCGCCTCCTTTCCGACTTAATTTGACATCTTGTGCCATTTTGTCAATGTTATATGTGGACAGACTTGCTTACTTTCTATTAAATGTAGAAATAAATTTTACCACTATTTTTTGCCGCAAACCATTTAATCTTGTTGTTTAATCCTTTTTCTATATGAAAGCTCATTACAATTATTGTTAATATTTCGTGTAAACAGCAGAGAGATGCTAAGTAGGACATTGTCTCAGGTAAGATTGCATGGTAAATCAAGACTCGCGCGTATTTCTTCCACCAGTTCACGTCAGAGCGAAGCAACCAATGGGAGCGTAATTGGCCGGAGTGGCCTACCTTATATTCTAGTTACATTGGGTTACAGATGCTCTAGCCCCCCCCCCCCCCCACCACAACCAACTGTCAGGCACGTAGCCATACGAGAACTACGGCGGCTACTCAGATCCCTGCCTCTGCTGCTATTCTGGGCTATTGATAACGCGCTATTAAAATGTTTTTTGTATTTAATCAGATAATTTAAAGCCAAATTGTGATTACAGATTGATTACGGGTTCAGTTACAATAAGAAATAAAGCCTATTACTAGTTGTTTGTTTTTAATATTTTTCTAAATTTCAGCTGTTAATAATAACTCTAAATTTCTATTTTCTGATTTTACATTCTGTTTTTTTTCTGATAATCACCGTAGCGAAGCACGGGTATCCAGCTAGTAATGCATAAAACTTTCATAATTCAGGTGATATATGTATTTGCATTATTAATTCGTTTGACAAGTGTACCAACGTAATGAAACTAAATTATGTAGGTATTCTAATGAGTCATGTAACAATGTGCACAGAATTTTTGTGGATTGCCAGGCAACGAGAAATACTCGATGAAATAAATAAAGAAAAAAATATTTAAAATTCAGATGTCCGTTTTTCAAACTTTTTTCCAGTTTTAGTCAGGCAAAGTCGAAGGTAAATGTAAGACAAAAAAATAAAAATTAATTTTGTCGATTTCTACTCCCATTAAGGTTGAAATCAAGACAATTTAGAAAGGCCATAGCCAATCACTGCAAAATTTGTCAAATAATTCATTCAGTGGAATAAAATACTGAAAATTGGAGAAACGGACACGACTTTGATTTGCGCCACTCGAAGCGTCCAGAAAGGTGCCACTCACACCAGCTGAAAGAGCTCTCTAAGGCTTACAGGGAGCGAAAACGGATGCGTATTGTCGACCAGAATGGAAGCCTATTCTCGACCAGACGAGTGCTAGTGCAGTCGTGTTTGTACTAAATCTCGACGACGAAACAGTTGGAGCGACACCAATGGAGTGTTTGGAAGCAAGTACGACATCGAGATGGATTTGCTACAACTACAAGTCGTTCAGTCCTACAAGACTTCAAGAGAGACGGTTCAACAGCAAAGAGTATATGTATAAAAAAATTTTTAACTATAAATAATTTTAGAATTAACTATTAAAAAATTATAAAAAAGTTTTGAAAGCATAATTCTACACAATTTAAAAGATACAAATAGAAATGTTATTACACATTATAAAATATTAAGTTCCTGGATTTTGTTGTCCATGATGTGTCCGTTCTTACTAATTAACTATATGCCTATATAACTACCGACTCGGATCACAAATTATTGATAAAATTTATAAATTGTTACCTGATGGCTTAAATTAGTCTTCGCTCCGTTGGAGCTTTGCAAATTTACCTTTGCAAACCACACCATTGAGGCAGACCACACATACACAAACATAAACTGCAACATGGAAATCCTACACGTACACATAAAAGCCTGAAAACTAGACGCGCTTGAACAACTAGAAATATAAAAACACACAAAAACGAATAGAAACAACACTTAAACGAACGGACACAATTTAAATCACACATACTATTTCAACATATTACACCAACGATGTTTTGAAATACGATACCGCCACCAAACGTACAGACGGACAGCGCTTCTAGCGGCAGCCTCTGACGAAGCTCTAACGAAGCGAAAATTAGAGTAAGTCATCAGGTAAAAATTTGTAATTTTTATCAATAATAATTTGTGATCCGAGTCGGTAGTGTTATATATAGTTAATAAAATGTATTATTTATTGTGAGGAATCCCTTACAGGTTCTTCGACGAAGCGTTCTCAAGAACGAATTTGGCGAAGTTTGTGATCGACTGTTGTTTAGAAAAGGCTTACAATCGCCGAAGATAGATCATTTGGACGTCCTTCGCACAGAATTAGTGAATTAGTCGATCCCAACTTTGTCGAGGTCAGTGTCTGTAACATATGCCACCTCTCACTGAACCCGAAGAAGATCTCGTTGCTTGCCAAAACTAATCGATTCCAGTATCCGCCGAATCCAGTCGATGTGAACAACTTCCAGCCAGTAGAAGCCAATAATTTGGAGTGGCTGGATTTGGCGTATCAGCACAAAGAAGTCTTTCTTGCGTTCTATCCAGTATTGCACGGAATCGGGGATGGATTTAGCACATTCCTCCATGGAACGACGATCTTCGAGCAAGCACCTGGTGATGATCTCGTTTTCGCGCACGGATCTGAACGTGTTGTGAATGCTATCGATAACACGCAAACAAAAAAATCATCTTTGCCATGTAGAGCACGTATGGTGACGATCCTGCTGGCATATCCCGCTGGTTGCCTTCATACACTGCGTCACTGAGACGTTCATGAGGATTGTCATTGTAAACTGACGGAAACGAGAGCTCCATGGAGTACTGAACTTATCTCATGCTTTATCTTAACTGATGTAGTGGATGATGTCTAGCAGTCAGAAACTCAGACACGGGCATCGTCTCGACAGAAACCCGCGCTGTAGTAGACTGGCTTCTACTGGCTGGAAGTTGTTTACATCGACTGTCTTCCACGTTGACTCGACGATGATTAAGTGTTTTATGTAAATATCAAAAAGAACCTCGTCTGTTTAATTGCATGGATTCGGCCGGAAGCCAGTCGTTCGAGCTTGGAAGAAGTTCGCTGTACAAGCTTTATAACAATGCAGTCAATTTGAGAGTAGGCTACTCTACGTTGTTGCATACCAGCCAAAAGCGATGAAGCCTGTGACAATAAACCAAGCGCGGGTTTCTGTCGAGACGATGCCCGTGTCTGAGTTTCTGACTGCTAGACATCATCCACTACTCTGGAATAAAGATAACTGTTGCCGGTCAACACAACACATCAGTTGAGATAAATCATGAGATAAGATCATGGAAGAATGTGCTGAGAAAAACTGGCGTTTTTCAAATCCATCCCCGATTCCGTGCAATACTGGATGGAACGTAAGAAACACTTCTTTGTGCTGATACGCCAAATCGGTAAACATAAGATGTTCTTGACTTTGAGCACCGATAAAATCAAGTGGTCATATCTCTTGTCGATACTGCACCGTATTTAACGATCGTTAAAAAGATATCGACGTGCAAGGTCTGCTGACTGATCTCGATCAGAACAAGCTAATAAACTTTGCAATCCGTCATTATCTGCATATAACTTTCACAAACAGGTCGACACTATGCTGAAGACCAAGTATCGCCACAATCCGTTCGGCAAGTACCGGACTACTTCCTCCGTATCCAGTTCCAGCATCGAGGTGGCCTGCACGCGCGTATCTTACTGTGGCTAGAAAACGATCTAATAGAGGCCGTTAACGAGGAGATATCCCAAAGAATTAAATTGGTCGAGACGCTGAGATGGGTACGGTACGATGAGATCATCTACGCGTATCTAAGGTATAAGCCAACTTAGTGCACCGGCACACATGTTTACGTGCACCAAACGAGGCGAGAGGGGGTCCAAAGGGTGTGTGATGCGAACATATGCTTTCATAGAAGAGAAATGCACCAGCCTCTCCACCCCAACTCCACTCTCACCTACACGTCGGTGGGCCCTGTTACGCCGAGCAATCCAGTCCAAGGTTGTGGTAAATAATCCCTTCGGCGGAGCGGATCGGTAAGCAAACGAGAGATGGAGGTTCTGTCAGGACAGCTTGGGGGTATCCTGGGTCCTGGCCGGGCAGGATGGTGCACATCGGTAGCAGGGTGTACATCTAGTGTGGAGGCGGAGGAGGCTATAGTAGCCCAACGGCTGCACACATGGGCTGAGTCAGTTAGCCTACTGCGACCGGGCAGAGAGAGCTCGTCAGCTGAGGTGAAAGCAACTCTCTAGGGGAAGAGCACCCCGAAATCAAAGTTTCTGGTCCTCCAGGTTGGGGGTTGGATGGGAGAATTCTTCACATAGCCCATCTGTAAAACTTTTATGTGCAGAAACCTGTCAGTTTCTTTCGCCAGCCAAACTGGCGGAGGCTGTTAATGGAGGCCTTGACTCAGTAATGGGTTGTTGCGCCGCTGAAGAAGAAAACAAGGCGAGAGACAAGTTGCCGATTCAAGGTAGCCAACATATTGTATTGGGCCATAAACCCAAACCGACGGGAGAAGACGATAGCCGCCGCTCTGATTATCAGAGCAAAGCAAAGAAACACTGGCGGCTACTGCAGGAGTTTCTCGTCGATGCCAATTGCACGATGTCAAGATATTTAGATATTATAACGCCCGACACAGGTGTTCAACGCAACACGGACAAGAGATCTATACAAACACGTTTCGCTCATGGATCGGCGGCGTAGGCCTATTCGACTCTAACATGGACTGACAGTTGACTCTCGAGGAGTAGAATTGCGCATCGTATGTCGTAGAGTGCGTTAACAAGTCTAATAGCCATTTGTATAGAGAGCTGTTGAAGCTGAGAGAGCATCAGGCTAATAAACTTTGCAAACCGTCACTTGCTGCGTAAGCTGGGCGACACCATCACGGCTACGCTGCAGAACAATTGTCGCCACAATCCGTTCGGCAAGTACCGGGACACCGACTTTATTTCGTGTTCCAACGTCGAGGTAGCTCGCACGCGGGTATCTTAGTGTGACTTGAAAACGATGTAATAAATGCCGTCAGCGAGGAGATGTTCCAAACAATCAAATTGGTCGAGACGCTGAGATGGGTACAGTGCGACGAGATCGTCTACCCAATTCTGAGATATATACCAACCAAGTGCACCGCCACAAATGTTTACGTACACCAAACGAGGACAGAGACAAGCTGCCGATTCAACACAGCCAACATATCATGTTGGCCCGTGAACCCAAACCGATGATAAACGACGACAGCTGCCGCTATAACTATCAGAGCAAAGTGAAGAAACGCCGCGGCTACTAGAGGAGAAACGATACGACTCGTTCGACCAGTTTCTCGTCGATGCCACTAGCACGATTTCCAGTTATTTAGATATTATGGCGCCCAACTCAGGTGTTCGAACGTAAAACGGACGAGATTATCAAATACGTTTTGCTCATGGACTGGCGGCGTATTCGATTCTAACGTGGACTCACAGTTGATTCTCGAGGAGTAGAGCTGCGTATCTATGTCGTTAACAGCTCCAATCGAGGAATAAACCATTTGAATAGAGAGCTGTCGAAGCTGAAAGAGCAACACCCGGTCAAGGATTATACAGCGCTACTCAAGTGTCAAACTGTTCAACATACTCAAAATGTCGGCGTACTACCTACTTAATAAACCAGGAACTATAGTAGTCGTAAAGTGGTCTATATTCCCACGGTATGGGTGCGCGCGAGCGTCAGAAATCGTGTAAACGTAAAGGACTATTGGACAAGGAAAACACCAGCGAAGACAGCACCTCGGTACAATAATTTTTAATTCCAATTTCGCTATCATAAAAGTGATAGACTTGTCTTTACTTTTGACGGTTAATTTATTGTTTCCGTGGAGATTTAAATAATTTTGATGAAATGTTTGTAAACTATTCAGAGTGTCACTTTGTTGCAATCTTAACCAAAGAAGAAAGAATATATGTTTTAAAAACGTTTTTCGAAAGTGACGCTACTGTTGCTGTTAAGAAAAGGAATGATAATTTTAGTTCAAATCCACCTACCCGATAGGCGTTTTAGCGACTTACAAGACGCTTTTTAATAATGGCATATATAAAGAATATTATGCAACGCTATAAGGAACGTCTGCTCGATGTCGGAAACATGTATATCTTACCGAGTACGCAGCACGGTATAATCTATTATGGAACTTGGAAGATTCTCCGTCCGACCATCTTACCGCCACCGACGCCTCCGATGAGACGGGTGAAGAGGCGCTATCGGCTCATAAAACCCGGAGCAACCAGATATGCTGACGCGCAGTATCTCCCGTTACACGCTACCGACACTACGAGACTATCACGCTGTCCCGAACGAGACCATTGACGTGATCCACCGCAACAATTGCATGGAGATATACGTCGACCGACGACAGGACGAGATCTTTCAACGGCGCAAACTGTACTAGTTCAACAACGATATCACACAAGTGCTGGCCGAACTCGAAGCTTATACATACAGTAAACGACGAGGAGGAAGGCTTTAGCGCGGACCATTCCGAAGAGCAGAGAAACGTATTCTTCGCCGTCAGAAGCATACTAGCAGATAGTGAACGTGAAAACGTCGATGATTTCGAAAACATCACGTCTACCTGAGCGATCTCTATCTTGCGTAGTAAACGCGACAACTTGACGCACCAGCAACAGTACTGCAAGACTCTTCGTACTACGAAGAGTCGAAATAATACACCGCTCGCACACGCCCGATTCCGAGCTGGTACAGGTCTTCTTTACCTAGTTGCGGAAGAACTACATAGTCAAAGTTCAATCGGTATACGTGACAGCGCAATACCATGCGTAACGGGTTTGTGACGTGTCCGTCCGTTGGCAAGGCAACAACCGTCAACTTTGGTGGCAGAACCGTACACTCACTCACCGTCCAGGAATACCCAGTCAAGAGTAGTCTATACTAGCATGTTTCCACACGAGATACTGCACAGATCTTCATCGGCGTACGGTGTGTCGTAATCGATGAAGCGAGCACGATAGGATCGAATGTATTCCACAAAATCAACGCCCGGCCGTAACAGGTCGCGAAAGTCTACTACCGCCAATTCGGCGGCCTCTGTGAGGACTTCAGTCAACTTCCGTCCCGTAAATGCGACGCCTGTTTACAAGACCACTCATAACGTCAAGAGCGGAGCGGTACTGAGACAATCGCTTGATTAAGTTCAATGATGCTGACGTGCGTCACTCCTATTCTGCATTCCAACTATAACCGGAAACGGTGATCGTTTAACCAGCGACGAAAATCGAATGGCGGAAAGTCGAGTTGACACAACAGTATACAGTATACACAACACTTACCAGAAACTGTGCGCTTGTACAACGAAATCATAATATAGACGAGAACAATAGAAAGGCCATATATCGAACATTTCTGTGCAGACTATATGTATCCTGCTTCTCGTTTATAAAACTGTAATCAACAGACTGATGTTAAGCAGCCAACAATATATTATGTGTTCATAAGTAATGTCTTCAGTTTATTTCTTTCGGCCCTTAAAGACGTATTCAGGTAAAAACTAGCGGCCATAGTTTTATAACCACAGCCTATTATATTTCTGTGGCTTGGTGCAAGAATCACCAATGTCATAAAACAGTGTTCTGAGGAAATGGAGTTTTAAAATTGGTCAGTTTTTTCTGACTAATATTATCGTCAAGATCATGTTTGATGTTTTGATAAATATTTACATACCATATGCAAGAGCATGCCCCATGTAAGTTTAATTGTGAAAAATATATTGTAACATAACAAAATGTTACCTAACCTAAACATATACTATCATGTTTAATAAATGCATAATGATAATATAAATAGATAAGGTAATGATAAAAATAACCAAGAAGAGAGGAATCATGGAGGAAGAAAGAAGCAGAAGTGCCACAAGAAACAGTAAACCCAAATACTGTTTGACACTACAACCAGACTATAACTGACACAAACTGATGGACAAATTTAAATTCACTTTAAGCTGTCAAGCGAGTCAGTGAATAATGTAAACAGAATATGATATGTTACTAAAAAATGATTAAATAAGAATCTGAATAATGTGAGATCAGAATCAGCATTTGGCTGATAATAAATTAAATATGACTAGTAATTATTGAGGCCAAGAACTAAAATTAGCAATGGCCACAAAATGAAAATGAAGCTATATTTCAATCTCAACTATATTTATGACAAATAAACACGTTTGTAAGAGGGAATCTTATAACAATAAGCTACCTCAGCAAAATTACCGAATTGTGAACTAATAAAAGCTTTTAAGGCAGAATTCCAATATAGACGGTATGCCTTAACAAGGCCTAGACCAAACAATCATCAATGAGATGATTATTAGGAAGTAATAGAAATGTAGGTCATCTACACAAAACAATTGTTATGCTAAAACATAGCAATAAGCATTATTAAAATGATATGATTTATAATTCGATTGTTAGTTAGTAGAATAGAGCAAATTAATGTGAAACGAAATATCATAGTATGTAAGAACAGTCCATTACAATGTCTAAAGTTAAGGTTTATTCATAACGTACAGCAATTAAACATCAGTACAGAATTAATAGTGTTCTCACATAAACGTTGGAGTGATAAAATGCGATGTAAAACACAAACAATATTAGTCAAAGTGTATAATTGCCGATTTTGGTAAACAGACGACAGTGCGAAATAGTGTACCTGAACATTGTTTATGTAGCAATGGCAGTAAAAGTGAAACTAACTCGGTATCAAACTATATCAAATTAAAGAGGACAAAATATTCTTTAATTTGATGGCGATATCGCCCCAATCGCAACTGTATTAAGTGCGTGAAAGGCGTTAGCATCATTTACAAAATATGTTTAAGAAATTTGGTCGTCAACACCAATAACATCGATAGCTGTCAATCATCTTAGCACTTGGCGGTTGGGAAACGGTTTTTAACGGTTGAAAAAACAATACGTCACACTCATCACACCTGTCTAAGCCAATGACAAATTTCTTAGTAATTAACAATGTTGCCTAGAGCCGATCAAGGTGTCGAGTATATAAGAGACCGCGACAGATCAACGACAGACACTTCATAATTGCATTCGGTGTGACAGGTACGCCGATCTCATCTCAACATTTTTAATAACTGACAGCGTCATCACCAGAACACATCAAAGGAAACAGTTCGACAACAACCTACAACTACTTCAAATTATTCTACAAGGAACCATTGTGATTATGTGCAGTATTATTTCATTTTAGTGCGGGAAAAAATAATGAACAGCAGAAAGAATTGAATAGTATTATTTATGATCCTGTAAGTTAGAAGCGGATCGAAATTCTGTGTTCAAGTGCGTGTGTAGTGAATAGCGATAATCATTATAATCCGATTATCGAAGTGTTAATTGAAATTTTTATCGAAAAATTAAAACACCAGGTAACAGTGTAAACATCTTTTCATTTTTTTTACGAGCGCCATTACCTGTACGTTTTAATACACTGATCTGTACTGACGCAAAAACACTGAAACATTTTTTATGTTACACCATGTCTAAATTTATTTTATGAATTTGTCAATATTAGTTAAGCTGAATGTTAGTTATAAGTGTTCTCCAAAATATAACCTTTGTAAATCATAAAGCAGGCGTGACGAACGCACAACCTATCAAATAGGTTATTTTTACTTGTTTACTTTATAATAGTAACGTCAAAAACAGTACTAGTCAATATTATATCAAAAGATCATTAGCTATTGTGTAGGCATAAACTTTCTTTTTTGTGTCTCAAAGAACTTACACCTGAGATTTTAATAATAGTAATGTTTAAAGAAAAAAGAAATATCTGGACTTAACCAGATGTACTGTCTATGTTCTGAGCAAGCCTTACAGGGTATATAATAACTTATTTACAATTGTACATCATTGCATGTTTTTTAATTATATTTGTTTGAATTCTCTATCAAGGGTATGAATAAAATCCCATTGTTAACAGCATAACTCGACTTAATTCATTTCTAACAGATAGTCAAATATTTTATTCAGAAAACTCAAACAACCTTCAGTTGTGATTAAGTACTTGGAATAGCATTGCCATAAAGGTAATAAACCATTATTTTAATTTCTTTAAATCATTAATTGATTCAATTCATGGGTTTTACACGGGATTTTCCCAAAATAAATCCGTGTGGCGCCCACTATTAAACAAGGCAACTTAACCTTGTAGCTAAAGTGAGTTGGTTTTTGTAAACCGCGTTGACAGCTTATTGAACTTCTAGAAAACACGACCAGGTACGTGAAAGTGTATTATATTTATTCTATTGTCCAGACATTACTAGACGTAACGTACTTAGACTATTATCGACCTGGAGGAGAAGTTTCACAGCTAGTATCAACAAGACGATCATCATCATCGAGCGACCAACTATTATACTTTACTTTTAAACTTAAGCAAAGCTAGTATTTAAATAATATTAACAACACTATTTTATTTGTTTTATCTAAGGGAATTCTTTTCAGGCAATTATAATTCTACAATTGTAAACACACTTTTAGTAACCTCGAATGTTACATTTTAAATCGCTTTTGAAAGTCAGTAACCTTCAATTTTCAACCACTACAAACTTTAATATATTTCCAAATAATATTTTACACATAATTAAATTTTATTTAAACAATCCCGTTTTACGTTCGTTACAATATTTCCGTTTCTAAAATAAATGTGATATTGGTGGTTCTGAATTCAAGAAACTGTTCCTGACTTTAACACTGTTAACTCGTAAAATATTACACATTGACATTGGTGGTTTTTGCACATGAAAATACATACCTTCAGGAGTGTCAAGAGCCAGTAATGGCATTTTCACCAAAAACTGACATTGGTGGTTCTTGCACCAAGCCACAGATTTGTTTGAACAAGTGTTGAGCATCCCTATTAAAGATTGTTCACTCTTAAGTGGAGCCAAATGTAAACAAAACGGAGTGATACAACTCAGACGCATGTACAGTAAAAAGTTAAAACTGTCTTAACAGATCCAAGAAAGCTGTTAATGACAAACGTTTCGGCCTCACCATCGATGGCCTTCTTCAGTGTCAGAGATAGTTTGGCAATTATTTGACGTAGTCTACCCCAGTACTGGGGTTAATTGGCTAACAACTGCCAAACTATCTTTGACGATGAAGGTTTTTAACAACTTTCGCCCTTGTCCCGGCTAAGCTAATTTGAACAATGTTAATGAAAATATATTTTGCTCCTACAAAATGATAACAGTGATAAAATCGATATTTACGTGTAGAAGACAAAGTGCAGAGATTCTGTCAAACAATATAAACACGTGCGATTCTTAAAGGTTAGATTTTTAATTATTCATAGACTCACAAAGAAGTTTTGTAATTTATAATAACACTTTAATACTACTACTCTCCAGCACTACAGCCCATGGTGAGCCTTGGCCTCCGCTACGACCCGTCTCCACTCATCTCTGTCCACTGCCTTCAGTCTCCAGTTCCTAATGCCCATCTTTCTTAGATCTTCTTCCACATCCTGCTGCCATCTTCTTCGAGGCCTTCCTCTTCTTCTGTTGCCCAGTATCGTTCCACTTGATATAGTTTTGGGCATCCTCGTAACATTCATACGGAATACGTGTCCCAGCCATCTAATTCTAGCTGATTTTATGTGTCTCACCAGGTCTTGTCCACCAATCAACTCATTTATTTCACCGTTATTTCGGATCCTATACATATTCCCTTCCTTCACCGGTCCAAATATCTGTCTCAAAATTCTTCTTTCAAAAATTCTTAGTGCACTTATATCCTTATTCACGAGAGTCCATGTCTCGGATGCATAAGTAACAACAGGTCTGATCAGTGTTTTATATAACATCAATTTGGTTCTTGGAGTTAGAAGCTTTGATTTCAGTAATAACACTTTAATATTTTATAATAATAATTTCTAAATGATTATTAGGTTTATACGAGTAATAAGCTAAGGTTTTGAAATAATAATATAAACACGTATATGGTCGAATTAAACCAGGCAATCTACAAAGTTACCAAATGCTGTTTAACTTTGGTAAATGAAGGTTAAGGTTTCACGGCCGGCCTTTAGATTATCACAATTTTCCGGGCTGTTAGGACGTTGTTCATGTTTATCGCCAGACGTTTCCTCCATACCGATGGTGGACATCTTCAGTGACGCGGGAGCACAGATCACAACACCCGAGGAACGAACACAAACAGTATGTTCTAATCTGTGTAATCTAATTCCGCGCGACTGTTCGTAATCGTTCGTTGGTGTTGTGATTTATGTTCCCATTGTTTAACAAACAATGTTAAACAGCAGTGTTTTAAACTTAATAAATATTTTAAAATTCAAATCATTCTTTATCATTCCAGTAGCGAAGACAAATTTATAGGCTGATACTTTGGCCTAATCTAAGCACATCACTTACGTCCTGTACACGCATAAACAAAACTGAATTAGTTATGATTCTGTGTACTTTACTGTACTTGCGCGTATTTTTATTTGGACAGTAAAATATTCACACAATTCATTACCATAAAAGTATTAATTAAAATTATTCTCACATATTTATCACCACTTAAGTAAATAACTATTAATATTTAAGGAAACAAAAAAAGAAATAAGAAGTCTGAATAGAGTAAAGAAAAGTAAACTACTGCATAATTTGACATCAAAAGCATACTTAATAACAAAAGTAAAAAAAACTTGGACACTTAGAAAACTTTGTACAATAAATTTTAATTTAAATCTTGGCACTGCTTCGGATTTCTTTGTGTCGCAGCGTGCAAGTTTCAGGCTGAAGATGCAATTAAACACTGATTTAGAGAAGTTGCCCGGTATCAAAGTAAATTAAGCAAAAAAAAAAGACAAAAATGAATGTATTCCTACAAAATCTAATACAGTAAGTAATGAAAATCGTTTTTCTTAAAAAAACATGGTTTAACAATAATTTTCTTGCTGTTTTCATCACGGGTGTTATCAACCACGGCCTAACAGGCCGGCTATTGCTAATCTGAACAATGTCGAGGCAAGCCGTAAGAGCCTAAGATCTAGTATTTTCAAGAAAGTTTAGAAATTAGTTCTGCTCGTTTCTTTTTTTTCCCTAAACAGTTATCTAGTTACTTGTTTTCTTAAAAGCGACTAACATTTACGTACCTTGTAACTGTAACTAGACTACATGAAAACTTACTGCCGTATCACTTAAATCGTATAAAGGAAACTAGCATCGGATATCGTATCGTAACGCACTAGCATTAAGTCTACATTGAAAACGGTTTTCCTACTACTATTTAATCTTCTTGTAAAAGGAGATAAAATTTTTTTCTACTTGTCAGCAGGTAAATACTGTTAGTTTAAACTTTTGACGCTATCTGTGAATGGAGTTCAAATTTACAGTTTAATTTAACTTCACTGGCAGGTAAACTTTATCTGGCAGTTTAGTTAAAGTAACTTTTATTTCCGAGCGAGTAAAGTAGCGAGTGTTGTTTTATGTTTCGCGCGCTGTTTTACGCGAATTTGATTACTAAAAGCACGTTGAGAAGAAAACTCGATCAGATTGAGTCAGCTTTACGCTGGCGAGAACTAGGTGACAGTAATTGACTTTAAGCTGCAGAAATCGATTTGCAAAACAACTCTAATTTTACTTTTCCGTATGAGAAGTTCTAGTTTGTTTTTTTCAACTAATCAATACTTATATATTTCACAGGTACGTACTTTGTGCGTACATGTTCATTCCATTAATGCTTACATGTTATTAACGTGCAAGAAAATAGCAGTTTTGCATTGGTAAATTCTACAAAACGTAGAAAGGGAACTCGAAAATGAGCAAAACCGGCGATATTTAAATTAAGCATAATATACCATATCACAAAATAAATATCGGTATGGAGAACTATACATGACTTCTATGTTCTAAGGAATATATTTAAAATCATTTACTTGAATTCGGTTGGATAATTTCTAAAAAAGTATCGGCCATTCTCAAACTATTTTCAGTTATATATTATGTTGTATAATTATACTTAATTGTAGTTAATAGAATTAATAGTTTCAATAAAAATATAAAATATGTCTGAAATTATGCTCAGACAATTTGGACAGGCTCACTAAAAGAGCAGCAAGTATATTGTTTTCAAATGATAAGTTGAATGTCATCAGTATGAATTTTGTTTTTCTTTTTAATTAACTGTTACATGAAATAAACGACCCTTCCATCAGTAGTCCACATCTTGTGGATAAGGGTTTGGCAATCCCGATGTGCCCTAGCTGGATTATCACTTTGCTTCAACGTGTCTTGGGTGAAATCCCTTTCTTTAATCTTTTCTGTCTAGTCTCTATTGACTGACCCTTGTTCTTTTCTGACCCCGACGTTATTAGAGTACTCGAGGGCTAGGGTGTCTTCCTTTTTCATTCTAACCTCTTAGCTGCTGCCTTTGGAGTCCGGCGTTGGTTCGTTAAAGGCTAGAGGAAGAAAACATCGATTAAAAATTACAAAACCACTGCCTTGTGGATCCTCAAAGGATAAGGGAGAAAACCCCAACAGAACATCAGACACGTTGGGAAACCTTAAGGACCCCATCACCTAACTACCTAGCCGGAGGCTGGTTACCTCTGATAGGGAAACCACACGTACTCATAATCTTCACAGGAATAAGCCGAAGGGAAAAGAGCTGAAAGACGGAACAGGCTGCAAGCCTAATCCTTGAAGTGAAGAAGAAGAACAAGAAGATGGAATAAACGACATATTGTCTGGCTTATGCAGACAGATTGCCCACTTGACAATTTTGTAAACTCATCATTAGTTTCGTGCAAATCTGACAGTTTAATGTCACAGTACACTTCCTGGAATCATTGTGAATTCACTAGAACCATTGTTTCTCCGTGCAAATGTCACTACATAGTAGAGGTGGGCCGATAGGCCTATACCTATAACAGGTATTTTCGAACGATTATTTTTGTGGAACGAATATAACAGTCACTGAAAAGTTAAAATACCTGTTCCGATTCAACGATGACTGAAAAGTCAAAATACCCGTTCCGGTTACTCGCGACCTCGCGGTTCCGTGTCGCGGGACCCCCCCCCCACACGCATCTCACGAATAAACGAGTACTAGGAGTATTACGAGTACAAAGTCACTTTTTGGTGCTGAATACTTCATTCTGCGCATGTGCCGATTGGCATACAAGTACGAAACGAAGCAAAACATAGGTTCAGAATATCTCTATGGCAAAGAGACGAAGCTGTTTTTAATAAATGAAAAAAATTCATACTGATGTTACATTTATTCTCTGTGTTATGGACATATATAATACAGATTATAATAACAAATTATATATTATACTAGTCACCAACTTGGTAAATTTTGAAAAAGCGAATTGTATTGTGTTATGATCTACAGAGTTGCTGATAGGCCATATAGTACTTTTTGTTAATGTGATTTCGGAGATGTCTCGCTGCACATCTCACGTAAATTTTTTTAATATTCTTTTCTGTGCTATTACGTGGACTCTAAATTTCATTGCCTGAGTTTTGCAACTGATTTGTCTAACCAAAATGGAATCAGTCTATCTAATATTAAATCTATGTCAGTTTGTTTACTCCTAGTGAAAACTTAAATTAGTTTTCCCAAAGGGAGGTAGGCCTATAAATTCTCTTGTTTCTTATTTTCTTTTAAAGAGTAACAGCTTAATAAAGTCACAGTGTAAAGTAACACTGTTAATACTTTTAGTTTCAATTTGTTTCTTGTAACAAATTATATAATACAGGTATATGTATAATAGGTATATAATAACAGGTATTTGTACGTGTTATTTTTTTGGAACGGTTTCGTTCGTACCAGTTATTTTCAAATACTAGTTTAGCACACCTCTACTACATACGATCTCCGGGCAAAAGTCACTCAGTGCACGTGTGAGAACTTCGGGGAGTGAAAGGGAGGGAGACTACTGAGACATTAACGCTTTATCCACTGTCATTCAAAACTGATTTTACGAACCGATGTTTACATGATCGGTAGTAGCAAGTGCTTGAGAACACGACGAGTGTATATTGTTACGACTGTCTCACTGATCGTCGTATGGTACAGTGGAAAACAAAATAAAGTCACCAATTAAGTCACTGATCACCAGTTTTAATTAATCGCAATTAATAGTTTGAAATCAACAAGTTATTCAACAGAATTTAACCCTTGCAATAATTCAGTTCAATTTGTCCACACGCAATAATAATGTCAACTAATAGAGTCCCGCACAATAATCACTTTTCACTAATACACCACCACTTGAAACGCACTGAGTAAATCGCCCGACATAAACTGAAAATGACCATCGCTGAATGCTTATATTTATATCCCGCTGAGATGCCAGAATAATCTGTCACTTTGGATGACGCGTTAAACAAGCGCCTATTACAGGCGCTCTCGAGTCTACTAGAAACAGTGTCCTTAAACACAGTGGGCTGACCGGTACGGTCTGGAATAGCGTCGATTGTTGACGCGTGATTTAAGTGTCACGTATTGTCTTTCATCTCAAAGTAGCAACAATATGTACGCGCGCGCGCGCGCGCGCACACACACACACAGACACAACACAGCTAGGCTCTGCTGGGATAGCCGAGACACTTGTAGAACTTTCCGTATTACGTAACAATATAAACGCCTTCCCTTTGTTGGCGGGTCATCAGTGTCAAAATCGAAACGAATATTAAAAAAAAATTAAATTCAGTATAAGTTAATTTTAACCCTCCACCATTACATTTTTACGTCCAAAGTCACTGGCGAATTTATGATGAATCAAAATGACATTCTCTCGATGACTACTAAAAAAATTTACTTTTGTGGCTTCTTGACACCGCTATTTCGTTTTTTCAAAAGAAAATACATCTTAAGAACATGTTTTGATGTGAATAATCGATTAATCGATCGCAAGATGGTTTCCGGAGTCATGCGGGAACATACAAACATATATTGCACTCGCATACATTATTCTTCGCGTCGTCGGGTAAAAACAACGTAATTTATCAGATACCGTGTAACTGGATGATTCACGATGCAATAATGCCCTCGTGATATATTGTTTGCTTTCAGTTTGTAGGTAACAGCGGAGAGTAATAGGATACGATAATTGAAAACAATTATTCAGAAAACATTAATCAAATATTTAGAGATAAAACAACAGCAAAAGGAATGGATGTACGATTAAACATGATTTTTAATGTACGAGCTGGCTTAAACCGAGTCACTAATGTATTCTATTTGAGTATCCCATCTATAGTGCTGTGAATGTACAGGGTTAAACGAATTAAAATTAGAATAAATAGTCGCCACTTTGTTATTATTCTACCTTTTATGAAACTTGATTTTCATTTTTCTGTTTGTGGGTAGACGTCTGTAAAAATTGTATTTTTTTTTTATATTTGTATCGGCCATCTGAGGACCACGTGACAATTTCAATTCTTTATTCCTTGATCATTTCTTTTTCTCCAATATTCTTTCATTTTTTGACTACACCTTTTCTCTTCTCCCTGTCTTCAGTCCACTTTGAACCTGCGTTTTTCTCTCTCCTACCCTGAACTCCTTCCATTTTTAACACTTTTGCCAGGACACCTTCTCTTTCAGTTGCTTCTTCTGCTTTTATATTATTCTGTTCTAAATCCTTTTTTACTTCTTTAATCCAACTTGATGTTGACTTCTTTCCCCACAGATATTTGAAGATCTGTTTTGTTAACCTATTGTCGTCAATTCTATATAAATGTCTAAAAAATACTAGTCTTCTTTTTCTCACTGTTTCTGTTATATTTTCTATACTTTGATATACTTCATCATGACTTCTTAATTTCCAACCTTCTGAAGTTTTTAGCAGGCCTAATATTTTCTTAATAATTCGTCTTTCCAATATTTCTAGTTTGTAAAAATTGTAATTTTATTTTAAGTTTATTTTATTGATAATAAATACCAAACTTATTGAAATAAGAGAGGTCAGCATTATTCACATAAAGACTTGATATTTCAAGTTTAAAATATTACATACAAACAAACTTGCATAACATAATTTTGACTCTGCGTCTTTCTGGATTTTACCACGTGACTTGTGTTCATTAATTTACTGTATCAAATACCAAACGTAAACACATTACAATGATCTCAAAAGTTTTAGCCTTAAACTTAAAAATTATTTTTTTAGAACGACGTTACTAAAATTAGTCAATTAGGTTTAGGACAGTTTCGTAAAAAACTGTGATGTCATTACTTTAATATTTGTAACGATAAAACATAAGTATTTTGATATCCACTGTATAAACAAGTAGCGACCTTAACAATTTAACTGTGAAAGACTGTAGCTTCTTCTTCTTCTTCTTCTTCTTCTTCTTCTTCTTCTTCTTCTTCTTCTTCTTCTTCTTCTTCTTCTTCTTCTTCTTCTTCTTCTTCTTCTTCTTCTTCTTCTTCTTCTTTGCAAGTATAAGGCTCAAAGCCATGGCCGGCTCTAGTAGAAGGCCGGAACATTAAACGTGGTAACGTTGAGTCTGAGGCCTATAGTGTAATAAAATAGCTAAAGTGAAGATGCTGTATTTTGTTTTATTTTCATAGTATTACTAAAATCATGAGTAGGCCTATTTATAGCTAAATCCAAATTATAGGTCTGTGCGCACTTAGTACTACACGTTTAAGTTGAAGAAATTCGTGAATTAGTATTAGGCCTAATGCATTAATTTTGTTCGAATTATTGAATTCGTATCATATGAATGAGTTGACTATTATATTTCTTAAATAATATAACAGCATTTTACATAATAAACTTTAATTTGGAAAAAGCGAAGAATTATAAAACTGCTGTTAACCGGCAATTAAAAGTGACGCGATTTGATTATTGAAATACATAAATTAAGAGATCGTCTAGTCGGGCTCAAGATATCAGCTGGTGCTAGTGTTGGCACGTTTAATGTTCCGGCCTTCTACTAGAGCAGGCCATGCCAAAGCTTATCATGTCGTCCGTCGCTACAACTGATTTCTACATCTTTTCATCGGCCGATCGGCCGTCGCAGACTTCTTCTACCTTTCGGCATATATTTTGCACTCACGTGTGGTATTCTTGAAGGGTCCATACATTCTACGTGATCAAACCATTTTCTTCTATATCCCCTCACCATGTCATTTACCGGTCGGGCAGCTAACTCATGACGGATGTCCTCATTCCTTTTCCTACTTAACCTAGTATACCCGGCTACTGATCTAAAGAACCTCATCTCCTCACTTTCCAGTCGTCTTTCATGTGCATTCGTCACTGTCCATATTTCACTACCATACAGACAGCGTGAAATTTTAATAACGCCTTTTGCCTAAGTTTATTCCTTAAGGTACTCTTGGTAGTGCCGTTCACCTATTTAGACAGAAGCTATGAAAATAAATACTATTTTAACAAAATGAAGAGATTTATTTAAATAAGAATTTTGTTAGCTTCACTCACTTGGATACGGTGTAGTAGTTTCGTTAAGAGGAGCCGGAGGGTAGTTGGCACAGAGGCTGGCAAGCAGCAGATTCACGAGGCCTCCAGTTTCCATTTCTACTGCGCTCTCTCTCGGAAATGCTTACACACACATCCTGCTGGATAATTCATTTATATAGTAAATATATTTATACTGTTTAAAATTCCCAATAAAACACAATAGATTTAGGTGATATTTAATTCTCCATAATGTTATTTAAATGTGTTAATTATAAGAAAGTTCTAAATAAATTTATGCAAGTTGACATTACACTATTACACACCACTATAACAAAATCCCGATTAGCGCTTTCAAGCTTCACAGCTCATCATCATATTGTAAATACATTTGGAATTCTTTCTATACTGGTGTGCAACAATGGATTATAACCAATAACACAACTTTATTAATTAAATTTATGAAATTTAACTAAAATATTTATTTTATATATAAACTGTTATTTTTGTCCTCCAAATCTTCTTTGCTAAAATGGAAATGATGACCACCCTATTTAAATTCCCGAAAACGTGACTGGACACTACGAATGGAGAAATAAAATATACTAACAATTTTAAATATCTTGGGGAAAACATATCCCGAAACGCCACAGACAAAGAATCCTTTAAGATAAAGAAACTCAAATTAGCAAAAGAATTTACTCTTACCCGGGAACTGTACGCAAAGAAAAACCTTTCCAGAAGTGCGAAAAAAAAACAATACGTGGCTTCTTGTCGCTGAAGTAAACTATTACCTTGCCGCGTGACTGCCCAAAATTGTCAACATTTAATCCAGTGATTTGGGCCTACTTTTGATCCGTTCGGTTACATCTTGTTTGCGACAGTTTAGTAGCTAACATGTCCACTGAATATGTTACTACAGCATAGGCATATTGGACGGTAAGACGGTGTTGGGGCTGCCTAAATATCCAGCCCGAATTTCAGTCTGGGTTGTCTCCCATAAACTGGCCATCTTACCGGACTAAAGGGTCTTACCGGACTAAAGGGACCAGTTTTCCGTGGATGCAATATTACAGCCGACTAAATTCGACTAGAATAACATCTGTAATATTCCAAAAATAAGCCGGTCCGGGATCATTTTGACGCACGTGTCCAGGTAAGCTGGTCCACGATGAACGTGTCGGATAAGCCGATGGTGATGGGAAGTCATGGTGAAAGAACATAAAGTGGGAATGGACGACGGGTCACTGATTTTGCTGCATTCAACAATTTTATAATAACCAACACGTTCTTTCCCCATAAAGAGATTCACAACAAATGTACTTGGTGAGCTAGAGGATCTCAGTTAATAATTGATTACGTTTTAGTAAATGGAAAACTGTGGAATTTAGTAGAAGACACAAGGGTTTCTATAGGATGTGACGTTGAGTCTGACCATTTTCTTCTCATATAAAAGATAAGTGTTCCAGGTAAGCGGAGAAAGATGCTACCCATAGGGTGCCAGTACCCCAAACAAACTAGTAAAGTGCATCTCCTCGAAGAGGATAGTATACGGCACCTGTACCGGACGCGGCCGAATCAGTTTGTGCAGCAAACACCCATCAGTAGTAATATAAACCAAGAGTGGTATAACATCAGAACTATCATATCTCTGTCAAACGCCTTCTCGAAGTTGATGAAAGCTGTGTATGTGGGCAGCTGATACTCTCTATACGCTTTTCAGTTAGCTGGGTCTTTAGTCTTACAATGCACGCAACGACGTTGTGAATAAGTTGCATAAGTTCAAACTTACGTGCGGGACCATTAGGCGAACCCTTAAGTCAGCAAGTAAAGGAACACACCTAAAATTCTACAAGGTGATGGCCCTTCCCACACTTCGTTATCGGTCTGAGAATTGGACTTTAACGAAAGGCCAGGCCAGTCGCAGCCAAGCGGCTGAAATGAGATTTCTCAGGCACGTGGCAGGTAATACTCTCCATGATCATAAAAGAAACACAGATATACGCCAGGAACTGAATGTTATGAGTATACTCGACAGGATCGCCCAATTTCGGCTGAATTGTTGGGAACATGTTTGCCGAACGAATGACTGCCGCATCCTCAAACAACTATGGAACTATAAGCCGAGGGGACGGAGAGGTGTGGGACGTCCGAGGAAGCGGTGGAGTGAACAGCTCTAATCTTTGCCTGTTTGAGACCGGAACAAAGCATCCTTGGTTTGATCCTTAAGCAGGATGATGATGATGATGATAACTATCACATCTCACGCGGCATTAGACGTAAAAGATACGGACTGCAAGGACTGCGTATATGGGATGATGATATTGTCCAAATAAGGGATGCCAAGAAACAGACAAGTTCAATCATATGTGTGGGACCATCAGGAAATCTAAACTCAACGGAAACAAGCCTGAAGTTCTACAAGGTGATGGCTCTCCCTAAACCTTTCTATGGGTCTGAGAATTGGACTTTAACGAAGTCCCAGGCCAGTCGAATTCAAGCGGTCGAATAAGATTTGTCAGGCACGTGCCAGGGCATACTCTTCAAGATTGCAAAAGAAATGTCGATGATGTACGCATGGACTGAATATTATGAGTATACTCGACAGGATTGCCCAATATCAGGCTGGAACGCCTTAACAAATGGACGACTGCCGCATCCCCAAACGACTATGGGTTTACAAGCTGAAAGAACCGAAAGGTGTGAGGAGTCTAAAGAAGCGTTGCAATGACCAGCTCTAGTCTATCTCCTTGGGGCCGGAACAGACCGTTTTTGGTTTAATCCTTATTGAAGATAATGATGACGATGATAATTTATACTTTTGAACGTTCTCACGACGTCATTTTGAACTTGACACCAAATGGTCTCCCTCGTTCAGCATGAGACAGGAGTTGGTATATTCGCAGCAAGTTAAACGAAGCTGCATTGTATACTTCGGTATATTGTATATATTAAATAAAAGTAATTACCTCTTCAAATTGTGATTGAGAAAAACGTCCGAATGTGTTGTTTTGGCAGTATAATTTTCTCGACATGCAGTTGACACCCCCTCGCAATTCGACAGCACCGAATCGATATCAATTAGTTGAAATGGAAATTCAATTCCCGTTTTCAATTTACCAGTAAAGTTATCACGCGCGTACACGATACTAGACGCCTTTTCAGTTCCACCAGTGTACACCAGCTTTAAAAAAAATTTTTTTGTAATAACATGGAATGCCAACACCATTAATTCGCGCAGATGTAAACAAAATTTGTAAAAATCATATGTTGTCAGTCTTATGTTTTTGTAATTTTTAACAAATGTTAGTTGACCGTTAATTTCTAAATAATTTTGTAAATTTCTACTCTACAATTGTTGTCACGACGGTCTCACTGATCGTCGTATGGTACAGTGGAAAACAAAATACAGACACCAATGAAGTCACTAATTACCAGCTTTAATTAATCACAAATAACAGTTTATAATCAACAAGGTACTCTCGTACAATAATTGAAGTTTTTGTCCACGCGCAATAATAATGTCAAGTAATAGAGTTCCACACCAATTATAACACATTATACACTTTCCACTAATCTTCAACCACCACTCGATCCGCACTATGGAAATCGCTCAACGAAACTGACTGAAAGAACTAACCTCTGTACTTTATATAGGCAGCGCACGTATTCCAGAATAACTATCCATCCTCCAGCGTAATGCGTATTTAATGTGCTCTCCAGAACACTCTGGAAGCTACTTGAGTGCGGCCTTGTGAAACGCTACACCTGCTCGATTAGTGCAGAAACGGGTGGAACGACGCTCTCGACGTTTCGAGAGGGCTCCATCGTTACAATACGTTAGTGTGTTAAACATGGATAAAAAAATCCGGAGCATTGGATCAAAGAGAACCAAATGTGTGCTTTTTGTGGGTTTTCTTTAGCCACAAAAAGGAAGAAAAACCTATTATTGTCGATCTATCCAGAGATGGGATTCTATAGGTGAAAGAACGCTTTATAAGGAATAACCTTTTAACATAAAATAGAAATAAATTCACTTTTTATATTATATTATTCGTCTATTTGACCTCGGATAATAATTTTCCTTAATCTTATTTCCTCCATCTGTCTATATGCTGTTTTCAATCAAGTTTATTCTGTTTTATTCTGCCATCCGTACTGTGCAGCCACAATTCTCTCCGGACATTTTCGTTTCTCATTCGACCTTCTCGTAAGATCCTTTGACCAGCCTTAAAAATCTTGTTTCATTGACTAAGTGTTGTAAGTGACGTATATCTATTTTGATTTTGATTAATCCATTTAACAGGTTTTCTATCACTCTATGTTATTCATAGATTCACCATTTTCATGCTCCCAGTAAAGTACGCAGCTTCATTCCCTTTGTTCACAAACAAAACATTTCTGACCATAAACACAAAGGATTAAAAAGTTTCTTTTTAAGCAAAAGGTTAGGTTGTTATTCTACATACTATGTCTATTCATTTCAATAAATCCATTCTATCCTGAACTTATTCAGATAACTTATTCTGCACTGTATTTCTGGTATTTGTTATTAAATGACACAACCCTAGAGGCAGAAGAAAAGCTGGTAGACCTAAGAAAAAGTTGACTGTGGGATAGGAACAGGCCGCTAAAGCCAAAAACCATTAAGACTTAAGAAAAAGCGGACTGTGGAATAGGAACAGGCCGCTAAAGCCTAAACCCATTAAGAAGAAGATGGTGATGATGTTATTAAATGAGCGAAGCTGGGTGTCAGTTTTAACTCGACCGTTTGACTGTCTATCTACGTGGGGTATGTCACACGATCTATACTACTACTAGATCTCTAGTATAGATCGTTGGGTATGTCACACGTTTTAATGCGTCAACCGATTTTCCTAAAATTTAACACGCATGTCCATACTTTTACCATAGAGAATCCTAATGTTTTTGAGATTGATCCCTCCAAAAGTTAGGGAGGGTGGGAGGCAAAAATGTGAGGGGTATAATTAAAAAAAAAAGCACAGGTTCATGTGGGGTATTAAATCAAAGGAAATTTTAACCGAAATATGAATTTAGTGGCAATTTTTGAACGTTTTGAAATCTTGGGACGCTGGAGATTTAAAATTTAGGTGAACATTTTGATAAAATCGCAAAGAATCATGTGGCGTATTGAATTAAAAGGAATTTTAACTAAAATCTGATGTTATATAAAGTTTTTGAAATTAAAAAATTTTGGGACACGGAAACGTAGGGGCACAAATTTGATAGCATTGAAAATTCTCTGTGGGTTTAAAATTAAAGAGAATTTTAACAAAAAATGTGACTAGAGTGTACAATGATAGAAATTTCAAAATTTTTGACCTCTAGGCCCCAAGAATTAAAAAAATTTTTTAAATCCAGCCGAGTATCAAAATAAAGGAAATTTTAACACAAATGTTTGGAATTTCCAGAGTTTATTGAGTGATTGCTCTACAATATTGTTACTTACGGAAAGCAATAGGGTAATTGGGATTTTCGTAATTTTTCCGATAATTGAAAGATTATTTAATATGAAAATTTTATCCAATAATAAACGTATTTCGTTTAAAATGCTGAACGAGTTCTGCAGCTGAAGGAATGTATTTGTTATTTTATCAAAAGGTTTTGTTATCAGATATTTTCCATATATTCTTGATCTGGCCCGGTTAGCTAGCATGCAGTTTTTGCTGCCCTACAACAGTACTGGAGCTGCTATTATATACATGTAATGTATATGTACGCCTACATATACATTTATCGTAGTCCTTCAGCCTTTCGACTGGTTAGTACCCTCCTCGCATATACCCGTGGTGCGTGTGGTACTGAGTCTCTCACAGGTATATGGGACCTACAGTTTAACGCCGGATATACATTTATATAGGCTAAAAATAGTTATTTTTGCCGAATCCACGGACCATCATTTCCTCGGGCGTCCTATGTCCTATTTTGCTCTCGGATGGTACTCCAAGGCTGATCTCGGTAATCTGCACTCTTCCATACGATTGACTTAATTTTTTTTTTTTTTTTTTTTTTTTAGTAAAAAGATGTTTGATTCGTTGTTTATTGTAGATTATTTGTATCTTTCTTACCTTGGTTCACTACCACTTGTGAGAGCTGGTATTAGCATTATTTTATAGTTTCATTAAAGAGTCTTTTCTACACTTTCTGCGGGGTGTTCTTTTTATTATACTGGAAATTCTTGAAAATTTTACCAGCTTTTTATCAATGACCTAGTTATGCCCACAAGTTCAGTGGCGGATTATCCATAACGCTAGAATATGCTGCAGCACCGGGCATCATGGCCTCAGCTGTCAGAGGGGGTCCATCCAGCCCTAAATCACAAAACCGTTTTGAAGATAATAAATGTGAAAAAAAACACAAATGCTCTCAATCCAAAATAATAAAAATATGTGTGCACACTTTTCGACGATCTTCTAATAGAATTGAAGCACATTGTGCCACAAGTAAAATTTGCAAGAAAGAGGTTTTTTCTTTTTCAAATCGTTCGAATGAAGGTGATAGATTCCGTGATACTACAGTTTGTCCGCTCAAAGTATTAAACTGGATTATTGATTGTAAAATGATTGATGTATTTTCAAATATATAGATTGCTCATCGTCTGCTTTTCACGATTCCAATAGCTAACTGCGAATCTGAAAGATGATTTTCCGTTTTAAAAAGCATTAAACATGTACTGAGTTTAACTATGGGAGATGAGCGATTATCTTCGTTAGCAAGGTTGTAACGGGGCGAAAAGGGGTATTATATTTTGTTGTACTTTTATTTTTGTTTTATTCAATTTATACGGTCCCAAAACAGCGAGTCAACTACATGAAACGAGTATTGAAATCGACATACTTGAATCGCTCGATTTAGAAGAAATTATACAAGACTTCGTTAAGGCGAAATCAAGAAAAAAATGGATCGGTTAGTATTTTCTAAGCTTAAGTACTAATATGCTCATTGTAATCATTGTTTAGCTAAACATTTGTTGTAATTTGGGAGTTTAAATAAAATAACTGTTAACTTTCGAAATTGTGTATGCCATTTATCAGTGTAAATAATGGATAAAAGGTTGAATTTTGAATTGGGGTGGGACACCAGTCTGACGGCAGCACAGGGCACCACGCGCTTCTAATCCGCCCCTGCACAAGTTATATCACGCCCAAGATGAAAAATGTGTGACCTGATCCCGTATGGTGTCTTCTAGACGTGTACATTTGGCCGAATTATGTTCTGACCATCAAAAGCCATCACTTTTATTTATTTTTTGTTGTTGTGGAAATTGTATTCTCCTCCTAACATGTTCAGGTACTGAATGGGTTTTTGCAAACCACCTTCTGAACTAGCTATTACAGTTTGATCATGGACGAATAATATGACATTAAGTCTTTTGTATGTGTGAAGTTGTAGGCCTTTCGGCATTTTTGACTTCCGCATCTTAATCACGTTGTCTATTCATAAATATTTAACAACAATGGTAACAGACAACAACCTTGTCTTACTACTTGATTAATATATATCAGTTCCGTGGCTTCTCCCGTGTTAGAACTTACAACTAGAGAGGTGTGTGTATATGCTCTTTACAACTTGAATAAGACGACTGGTTGGCAAAACCTCTCTACTGTAGTATCTCCCACATCCTACGTTGCAACACTCTATCAAAAGCTTTTCTATAATCAATAGAAACTGTATGGGTTTCTAAGTTTTGGTCCCGTCGTTCCTCAGTTACGTGCTGCATGGTAAAAGTTTCGTCTACGCATGAGCGCCCCTTGTAAAAATCATTCTGTTCTTCTTTAAAAAACACTTACAATTTCTTGCATTCTGGTTGCTATTATCCCAGCATGTGTCTTGTGTCCTGCATTAAGAAGACTTATGCACCTGTAATTATTCATATCTCCCCGGTCGCCTGTTTTAAAAAGGGATATAACCTTAGCGGTTAACCACTCGCAAGGTATCATCCGTTGCTTCCAACTCATATTTAGAATGTGCAGGAATCGCAGTTTGAAAAATGTACCACTGTAGTTTATGAATTCCATGTTTATTGTATCAATACCAGTGACTTTCTTGTTCTTCGTAAGGTATCTTCCACTTCTTCCAAGCCGACAGGTACTGTGCATCATGTGGTGTTGCGTAATTAGTGGGATTCAGTGTCGTAACTATGCCATAGTGGCGTAATAGACCCCTCAGAACTATTAAAAAGTCCAGAATCACTTAACATCTAAGCCAGTGGCGAGTGTTAAAGTAAACCTTATAAATAACTAAAGAAATAAAAGGATTTATAATATCAATAAAATTAATAAACATTAAGTTTTCATAAAAACGACAATCACTTAACATTTGGTAAATAACGCACGTATTTGCAACATACTTTTCGTCGGATTATTCAAAAACTTTGAGGCGAAAAGAATTTATAAAATGTACTTGTAAAATTGCACGGGGAGAATCATCAAGTTTTCATTTGTCCTGAAGAAAATAGGGATTCCAACTGTCAAGGTAGTCTCATCTATCTGCCCCCCCCCCCCCCCATGAGCAGCTCCCAGTTACGCCACTGGTGGGATTACCCGACCTGCGTAGAACTGTATTCTCTTGGTATTTTCTGGTATTCTGTATTCTGGTACGTTCTTGTTCAACATTACGACACTATGACGCGACTATAAATATCGGTGATTTGACATTGAATTCTGCGAACGGTAGTGCGAGTTATGTGAAAGAGTTGATTCGGTGCGCGTTATTAGACAGCGTATTAGTGAGAACGTCAAGTCATTAATTATTATTTGTGTCTATCGTAGTTTTATGTTAATTGGATGCATTTACTACGTATTATACAGTTGAATAGGAAAGCTTTTATAGTATGAGTATATTTATTTTACGGTACTGTTAACAAACATTAGGAGTATCGATTTCTCTGCTGTTTAGTACTTTATTAACACTGTTTTAAATTCACGATCCGTGCTATCCTAGCAACAATATTGCGCTCCTTAATCTCATCTGTGGACAGAAATATACTTCCTAACACTAATGTGTCAATTATATGTAGCTTCAATATCTTATAGGCATACATTATAATCTAAAGTACTGCACATATGATGAGGAATAATATTTACTTATCGAGTAGTATGTGGATATTATTTGTATTATACACAATGTAGGACTACATAGTTTACGATCAGTACTAAGCTATATTCACTGTACTTACAAGCGAATAAATTTGAACATATTAGTTTCTGTACACTACCTATATAACACACACACACACACACACACACACACACACACACACACAC
Source organism: Magicicada septendecula (assembly GCA_034769895.1). Taxonomy (NCBI): domain Eukaryota; kingdom Metazoa; phylum Arthropoda; class Insecta; order Hemiptera; family Cicadidae; genus Magicicada; species Magicicada septendecula. The sequence continues at coordinate 37,376,043 of CM068369.1, forward strand.
ACACACACACACACACACACACACACACACACACACACACACACACACACACACACACACACACACACACACACACACACACACACACACACACACACACACACACACACACACACACACACACACACACACACACACACACACACACACACACACACACACACACACACACACACACACACACACACACACACACACACACACACACACACACACACACACACACACACACACACACACACACACACACACACACACACACACACACACACACAATATGATTTAACTTGAGGTATAATATTTAATGTATTTCCGACTAAAATATTAAATTCATAATGAATTTTTACTAAAGAGGACAATTTTGGATGAAATGGTTTTTTTTTTTTATTCAAATTTATGACTATCATCTTAAAGTTAATTTTTAGATCTCTGTACGCTGTACATACAAAACCCATTGAACTTATTACTATCTTTCTTATGAAAAATTTGTTTTACATCTCAGAGTTGAAACGGCAGAAAACTTTGATTACATTACTTCACTTCGAAGTTAAGTCTCGATTTAAATTTGTGTTTAATTAAAACATCACAATTAACTTGTGTAAACAGCTTATCAGGAAGGATAAAGAGATGTCAGTACTTAAATTTTATTACAAACAGTATTTCAGAATTACAGTACTTTGGTTTTACTGATTAATATTGGTCTCTGTGAAGTTGGAAGTTGTTGCAGTAACAGATGGGAGCCAGCATTTCATTCGCATAAAATAATGTTAATATTCTGTTTAATATTAAACTCACACACACAGGTTACATAATGGATAATTTGAATAAAGGCACGCATTATTAATGTTAAATGATGGTATATAATAAATATATAATAGGCCTACATGATTCCTAACATGATGATGATGATCATGATGATGACAATAATGGTGATGATGATAATAAAATAATATTGGCTGTCACTTTTTTTTATTATTATTATTATTATTATTATTAGTAGTAGTAGTAGTAGTAGTAGTAGTAGTAGTAGTAAGATGGTTATTTTTATGCTAAATTTACGTGAAACGAAATTCAGGCGGATATCTACAGTAAGTTTAATAATTTGTGAAGAAATATAGTTTAAACGAAATTTTAAAATTATAAAAAAATCTAGTCGCATTTGTTTCAATAGTTCACACGGTTATAGACATTCTATAATTACATTTACATGTATATTAATAATAAGTGAATAATATTTGTTTTTACAAGAATATATTTATGTATTTTTAAAAAATATTAGTGTTTCAACAGTATGTATAATCTGTGATAATCAGAATCTATATACAAATTGTTTTTATAATTTTTTTAAATAAATGTTTTACAAATTATTTTATTTAGGCCTAAACTATATATACAAATATAAACGGAACATGTATATTAGTATACATTTTTACCGCTGAAGATGTAGATTGTCCCTGAGAAACGTACATCAGGTGTAAAGAAGACTTGAAGAAGAAATTTATTGCGCTGATGCTGTGTGTGTTCTTAATAGTATATAGGGAAGTATGCATTCTTTAAACTTATGTAAACTTTATTATACTTCAACTGATGTATTGTTTAAATGAAGTAACCCGACCCATTTTCTTCGCTACGAGCCTCAGAGGTACTGTCAAATTATCGTGTTTAATTGGCAATTCTCCAAGAACGTGTTTTAGGACTTGCGGTTTTCGTGTGTTTGCTAAGGTCTAAGTTCATTAGATACTAAGTACTAGATGAATACTAGATAAATATTTATTTTTACCTACTTAAAAATTCATATTTCTTAATATACGTTATGAAATGTACATAAAGTACAGTAATATACGTAATATTCGTTATTTCTCTTTAATATAGGTACATTTAAAGATTAGTTTATCAATAAACAAAATATTAATCAACTAGTTGTATTTATTTTCTTTAATTACTTTACTTGTCTAATTGTTTTGTTATTTTACAAAATAATTAGAATTAATTATTTGTTATGCAACTAATGGACATCGTAAATTTCTTTCTATGTAAATTGTAAGTTCTGAACGCAGATCTTATTCAGAATGTTTATATTTTACTGTAAAAATACTTTTTCTTGCAGTTCAAACATTTTGAAACGAATTGCTCTTACGTTAAATTAAAGGCAATACCTTTATTCTAATATGACGTAATAACATAACACTAAATCATGTGTAATTATATTTCACCAATAGTAAGAATTTTCCCATTAACACAATTTATCATAAATTCTATTGGAAATGTGTCTATGAATTGTATAATACCTCTTTAGCAGCACAAATAGTACAAATGATGCGACAATGCTAGTAATAACAACAATATTAATATAATAAGGTGATAAGATTTGGTGCAACGGTGTTCATATAAACGAGGCCAACCAAATAGTTGTGACTACTCTTATAACTACTGAATTGTATGAAGTTTTAAATCATTCTGTTAACTATAAAACGAAAGTTAGTAATTGAATACATTTTTTTTCAGTTTTTTAGCGAACGGATTTTTAGGCGCTAAAAAACTGAAAATATTACATTTTTATGCGTTAAAATGCGAAAAATATTTATTTAAGACTCGTTGGGCACTTGGTGAAACACATTACTACACCAAACAAAAGGTTTTTAAACAACACACAAACACTTGGTAGTTTTACAATTTATTCTTAACCTCTGACAATTTTTTCAGTCTATTTGGCTATTATTTCTGCTAAGAATAACTGAGATTATCCAAATAGCTTGTTGTTCTTAACAGTTCTTTGAGAATAGCCTAATAGACTGAAACAGTCATCAAAGGTTAACAATAAATTGTAAAACTACCAAGTATTTGTGTTTTGTTTAAAAACCTTTAGAAAAAATATATGCTAAAAAGTTAAAAATATTTTCTTTCAGTTGAATATAATCAAAATCGGTTGAAACAGAAAAAAAGTTTATAACTACTCATCAACTTGCCCGTCATTTTTTTTGGTGAAAATTTTCATAGTTACTTGGGAAGAAGTATAAAATACTAGGAAATGCCTGCTTTATTACATGAACGGCAGGCGCTTGACCGAATAAACTAAACTTTAACTTGCGAATGTGCACATAGAAATTAAACGCGATAAAGTGAAAAATTATTAGGCATTGCGTTGAAATGTTAAAAGTATGTTTTGACAATCTATTTGCGAAAAATATTTAATTAAATACAAAAATATTTATTTACCTAAAAATCTGTTCCCTAATTACATATGTTTAAGATTATTTTGTTTCTTTTTTAACATTAATCCAAACAGATAACAAGCTATTTGGATAATCTAAGTTGTCCTTAGCAGCTCTGTGAGAATAGCCTAATAGGTTGAAACAATTGTCACAGGTTACGAATAAATTGTGAAACCACCAAGTGTTTGTATTTTGTTTAAAAGCATTTTGAAGAAAAAAAATAATTGTTAAAAAGTTAAAAATATTTTCTTTCAGTTGAACAAAATCAAACAGGTTGAAACAGAAAAATGTTTATAACTACTCCCAAAATTGCCCATTTTTTTGAAAATTCATAGTTACGTGGGGCAGAAGTATAAAATATTAGGAAATGCCTGCTTTATTACAAGAACGGCAGGCACTTGGCCGAATAAACTAAACTTTGGCTTGCGAATGTGCACACAAAAATTAAACACGGTAAAGTGAAAAATCATTAGGCATTGCGTTGAAATGTTAAAAGTATGTGTTAATAATCTATTTATAAAAATATTTATAATTAACGTAATTATTCCTTTGTAAGTAACTAAATTGCAAGCGAAACTTTCAATTACAATTCAAACAAACCTCTAAAGATACAGAATAATTTCTGTGAGATATGCACCAGGTGAAAATAAACCTACTTGCAGTGTATTTATTTGAAGATATTAATTAACGTAAACAGGGGCGAACCTTGGGGGTGATATGGGGGATATATTTCCCCCGAAATTCGAAAATGTTGGAGCAAAAAGTTTGAAACTGGTTGCGCGTTTTTTTAATGTAATTAATTGACTTCCAAGTTTTGTCAACTTTAAAAAATTACTATTTAGGTCAATGACAAGTTTAAACATATAATGAAAAATATATAATCAACATATTTTTTTAAATATTTAGAAGGGTAGATAAAACACTTATTTTACAAAGTACCTAGTAATACTTATTTCTTCGTTTTTTTACCTTTCTGACTCTTTCAATTTTTTTACTTTTGAAAAAGACTGACAATTATTATATTTTTTAACAAAATTATTTAACATCATTTTATATGCTGTAAAAATGTATATCCACAACCCTGTTGGATATGTCCACAGCAATTATATACATGCTGGTAACCCTCACTTTCTTAATTTCTTAATTTTAACGTTCTCTTTAAACTGTTTATATTACACAGAAATATATTATTAAGCTTGCAAGGCAAACTGGAAGCCTATCTGATGTATGTTGTTAATTCATTTTAATTAAATTAATTAATTACAGCTATCATTTGCCTATTAGTCTTAATTCTTGTTGCGATTTTCATTATAACGTGAGAAAAACAATATTCTAAGAAAACGATACGTGGTTGAAAAAAATCCCCCTCCCGAAATGAAATTCTAGGTTCGCAGCTGAACGTAAATTTGAAAAATATTTAATTTCGTACAAAAATAATTATTTACTTAAAAATCCATTTCCTAATTACATATGTTTAAGATTATTATTTTTTGTTTAACATTAATTACGTAATTCAGTGCGCAGATAACGTTCTTACCCTAGTGGGTAGCGGGTAGTGAGCAGTGTTGGACGTCCGGCAAACGACTGTAGGGTGCCTGCCTATTGACACAGTGTGAACACTCGCGTGACTGAGTGGACTGGACACTCACGCACGACCCTAGCTTGTGCAAACACCTGCGACATGATTAATGTTGTAAATAAACACAAGGCTTTCCAATAAACGCTCTGGGACAACCCGTTTTAACAAATCGTCGATAAATATTCGGAGATCATGTAATTGAAATTTATTAGCAGTCCTAGCGTGATGTTTACTTGGATTCGTCTAATGGCCGTAACCGCAGGTAATTGACAAATTATTTTTTAGCGTGTTTATCAGCTTTTAGAGATTACTTCTCACAGTAAGAAATCTTTTAACTGCGTATTAAATGCACCACCTGGCAAACACAGAACAACTGTTTCGATTCAAACAGTTTTTGCAGATTTGCAGTTATTGCGCAAATTGTGCAGTGAATTTTATATTCTATACGGAAAGCTAAAAAACTAAACTTGAACGAAGACAGTATTTTTTTCGCTGAACTGAAGTGATTTGTTTTCATATCGTTTGACATTTTGTTTACATTATGTACTCTGTATCCATGCTCAACTTCAAGAAGGCGTAAAACAATTATAATTATTATTGAATCGGTTGAATACCGGGTCTCGTGTTTGAAGAACCAAACGTATCGGCCTCACCAGCGGAGGCCATCTTCAGTGGTGAAGAGTACCAGCAGATGTTCTACCTCATCCTACCCACACATTCGCCGCCTTAGAACAGATGACGGCCCGCCTCCACGAAAATTCAAACGCTCCGAGCCCTGTTCGAGACTCCCCCGTAAGCATTCATCTGCTCCTCACCGCCGCGCTGCCCTTGCGACGGTTGACCATCCATCCTTTCCTCTCTCGATCACTAAAAGTAGAACACCTATTCGTATCCTTCATGGCCTCACTTTCAAACAAGAACAATAAAAAGTTTCATCGCCGCTCCCTTCCCTCTTCCTCTGGAAGAAGAAGGCATTTGCGAATCGCTCTGCGGTTCAGATCCACCTTAAGAACAGCCTCCATCCCTCCACGTAGGAGGGCTCCATCCTAATCATGCACATGGCTATTCAGGGTTTCAGACGCATCAGGCAGTCATCGAGTTTACCCGGACACTGCAACCACTGGGGCACGTCCAGCTTAGCTGCCCCATGATTGGTCTTGGTCTGGCGAGAACATGGTTTGCCTGTGTACTGAGGCGTTTACGGCGGACATCTGCTGGTACTCTTTACCACGGAAGATGTCTTCCGCCGGTTAGGTCGAAACGTTTGGTCCTTCAAATATAGACCACGGCCTAACAGCCCGGCATTCAACCGTTTCAATAATATTGACGCCGGCCGTGAGAGCCTAAGGACTAAGTAATAATTAGGTTTGTAATTTTAGAATAAATTATTTTTTAGTACAAGTGTAAGTAGAAGGTTATTAATAATTTTTTTACTTTATATGCTATCGATGCCCAGTAGTTGCAAGTAAAGAGTGGAATGTAGAAATGTCACACTTTCTGGAAATTACATGCGAATAAGAACGACTGGTGAATTATTAGCACCCACTAGTACTTGCCCGCATTGGCAGTCGCCCTCAAGATAGAACTACCAATTTCGTGGAGGGGAGGGCACACCTACGTGATCTGGCCAGGAACGAAGGTTTCTCATGCAACATCCCCTCCCTCTGTTGGACTACGCCCGTAGTCTCATACATAGGGCCCTTCTCCTGAGGGAGCCAATACCACAGAATCCCACCAAACATAACTGCGAACCCGAACTGTCCTGAATGGCTGTCTTAGCCGCTCGTGGCCTCGGGGGGGGGGGGGGTCTGTCTCATGTCAAATGTGCAAGATCTTACTATCATGAGGCTCCCGCCCCAGATACACGAGCTGGTGTGGCAGACCACCGCTGCGCGGTCAGGGAGGCCGCGTCGGAGGCAGCAGCACTGACCAACCGGTCCTAAAATGTACTCCGCTGTTACTCGGACGCGTCACTACTGGTTCAGGGCATTAGGCCACACAAAAACAACAATCGGCCGAGTACCTCATTTGCTGAGATCCTCTCCCCCGTCTACAAAACAATAGGAGCACTCCCATCCATTGCCGTACGACCTTGAAAAATATAACGCTCTTGAGACAGTACGATTCTCGGAGTCATCGGTGGAGTTACTCTGGTCGTTGCTACCAAGCGGGGGTCTTACATAATCCTTGCGTAAACCTGCTTACAATATTTGAGAGGAAAATATTATGGAAATGTGTGTACCGTTTAATGAGGGTGTATATGGAGACCAATATACGTCTTTTGTCTTGTACATTTCTTTTCAATAATTTTGAAAGATGTCGCTTATTCTAATTCTTACTCAAACATTGTGGTGCTGGTGGTGGTGGTGGTGGTAGTGATAGTTGTAGTAGTAGCAGTAGTAGTAGTAGTGGTAGTGGTGGTGGTAGTAGTAGTAGTAGTAGTAGTAGTAGTAGTAGTAGTAGTAGTAGTAGTAGTAGTAGTAGTAACGGTAGTAGTAGTGAAGAGTTAGAGCTAGCAGTCAGGACGATGAAGGACAGGATAGCTCCAGGCCCCGACGGAATACCCAGTGAGGTGCTGAAGGCGGTCTTTCGTCAGAAGCCAGAGTTGCTACTGCAGGTGTACCATGCGTGCTTGCTTGACATCGAGTGTGTTCTGCGCTCGTTGGAAGACAACACGGCTGGTGCTGATCAGTAAGAAAGAAGGTGACCCAGAGCTCCCGTTCGATGGAGATGCCGGACGAGTCGTGTTTGGTAGGGCGGCGCTTGTCGCTGCTCGTACTATCGACAGGCCCAGGATCAAGCTCAATAGTGTGATGCGATTAGTCAACAATTGGATGGAATCGTACTAGCTGACGTTAGCCTTCAGCAAGACGGAAGTCGTGTGGTCTTGTTTAAGAAGAGGATTCCCACTGCAATCCCCTTAGGAGTCGGAAATGAAGTCGTTGACTCAAGCCAGCGGTGAAGTACCTTCGAGTGATGATCGACTCCAAGTTGCGCTTTTTTGAGCAGATTAGGCGGACGGTGGACAAAGCGTCAAAGGCCCAACGGACGGTGGATGACGCTTAGTCGGATCAGGCCCAACATTGACGGCCCAAAGTCAACTAGAAGACGATTTTTGATGCAGCTGTCCAGTCAGTCATACTGTATGGAGTGGAAGTGTGGACAGACTCCTTGAATCGTAAGGTTTATAGGAAGACACTAGCCCAGGTCCAAAGTCGAAGTGCTCTTCGAGTTGCATCGGCCTACCTACGGCTCCCGAGCCATCTGTTTGGTCTTTGCCGGAATGATGACGATTGGCCTTCTCGTCAAGGAATGTAAGATCGTCTTTCAGAGGAAGAAGGAGGTAGGTGGTGAATCTGCACACAGAGAGGCACGAAGCCAGACGCTAGAGAGCTGGCAGAGTGTTTGGGAGCAAGAAGAGCGAAGTCGCTGGAGAAGAAGGCCCATCAAGCAAGTGCAGCTATGGATGGAGAGAAAACTTGGCAAGATCGACTATTACCTCGCCTAGTTTCTGATTGGACACTGGTATTTTCGACCTTACCTGAAAAAAGTTGGAAAAGCCGAGTCACCAGAGTAGGCCTCTACTACCCGGGAGTTTGGATGATGCCAGCCATACATTCTTCGTCTGCGACAGATGGGAGGAACATAGAAGATCGTTGCAAGATGATATTAAGCAGGAGCTCTCCCCGGATAACATCGTTGAAGCGATGTTTCAAGAGGAGGACATCTGGAACTGTGTGGCACTCTTCGCAGGAGAAGAAGAAGATGGATTTTGACAATACAAGATCGAAGGATAACAAGTCAGGTGTGAGCCCTAAGGCTGAAGAACAATAAGGCTATCCCGAAGTAATGTATCAAACAGTTCCAGTTTATGTCCTAGAAGAAGAAAAGGAGGTGGGTTTTTAGTGGGTTGGGTATGATACTCAAACCCACAGACCTCGGAAGTATGGACTCTTCCGGAAATTTGTAGAGTAAAAAAATGGTGGTAGTAGTAATATAGTAGCACAGGTATAGAACAGAGAGAATAATAAAAAATATTGCTGACTAATAGCAATAACAGAAGCAGTGATAGTAATAAATCAGTTATAAAGCAAATACAGAAAAATAAAAATTAAGCAAATATAAAACACAAAGGTAAATCATTACAAGCGAATTTATTGTTAATCCACACGGTTCTTAATTAAGGAAAAATAATAGTCGAGTGAGTGAATGAGAACAGACGAGGCGGCTAGCGGGTTTAATTATGGAAAACTTAATTAAAGAGAATAAATAATTCCCTGCAATTACGCTGTATTCTGTTTGTTTGTTTAGGTTTGATGCGTTTCAAGTCCGATTGTCAGCGCTTAATAATATATTATTATTATTCTCCAATCAGATGTCTCCAATTCTAATATGACGCGTGTGGTTTTTAAACGGCTATTATCATTTCTCCTTTGTATCCCATTCTATGTGTTATACCAATAAAATATATTGATTACTTCAATTCTCACGAGTTTAACTTGTGAAAAGACGATAGCATTAATCATCATCATCATCTTCAAGGATTAAACCAAAGATGTTTGTTCCGGTCTCAAATAGGGAAAGATTAGAGGTGGTCACTCTAGCGCTTCCTCGGACGTCCCATACTTCTCCGGCCCCCTCGGCTTATAGTTCCCTAGTTGTTTGGGGATGCGACAGTCATCCGTTCGGCAAAGATGTTCCCACCAATTCAGCCGATACTGTGCGATCCTGTCGAGTATACTCATAATATTCAATTCCTGCCGTGTATCTGTGTTTCTTCTATGAGCATGGAGAGTATACCCTGCCACGCGGGTGAGAAATCTCATTTCAGCCGCTTGTATGCGACTGGCCTGGCCTTTCGTTAGAGTCCAATTCTCAGACCCATAAAGAAGTGTGGGAAGAGCCATCACCTTGTAGAATTTTAGGCGTGTTCCTTTACTTGCTGACTTAAGAGTTTGCCTAATGGTCCCGCACACAAGGTTGAACTTAAACAGCTTATTCACAACGTCGTTGCTGGCATTATAAGACGCACTGTAGCCCAGGTATTCAAAATTACTAACTTGTTCTCGGACAGTACTATCTATAACAATTTTTGCCCGTACGGGATCAGTTCCACGAAAAGCCATCACCTTGGTCTTAAGTGTGGATAGTAGGGGGAAAATGAGGATTCAAACTCACCCCCTCAAGGCATATCTGGACCGCAGCATCCCAATGGACCACAGCATCCGCGAATTTCCGCGAATAAAATTTTTTTTAATTTTTTTAATTTATTTTTTTATTTTTTTAATTAAATTGATTTGGTGGGATGAGGTTCAATGGACCACCAGCATCCGTGAATATAATTTTTTATTTTTTTAAGAAAGCTGATTTGCATATCAGTGGGTGGCGTTGGGTGGGAGGTTTTTTTATTTCATATCAGTGGGTGGTGGTGGGTGGGGGGTGGTTCCAACTCGAGGCATTATAGTGTATATTAAAATATATGATCAGTTGTACCAACCTTTGCATGAGTTCAAATTTGTCGTGTGTTATAATGTATATTAAATCTATATGATCAGGTGTACCAACCTCTGTAGTATTATTATAGTGTATAGATATTTTATATGAGCAGGGTTGTCAACATTTTCTGCGGTGGGGGGAGGGAAATTCAAATATGTGTTATATAGTGTATATATTAAAATATATGATCAGGGTTACCAATCTTAAATTATTGTGTGCGTGTATAGAGCAGATCTGCCAACATTTCTTTCTCTTCTGTGGTGGGAAATTCAAACTATATATGATCATAATTGTTACTCTCTCTCTCTCTCTCTCACACACGGTGTGTATGTCTCTCTCTCTCTCTCTCGTTGTCAAACGTTATACTCACCGGCATTATAGTGTATATTAAAATATATGATTAGGTGTACCAACCTTTACATGAGTTCAAATTTGTTGCGTGTTATAATGTATATTAAATCTATATGATCAGATGTACCAACCTCTGTATTATTCGTCCTCTCTCTCTCCCTCTCTCTCTCTCTCACACGTTGTGTATGTCTCTCTCGTTGTCAAACGTTATGCTCAAACTGTGGTCAGTACCGCACGTATGTATATGAAATTAGAAAGTTTATTCGACATATATTAACGCCCCCTCTCTCTCTCTCTCACTCTCACTTGTTTCAACTGTGTCAACAAATAGTAACGTCCTCTCTCTCTCTCTCTCTCTCTCTCTCTCTCTCTCTCTCTCTCTCACTCTCACACGTTTCAACTATGCAAGGTTCCATACCCTTTCTCCTGTCTCCCTCTCGTACATTGAGTAGTCGGTGTGATGAATAAATAATTTTAGCACTATCTCTCTTTCGTTGTCAAAACGTCGTCTTCATTTTTCAATGTATTAAATAATTAATTAATAGTTTTATAATGCAGTCAGTGTGATTGATCCTTGTTAGAAATATATATATTTGGCGTCAATGAACTACTTACCTGTTATGTTGTTACAGATGACAAATCCATACGTTAACGGCTTAGCAATCTGGTACAATACTTCTGTTTTAAGGTTGCAGTTTACACACACACACACATAGGTTCAGTAGTGTATAGCGAAATAAATTAAAATTATACACACACATGAAAACGGCGGCTGAAATTCATACAAATCTTCTGATGTAACAGTTCACAAAAAATAAATTAATTGTACACATGTTCAGAGGTGTAGAGTGAAATAAAATAAAGTCATAATTTGTTTAAATGATTAAATATATTTTAACATTCACAATATAAAATTCACAATTAAATAAATACATTAGAAATTGATATTTTTCGAAAGTTTATATATAATTGTGTGTCGTACTTGTAGAAGAAGCAACCTGCAACATAACAATACAACAACAACATTAAAATCATGTTAAATATCACACACACAGATGCACACGCAACGCGCGCACATACAGACGCATACGCAACGTAATCACACACACACACACACACATACATACGCATACGCAACGTAACCAAACACGCAACGCGCCCACACACAGACGCAAACGCAACGTAATCATACACATACATACAACGTGTACACGTTTGGTTTGAATCATGTAGGGCCAATAAACAGATAACACATTTAAATATGCTATAGTCATTGTAAGACGTTACAATCATTGAAGTGTTTAATAAGTAAATTGTATGTATGTATATATCACTGAATAATAATAATATAATCGTTCTAGTGTTAACGTTTGCTGCAACAGGTAAAGCAGTTTACAAATAATTACATATAGGTTCAGAGGCGTATAGTGAAATAAATTAATGTGTCGTACTTGTAGAAGAAGCAACAACAACATTAAAATCATGTTAAATATCACACACACACACACACACACACGCACACGCATACGTAACGTAATCACACACATACATACATACAACGTACACACGTTTGGGTTACACCACACGTGCACGCACACACACACACACACAGACGTACACGCACACATACGCAACACGTGCACACACACACACACACACACACACACACACACACACACACACACACACACACACACACGCACACACATACAGACAACGTGCATACGAATCATGTACATGTAGGTCCAATAAAACAGATAACAGATAACAGATTTAAATATGCTATAGTCATTGTATGTATGTATATATCACTGAATAATAATAATATAATCGTTCTAGTGTTATCGTTTGCTGCAACAGGTAACGCAGTTTACAAATAATTACATATAGGTTCAGAGGCGTATAGTGAAATAAATTAAAAAAATTGTTTATTAAAAGTAGTTTGTCACCTTAACGAGATACAATTTCCACATGCGCTGTCTGGTTCTTCATCCCTCGAAACACAAGATGTAGGTCGCTGGGATTTATATGACGGAGTTCTTCATCTGTAAAGACGTCAGCATACCTCTTAGGTAGATATACACGATAGCGGCGCTCACAATCTTCCAACGTTACAAGCACAGACTTCCCATATCGCGTGTCCACATGCAACATGTTAACGATCGGATACTGTTTGTCCACTGTTAATTCTGCACAACGTTTGTACTCAATAGCAGAAACTGCGTTGAATTTTGTGATAAACGACATTATTATTAGAAGTGAAGACGTCTGTATCAAGCGAGGTGGAACCATACAATGTCAGAATATTCGCTACAAAGAAGACTAGTGAAAGGAATGGTGTGGCCATCAGGAAAGTTCACTTTCATCGCCTGAAGCTTTGCATGTACATACACACAGGCAGAATTAGCGCTGTTACAAAATATATATATTAGGAAAGTCCACAGAAATAGTTATCGCCAGATCCGTTCTAAATAAGTTAATGTCTTTTCAAATAGTATTCTCTGCACTACAGTCAAACATACGCACACACAGTGATAAAAAAATTGTGTATTAAAAGTAGTTTGTTACCTTAACAAGTACTGTTATCCTACGCCGTTTTTCCTCATGCCACGAAACACGAGATGTAGATCGCTGGGGTTTTATAAATTGTTTATTAAGTATTTTAGAAATGGTCTTATACTTGAGCTTGGCCTGTTGACTATTGCTTTTAATTTTGTAATTTCTACAGGTGTTAACCGTTTCGGAGAAAAAAACCATTTATGGAGAAGATCCTCCTCCTCTTGTTTTGATATGGTATTTATTCTATGATCCATCCTTCTTGTTCCTATAATAATAACAGTACCTGCTTCATTATCATATACATTATGTGCTATATATATAAATATATACATAAGGCTTTCAACACACACATCATAAATCCAGAACAGGAAAGGTATTATAACAAATATTACGAAAACAAGTACGTATGGTCACGTACATAGATCAACGTTTAAACAAACAGATTAATACCTGAATAAATTTTTTTTTTTTTTTAAAACAGGACAGCGTATTATCTATATAACGTTCTGTTTCAGATAAGAATAGTTTGAATATAAAATGAAAGGGTACGTTGTATTTTGTTATGAGAAAATGCATTTCTAAATTTCGTTACATTTGACAAAAGATCTTATTGATCAGACGTATGAGTAATTATATTAATCCTTATGTAGAAAATACGCACGCATTCGTAAAATATAGCACTCAGGTGTAGGGCAATTAATCCTTTTTTGTATTGAACGTATTTAAGTAGGTCTACTCGTGATATCAGTAAATTCTGTCTAAATGTATAGTACATAAACGTACCCAGTAATCGCTTCTTGAGTTACTCGATTGATGTTCATGTTAAACGATTGATGACTCATGTAATAATACAGATTAACCTCGTATAATAATAATGACAGGACAGTGTATTTAGAACACTTAAAATTGGAAATCTACAAACACATCAAAAATATCTGTCAAACAAAAACACCGTTCTTGACAACAGTAACTGACCTAAGCACATGTGCTTCATTAGGCAACAGACCAAAAAATCAAATAGACGACTATAAGCACAATTTAAATAAAATCTGAATATTCAATAAAATTATGTTTTTTTTTTTACTTAGTAACATATGCAAATCTTTTACTTACCTCTTAAATGTTGTTGTTGTTGTTATACACAATAGTCGATTGTACGATGAGTGTCTCATACAAATGAGAAATAGTGACATGTCGTCTTGTGTGTATATATATATATCATACGGCGGTAGCGTACACGTTTGAAAGTTGATACACATTAAATTCTCTCTCTCTCTCACACACATTACAGAGATTGATATTAATTGCATGTATGTTCAGAGGTTTGGTGTCTAAATCGATGCATTTTACTTTCACTTTCTAATTTGACACATGGCTTACTTCCATACATAAATAGCTATCGTCTACGAGTGTTGCTAAACGAAATTAAAAAATGTTGTAATACATAACGTCCTATGAAATAAATATGGTATGTTTTTAGGACAGCCAAAAGCATGAAAGTATTATTTAAATATGTATGGAAGTCATATATAAATATCGAGTCAGCGCGACACAACGTAACATGATTCATGTCAACGTCGTATGTATGTGTGTGCGTGTGCGTCTATGTGTTCGTGTGTGTGCGTGTTTGGTTACGTTGCGTATGCGTCTGTGTGCGTGCACGTCGGATGTGTGATTACGTGTGCGTCTGCATTATCGTTATTTAGACTGAGCTATGTTTCTACCCTAGAAATTTCGATGTTTGTGGACATAGTATGTCATTCGTAGACGATAGAGTGGAAAGAAGGTGACAAACCTATGAAGGAACATGAAAAAGTTTCATCTACATGACAATTTCTAAACGATGTTAAGAGTGAGACTTTTCATACACGCACCAATAGACATAGTATGTATGACTCAAACGTTAATTCGCATCAGCAAGTTTGCACGCTACATAATTACAAAAATAATTAGGCTGCCTAATGTGAGCCGTACGGCATACAAGGAAGGCAGTGTAAGTATAAGTATATGCCAGTATAAATGACATTGATATTGCGTAAACGTGTCTGCTCTGCTCTACTTGCATATTCTCATGTAATAAAGGACGTACCTCGGTCATGATCCGACGCACGCACACACGAACACACACAGACGCACACGCATACGTAACGTAATCACACACACACACACATACATACGCAACGTAACCAAACACGCACACACGTACACACGCAACGAGCGCACACGTACACAACGTAACCAAACACGCACACGCGAACACACACAGACGCATACGTACACACTGCCGTCGTAACGTTAGATTGCTAATGACGGATACAATCAGTCTGATGTATAGTATTCACGTATAGGCTCCTCATAGTACCATATCAATATCTGTAATGTTATTTATTTCCAACTAAAGTCAGAGACATCCCCAGTAGTTTTTCACCTAGAACGTATACAAAACATCTGATTCTTGTTGGACCTATCACTACCGTTGCGTCATGTACTGATGACCTAAACACTACTGGCTGATCCAAGTGTGTTTGGTTCTCGTCAACAACCTCTTGCATAACTTTGCCCTCAGACGCTTTTCCTACATTTCCATGTGTGAAGTTAACATAGCTCAGTCAAAATAACGATAATGCAGACGCATACGTAATCACACATCATGGGTACAAGATAGTACCCGAAACATGTTCCAAAAATGGAAAAAAAAAAAATAACATCTTGAGGTAAATTTAATTATATACGGCATTAACAGAATATTATGAGTATACGCGACAGGATTGTCTAGTATCGTCTGAATTGGTGGGAACATCTTTGCCGAATGGATGACTGCCGCATTCCCAAATAATTATGGAACTACAAGCAGAAAGGACGGAGAGGTTTGGGACGTCCGAGGAAGCGCTGGAGTGGCCAGCTCTAGACTCTTTAATTGTTTGAGGCCGGAACACACCATCCTTTGTTTAATCCTTCCAGCTGATTATGATTACTTCCATTACCGTTTCTTCCGTCAACTCACTGACTACTACACAGAGGTTTTAGCAGAAAGGGACGTTGTTACCTCGATAGGATACTCTGGTTGCCCACTTTACAAATTTAATGTGACTGTAGAGTTAAAAAAGTCGTAACAGCTCGAAGTGTCGAGGTAACGGCAGGAATAGCCAAACTGACAAGTCTACGTCCATATGTTCACCTGTACATTCTCTCTTCCTTCAGGTATCAAATTGACGAATCATCTTCATTCATCTTAATTGTTATTTAAATAAGCAGTCTCTGTAATTCCAACTTTGTCGTGCTTACTTGCTGAACTGCTACCTGTCATGCTTCGGACGAGGCCTTTCAGTGTCTCAATCATTATCAAGTCCAAAACCACGACTAGCTAACCTTCAGCAGGAACGTGGGGAGGAGCAGACTGAACAAGGTAAAAAGTTCAATACCAATTGTCACAGTTAAGAAAATATTTTTGTAATTATGTAGCGTGCAAACTTGCTGATGCGAATTAACGTTTGAGTCATACATACTATGTCTATTGGTGCGTGTATGAAAAGTCTCACTCTTAACATCGTTTAGAAATTGTCATGTAGATGAAACTTTTTCATGTTCCTTCATAGGTTTGTCACCTTCTTTCCACTCTATCGTCTACGAATGACATACTATGTCCACAAACATCGAAATTTCTAGGGTAGAAACATAGCTCAGTCAAAATAACGATAATGCAGACGCACACGTAATCACACATCCGACGTGCACGCACACAGACGCATACGCAACGTAACCAAACACGCACACACACGAACACATAGACGCACACGCACACACATACATACGACGTTGACATGAATCATGTTACGTTGTGTCGCGCTGACTCGATATTTATATATGACTTCCATACAGATTTAAATAATACTTTCATGCTTTTGGCTGTCCTAAAAACATACCATATTTATTTCATAGGACGTTATGTATTACAACATTTTTTAATTTCGTTTAGCAACACTCGTAGACGATAGCTATTTATGTATGGAAGTAAGCCATGTGTCAAATTAGAAAGTGAAAGTAAAATGCATCGATTTAGACACCAAACCTCTGAACATACATGCAATTAATATCAATCTCTGTAATGTGTGTGAGAGAGAGAGAGAATTTAATGTGTATCAACTTTCAAACGTGTACGCTACCGCCGTATGATATATATATACACACAAGACGACATGTCACTATTTCTCATTTGTATGAGACACTCATCGTACAATCGACTATTGTGTATAACAACAACAACAACATTTAAGAGGTAAGTAAAAGATTTGCATATGTTACTAAGTAAAAAAAAAAACATAATTTTATTGAATATTCAGATTTTATTTAAATTGTGCTTATAGTCGTCTATTTGATTTTTTGGTCTGTTGCCTAATGAAGCACATGTGCTTAGGTCAGTTACTGTTGTCAAGAACGGTGTTTTTGTTTGACAGATATTTTTGATGTGTTTGTAGATTTCCAATTTTAAGTGTTCTAAATACACTGTCCTGTCATTATTATTATACGAGGTTAATCTGTATTATTACATGAGTCATCAATCGTTTAACATGAACATCAATCGAGTAACTCAAGAAGCGATTACTGGGTACGTTTATGTACTATACATTTAGACAGAATTTACTGATATCACGAGTAGACCTACTTAAATACGTTCAATACAAAAAAGGATTAATTGCCCTACACCTGAGTGCTATATTTTACGAATGCGTGCGTATTTTCTACATAAGGATTAATATAATTACTCATACGTCTGATCAATAAGATCTTTTGTCAAATGTAACGAAATTTAGAAATGCATTTTCTCATAACAAAATACAACGTACCCTTTCATTTTATATTCAAACTATTCTTATCTGAAACAGAACGTTATATAGATAATACGCTGTCCTGTTTAAAAAAAAAAAAAAAATTTATTCAGGTATTAATCTGTTTGTTTAAACGTTGATCTATGTACGTGACCATACGTACTTGTTTTCGTAATATTTGTTATAATACCTTTCCTGTTCTGGATTTATGATGTGTGTGTTGAAAGCCTTATGTATATATTTATATATATAGCACATAATGTATATGATAATGAAGCAGGTACTGTTATTATTATAGGAACAAGAAGGATGGATCATAGAATAAATACCATATCAAAACAAGAGGAGGAGGATCTTCTCCATAAATGGTTTTTTTCTCCGAAACGGTTAACACCTGTAGAAATTACAAAATTAAAAGCAATAGTCAACAGGCCAAGCTCAAGTATAAGACCATTTCTAAAATACTTAATAAACAATTTATAAAACCCCAGCGATCTACATCTCGTGTTTCGTGGCATGAGGAAAAACGGCGTAGGATAACAGTACTTGTTAAGGTAACAAACTACTTTTAATACACAATTTTTTTATCACTGTGTGTGCGTATGTTTGACTGTAGTGCAGAGAATACTATTTGAAAAGACATTAACTTATTTAGAACGGATCTGGCGATAACTATTTCTGTGGACTTTCCTAATATATATATTTTGTAACAGCGCTAATTCTGCCTGTGTGTATGTACATGCAAAGCTTCAGGCGATGAAAGTGAACTTTCCTGATGGCCACACCATTCCTTTCACTAGTCTTCTTTGTAGCGAATATTCTGACATTGTATGGTTCCACCTCGCTTGATACAGACGTCTTCACTTCTAATAATAATGTCGTTTATCACAAAATTCAACGCAGTTTCTGCTATTGAGTACAAACGTTGTGCAGAATTAACAGTGGACAAACAGTATCCGATCGTTAACATGTTGCATGTGGACACGCGATATGGGAAGTCTGTGCTTGTAACGTTGGAAGATTGTGAGCGCCGCTATCGTGTATATCTACCTAAGAGGTATGCTGACGTCTTTACAGATGAAGAACTCCGTCATATAAATCCCAGCGACCTACATCTTGTGTTTCGAGGGATGAAGAACCAGACAGCGCATGTGGAAATTGTATCTCGTTAAGGTGACAAACTACTTTTAATAAACAATTTTTTTAATTTATTTCACTATACGCCTCTGAACCTATATGTAATTATTTGTAAACTGCGTTACCTGTTGCAGCAAACGATAACACTAGAACGATTATATTATTATTATTCAGTGATATATACATACATACAATGACTATAGCATATTTAAATCTGTTATCTGTTATCTGTTTTATTGGACCTACATGTACATGATTCGTATGCACGTTGTCTGTATGTGTGTGCGTGTGTGTGTGTGTGTGTGCACGTGTTGCGTATGTGTGCGTGTACGTCTGTGTGTGTGTGTGTGTGTGTGTGTGTGTGTGATATTTAACATGATTTTAATGTTGTTGTTGCTTCTTCTACAAGTACGACACATTAATTTATTTCACTATACGCCTCTGAACCTATATGTAATTATTTGTAAACTGCTTTACCTGTTGCAGCAAACGTTAACACTAGAACGATTATATTATTATTATTCAGTGATATATACATACATACAATTTACTTATTAAACACTTCAATGATTGTAACGTCTTACAATTACTATAGCATATTTAAATCTGTTATCTGTTTATTGGCCCTACATGATTCAAACCAAACGTGTACACGTTGTATGTATGTGTATGATTACGTTGCGTTTGCGTCTGTGTGTGGGCGCGTTGCGTGTTTGGTTACGTTGCGTATGCGTATGTATGTGTGTGTGTGTGTGTGATTACGTTGCGTATGCGTCTGTATGTGCGCGCGTTGCGTGTGCATCTGTGTGTGTGATATTTAACATGATTTTAATGTTGTTGTTGTATTGTTATGTTGCAGGTTGCTTCTTCTACAAGTACGACACACAATTATATATAAACTTTCGAAAAATATCAATTTCTAATGTATTTATTTAATTGTGAATTTTATATTGTGAATGTTAAAATATATTTAATCATTTAAACAAATTATGACTTTATTTTATTTCACTCTACACCTCTGAACATGTGTACAATTAATTTATTTTTTGTGAACTGTTACATCAGAAGATTTGTATGAATTTCAGCCGCCGTTTTCATGTGTGTGTATAATTTTAATTTATTTCGCTATACACTACTGAACCTATGTGTGTGTGTGTGTAAACTGCAACCT
Source organism: Magicicada septendecula (assembly GCA_034769895.1). Lineage (NCBI taxonomy): Eukaryota > Metazoa > Arthropoda > Insecta > Hemiptera > Cicadidae > Magicicada > Magicicada septendecula. The sequence goes on from CM068369.1 coordinate 37,396,374, forward strand.
TAAAACAGAAGTATTGTACCAGATTGCTAAGCCGTTAACGTATGGATTTGTCATCTGTAACAACATAACAGGTAAGTAGTTCATTGACGCCAAATATATATATTTCTAACAAGGATCAATCACACTGACTGCATTATAAAACTATTAATTAATTATTTAATACATTGAAAAATGAAGACGACGTTTTGACAACGAAAGAGAGATAGTGCTAAAATTATTTATTCATCACACCGACTACTCAATGTACGAGAGGGAGACAGGAGAAAGGGTATGGAACCTTGCATAGTTGAAACGTGTGAGAGTGAGAGAGAGAGAGAGAGAGAGAGAGAGAGAGAGAGAGAGAGAGAGAGGACGTTACTATTTGTTGACACAGTTGAAACAAGTGAGAGTGAGAGAGAGAGAGAGGGGGCGTTAATATATGTCGAATAAACTTTCTAATTTCATATACATACGTGCGGTACTGACCACAGTTTGAGCATAACGTTTGACAACGAGAGAGACATACACAACGTGTGAGAGAGAGAGAGAGGGAGAGAGAGAGGACGAATAATACAGAGGTTGGTACATCTGATCATATAGATTTAATATACATTATAACACGCGACAAATTTGAACTCATGTAAAGGTTGGTACACCTAATCATATATTTTAATATACACTATAATGCCGGTGAGTATAACGTTTGACAACGAGAGAGAGAGAGAGAGACATACACACCGTGTGAGAGAGAGAGAGAGAGAGTAACAATTATGATCATATATAGTTTGAATTTCCCACCACAGAAGAGAAAGAAATGTTGGCAGATCTGCTCTATACACGCACACAATAATTTAAGATTGGTAACCCTGATCATATATTTTAATATATACACTATATAACACATATTTGAATTTCCCTCCCCCCACCGCAGAAAATGTTGACTCATATAAAATATCTATACACTATAATAATACTACAGAGGTTGGTACACCTGATCATATAGATTTAATATACATTATAACACACGACAAATTTGAACTCATGCAAAGGTTGGTACAACTGATCATATATTTTAATATACACTATAATGCCTCGAGTTGGAACCACCCCCCACCCACCACCACCCACTGATATGAAATAAAAAAACCTCCCACCCAACGCCACCCACTGATATGCAAATCAGCTTTCTTAAAAAAATAAAAAATTATATTCACGGATGCTGGTGGTCCATTGAACCTCATCCCACCAAATCAATTTAATTAAAAAAATAAAAAAATAAATTAAAAAAATTAAAAAAAATTTTATTCGCGGAAATTCGCGGATGCTGTGGTCCATTGGGATGCTGCGGTCCAGATATGCCTTGAGGGGGTGAGTTTGAATCCTCATTTTCCCCCTACTGTGAATGTTTGCAATCCAAAGTCTTTGCAGATTCGATTAACAAACGTATACCCATCTGCAATTTGTTTTCCGTGTCCGACAGAACAGCCTGATCGTCCGCAAACAACAAAATGTCAATTGTAGACTGACAAATCATAAAATGTTCTGTAAGACACATCTGCCAGTTTCATGTGACATCGCCAATATATAAATTAAAAAGAAAAGGTGATAATGGACACCCTTGTCGTACTCCACAATTGATCAGGCCAACTCTAGGAGCTGTTCTCGGTTTTCCTGTTTCTATTAAGATTTTATTCTCCACATAAAGATTCTATATTGCTCTAATTAGATGTTGTGGGATGGTTCCCTTTCCTTGCCATTACTGCCCATAGTTTGCTCCGATTCACTCTGTGAATCTCCTTCTTGAAGTCGATGAAAGCTACGTATGTGGGCAGCTGATACTCTGTAAGCTTTTCAAATTGTATTTTAAATATACAATCTAAACATGATCTGACCTTCCTGAAACTCTTCTGGGCCTCTGAAAGTATGGCCTCCGTTATTGCATTGAGCCGTGTTCTTAATATAGATGCATATAATTTATATGAAGTATTAAGAAGGCTGACTCGTCTGTAGTTCCTGCAGTCATTACGATCATCTTTCTTGAATATGGGAATTACTTTTGCAACCCGCCAGTCGTCAGAAACAAACATTAATAATAATCGTAGTAATAATTTAATTCTAAGTAGTAGTAATTAACTGTAATTAAGTAGTAGTAATAATAACAGTCACTGTAGATGAAATTTGAAATTACTTTCCCTTGGGGGAATGAAAAATTTTGTCATGTATATAAGAATTCACTATTATAAATAGTATTAAAAATTCACTAGACTTAATTAACAGAATTAAAGATTCACATATCCCAAACAAAGCTGTTTTATTATCATTTGATGTGAAAAATTTGTTTCCGAGTATTCCACCGACTGATGTAATAGATATTGTAGAAAAATTATTAATTGAAAATTGTAATAACCATCTTGAATATCTTGAATTTACTGAAGGTTTGCCTTAATCAAAACTACTTTGAATTTAATGGAAAGATCTATATTGGCAAAGAAGGGCTTGCAATGGGAAATCCACTTAGCCCTTTGGCAGCTGAAATCTTTATGGACTACATAGAAACTAAAATTAGAGCACACCCTTATTTCAAATTGTTTATTTTTTGGTATAGATATGTGGACGATATTTTAGCAATTTTTCTAGGTACACGTAGACAATTACAGATCTTTCTTAATTTTATTAACAATTTACACAAAAATATTAGCTTTACCTTAGAATTAGAAGATAACAATAGTATCAATTTTTTAGACCTTACAATAACAAAATGCAATAATAAATTAGACTTCGGTATTTTTCATAAGCCTACACATACAGATATGACAATACACATTACTTCCACACATCCATACTCACATAAATTGGCTGCTTTTCACAGTTTTATCCACAGACTAGTTAGTATTCCGTTATCAGACTCAAATTTCCAATCAGAACTTAACATTATTAAACAAATAGCTGTCAACAATGGTTACCAACCTAGCCTCATAGATCACTTGTTAAACAAAAAATTTTATTCACAAGCTTTAAAACTAGTTTACCCTCCCTCAACACAGATTAAAAGATATCACACTCTCACTTACATAGGTTCTGCTTCTGATAATATTGGTAAATATTTCACACAAAGGAATGTAAATATAGCTTTTAAGACGCAGTCTTCTTTGGGAAAATATATTAAAAATAATAAGAGTAAAACAGATAAACTGCAAAAGTCTGGTGTATACAAATTATCCTGTGGGTCTTGTAATAAAGTGTATATCGGACAGACAGGTAGATCTTTCGAAAAAAGAATGTATGGTCACAATTATAGTTTTAGATATAATGATGGCAAATCAAATTATGCAAATCACTTGTTAGAAAAAGACCATAGATATAATGACAATTTTGAAATTTTACATTTATCTGATAAAGGTCCAAAGCTTGATTTATTAGAAACCATTGAAATTAATAAACACAAATATTTAAATGTATTATTAAATGATCAGTTAGATCTAAATAGCTCGCCTCTGCTTAATTTGTATAAATAGACTTGGTATATGTTATGTTATATGTTTGTGTAATGTGTATAAGTCTTATTGACACGAGATTACTATCGCTCTCTATACAACAGCACTTGTATTATATTTTATATTCTGTATTGTTTGTACGAAAATTAGTCAGCTTACACTATCTGATGAAGGCACTGTGCTGCCGTAACAGCTGTCATGGATTTATAATTTTAATAAATTGACGAGTGGAAATCACTAAAACTATTTTATGGTTTTATTTTTTACTATAATTTATAAGAATTCCTGTGATAGAAGAAAAAGAAGTGGAACGTGGAAAGCATGTTTAGCATAATACGCTATCATATTGTACGTACATAGATTCCATGACAATCTACTGGATTTATAAATGTGGCCTGCTACTGGGACTACTGGGACTGGGGTATCAATTAGACAAGTCTAATTGAGGTTGAGGATTTGCCGAGGACGAGTCCAAGATTCACCTGGCACAGATGACGGGTTGCGACCGAGCGCGCTTATGAGGGGATTGCCCTAGAAGCGGGCACAGCGAATGTGGCATACAAGGAACGGGCACGAAGAGATTCTCGGATGGTCTGGTTTGAAGTTAAATATTGGACTTTACGTGCTCAGCGCAGTCCTCGGTCCAGGAGAGACTGAAGCTTACGTTTAAGGGTTTTACCCGCACACAGGGATGGCGTAGGTAACCATCGGCGCCACACACGTGGTGACGATGAGTTTCTCTCGGCGGCGGGTCATAGAGTTGCTGCAAAATAGGGGTCGGAGTCTGTAAAGGCGATTGGCAGTTTTGCAGGCTACTTGCTCGGAATGTCAGGCGAGACGATGATCCACGTCAAGCCCATAGCAGACACTTGGAGACCAGGGCAGGGATTGTGGCCTACGTAGAGTCTGTCGTGGAGCCTTCTGAGTCTGAAGAAAACTGCACCTGTGCTCTTGGCACATTAATAGAGACTCTCCCCACTCAACGTAGTCGTCAAGCTGTTCCTGGAGCCAGATAGCGGCCGTTTCAGCCCGACGATCGAAGATATAAGCCGCCGTGTCGTCGGCGAACATGGCCAGCCTGGTTCCAGGCAACCTGGGGACTTCATTGACGTACACAGGGAAGAGTAGGGGACGTAAGACGCTTCCCTGAGGCGCCACATACGTGGAGACGGTAAGTTTCCCTAGGCGGCGGGTCATTGAATTACTGGAAAGTAGGGAATAGAAGTGGTATTGGTTGTTTTGCGGGCTACTTACTCGGAGCGTGTCCGCCAGGTGAGACGACTATCCAGTTGAAGCCCGAGGTACTTGACAGCAGGAACCAAGGCATGGGAGTATCACCTACTTAGAGTCTGTCGTGGAGCCTTCTGGGTCTCGTCGCTAAGGAAACCAATCAAAGACAAACGTTAGACTTGAACACAGTAGCCTATAACAGAAATTGAGTGTATGGAAAGAACGACGTGCCGTTTAAAACAAGCCGAAGCAGTAGTTATTAAAAAAAATCTAGAAAATACAACAAACCTCTTTGTAACTAAATGCCGAAAAGCATATTCACAAACGAAAAACTAAATTTTTTTTAACTACACACAGAAATATCAAACTTGACTCTTTCACTGATAAAACGGCCAAAGTTTGTGCGGAATATCGATTTAAGAAAAATATCTTCTCTTCCTTAGCACTGGAACCCAACGTAAGCCCTGGCTTCCAAATCCAATCTTCTTCAATGTCTCCTATCCATTACCCCTCACATCCACTTTTATGATTCTTCTTAGATCTCCCAGCACATTATCCAACCATATTATCCTAGATCGGACCCTGTTTTTGCTTTTATAGACTTACGCCCTCAGGATAGATTTTCTTTGGCATACGCTGATCATCCATCCGCTCTAGGTGACCTAGCCGTTGTGTTCGTTGAGCCTTTACGAATCTTACAATGTCCTCACGCTTTAATACCTCATCTACTTCCTATCATATATCCTTACTCTCCATTCATCATTTTATTTAACCGGACCATAAGCCCGTGTTACTCTCTTTCTCTAAAACCTTCTTAGCGTTTCTAGTTCCTTTTTTGGTAATTTCCATGTCTCTCCTTCATAAGTAACAATCGGTCTGATAAATGTATTATATATTTTTATATTATTTTAAGAAATATATATTTATATACATTATATATATAAATATATTTTATTATATATATTTTCTTTTTTTAAGAAAAATATACGAAAATATAGTATATAGCTTACACAAGTAAAGTGTTGGGAATTCAAAATTCACAGACAACACATTAGGCCTATGCGGCTGCTTATGCGTACAGGTGCAGAAAGTACAGGTTAGAGTACAGGTTATAGACATTGTTCAATAGACTACATACAACGAAATCTTTTTAACAATTTTACTTCGAGGACTTAAATTACAACTGGCAGTGCACCGACTGAATCAAATAAGTCCAGAATATAATCTTACAATTTCCTTGCATAAGACGCAAAGTTATGGCTTTCCAAGGCAAGTATCCCGTTAGGTCGAAAATAATAATTGTCAACAATAAGCCAATCGAACAAGTATCAAATTTTACCATAGTTGGGCTGCGACACAAGCTACAATTATGACAATGACATGGAAAATAAAATAAATAAGTTTCAGGCAATATGTGGCACAATAAATAGAACATTAAATAACAAAACACGAAAAGACACAAGGATACAATTTTATAAAACGATGGCTGTACCTGTACTTATGCATGGGAGTGAAAGTTGGATAAATACCAAAAAAGGAGACAGCAAAATACAGGCAGCAGAAATGAGATTTTTGAGACGGGTCAAAGGCTGCACAAGAAGAGATTTAGTAAGAAATGAAGACGTGCGAAATTAACTAAATATATATGCAATAAATGAAAAAAATAACTGAATATAAATGAAGATGGAAACAACACGTAAACAGAATGCGAAACAGGAGAATACCCCAAAAAATACTTAACTACAACCCAAGAGGGAAAAGAGATATAGGAAGACGACGAAAACGGTGGTCGTAAGTTTGTGAGAACGGAACAGGCAAATGCCTAATCCTTGTAGTACAGAAGAAGAAGAAGACTTCGAGGACTAATGTAATTAGTCAAGACAAAAATAGTTGGAGAGAACAAATATGCGCCTAAATAAATATTGTTGCAACAAAAGGACGTAATATTTTTTCTCTTTAATAAACTCTTATTAGCTTTATATTTTAATACAGATACGTGGTTATCATAAGGGTTATTATTGGATTTCTTTAATTTATTAAAAACAAGTTGAAAAAATTTTCTCCTTACGTAGGTTATGAGGTACGGGTACTATGAAATCTGTCGAGTATAATCAACTCTCGGAAAAGAATTCAATTCAGCTCTCTCAGAACGTTTATGCGTTGGTGTTTAATATTCATTCTTACGATCTCTTTACACCCACGTTGGCGCGGTATTAATTCCGTGATCAGAATGAGTTTATTACAGACAGTGAAAATAAAATCATTCAGGCGGTATTAACAAGAAAACCGTTTTTTTGGATGAAATTCGTATTTTAGGTGTAATAAACAAGCGACATTAATGAAATAGTTCAATATCACGGAAACGAAAGGAGTAAAATAGGATAGGCTTTCATAAAAACAAACAATTGGATCGTCGCAAAGGAGTTAAAAAATTTTTAATAAAAAAAAAGATATAATAGGCAGTCATTGAGGACTGCCGACAGAAGTGAAAACTTAAAACTATGAAATAACAGTGGTTTTTTTGGATATTCAAATTAATTGTAGTATCAAAAATTAAAATTTTTTGTAAATTAAAATCTTTAACATCGGTCTGGTTTTCACATCTATCGGCACTCCGAGCAACAATTATATACATTTTTATATGGTTTACTTATTAATCAAAACATATGATGGGCTGCGCAAGCCCAGTACAAAATATAAATACAAATTAATTGACATAATGATTAATATACATTTATATTATTTATACATAGTATTTGTATTTACATGAATTTCAATGAACTTAATTTTCAACATTATTTTCATTGTTTGCATCATTATTATATTCATTTCAAAAATACTTAAGTTATTCGTACTATCAATCATTTCATTATATTCTAAAAAGGATACGATAGGCTTATGGTATCTGAAGTAAGAAACAAAAATGTTTGATTGGAATTTATGTAAATATCTTGTAAAAACCGCATCGATCGTCGTTTTATATTTTGTAGTGCTGAGTTTTCGATCATTGGACATAGTCAAACCTAATGCTTCAACGGAAATATTGATACGAATATTGGAAATATTTGAAAATACATGCTTTGTTTATGTTATTCATTTTTCTATATAAAAATATTAACATATTTAGTACTCACTTTTGTACTGCACAGTGATCCTACATTTGAACATTTAAAATAATGATCAAACTAAAACACAATTTAAACAATGCACAGTATACACACATTAAACTTTCCACGTAGTCAATTTAACTTTACTTATATACATATACACAGCACTAATGTTATAATCTTACAATAATAAAAAAAACTATTAAAAATACATACTTCGACATTAGACATGACGAAAACCCCTAAGTTAACAGCCAGACGGACAAATAACAATTATGTAAATATCATATAATATAGTATAAGTAATTAATAAGAATAAAAATAATGTAAAATAGATCGTAAGTATTGCGTTAATTGTTAATACGGAAAGCCAAAATCTAGGGATCGAACACGCGATAGCAAATTCGGAAGTGTAAGAAACTCCAAAATAATGTACGTAAACGATAAAAGTGTGTTAAATAGTATAAATAATAGTATTACACACAAGTATAATCTATACTTTCACTGCTGGCCACGCGCAACACGTCATACTTATAGCTACAGATATACTGTTAACATTAGCATGTCGGTGACGCGAACTCATAAGATTTTACCCATCCAAAAAGCGCCCAACGTGCCTATAGAAGTTTTCACTTCAAAAAACAGCGTATGACTACCTTCTTCCAAGGTTATTACTTGAATGATTAATAATAATTATTCTATTGATTGTTTAAAGTAGCGTCAGCAGGGCTGTTTAGGCCGTGGTATAAAGATGTTAACTACAGACATTTCGGCATCGCCATCGGAAACCATCTTCAGTGTAAAATTTTGTTTGCAGTTGTTCGCCAAGTGATCCCTCTTCCTCTGCTTCTTAGACTAAATCTTAGTCTACCTCAGTACAGGGGTATTTGGCGAACAACTACCAAATAAATTTTACACTGAAGATGGTCTCCGATGGCGATGCCGAAACGTCTGTAGTTAACATCTTTAGACCACGGTCTAACAGCCCAGGTAACGTTACTTTCAAGAATGTTGACACCGCCCGTGATAAGCCTAACATATGGCAAGATATTTTTCTTTTTTGCTTCTTTTTGTAACGGAATGTGTTAATGAGAGTTTGTTTTAAAACTTACTTTTGGATCATGCAACAAACGTCATTCTCCTACCCTCTCTGTGTGCCATTACCACCTGCGATCCTTCAGATCCTTCATTCTGAGCCAATCTCTTTCCCATCTCCGAATATCTACAACATCCCGTATCCTCAACTTGCCTTCCCCTGTAGACCTTCCCATTCGTTTTACCCTCGACCACGCCATCACCAATGTCATCAATCGTCGATGTCTCTTCCATCAATCCGCAACTTTCCTTTCCTCCAAATATTTCCATAACTCAGTAATTTTAACTTTGTTCTTTCATTTTGTGTTTACATTATTCTATAGCATCACTTTTCAAATGATTCTATTGTTGGGCTGACAGATTTCACTAACGAAACTGCCGAATCCGCAGGACCTGCGCAAACATTTATTTTTCGAATGGGTATAAACCATTGAACTTGAGAAAAACCAAATTTTACCAAATGTGTTTATCAATAAAAACAAATACATAACTTTTTTACTGTTGTTTTATCAGTACCTAACGATGTACTTTGAGAGTATACATTATTTGTTCAACTGTACAATAGAGCGGTGATTCCAGTTATGAATCCATCGAGGCCACCAGAATTCGGCCGAGCAAACATTCTATAACCTGAAATTGATTAAGATTTATCTGCATAGCACGATGTCTCAGAACAGGCTGATCCGACTTATTGTACTAAGTGTGTAAAAAGAAATTGCCAGATAAATTGATATTAATGAAATAATAAACACATTTTCATCTCACAATGCTGTGAGATTACGAAAGTTTCAAAGGAAAGAAAACTAAATTATCGGTATGGAGAACCATACATGACTTCCATGTTCTAAGATATATATTTAAAATCATTTTCGAAATGAAATATTTCCATAGAAACTTCTTCTTTCTACTTCTTGCTTCAGCTTTAACACAGTACTGTGGTCACTAACGTATACCACTTCACGTTATCGGACTCAATTTTCACTGATGATGGTAGTTAATGGCACTACCGAAACTTCTGGTTTTGCAGAAAACATTGGACTATGGCCAACCAGCCCGGGAAGGAATTTTAACAACAAACTACTTCTTTGTTGCTGATAACGTAGTACACATATAAAAAATTATCCCCTCCTCCCCCTTCAACTATAATTTTCATTTATAGAAAATTACCCCCACCCCGTTCAACTAGCTTCTTCATTTATCGATATTTCATCTACGTTTCTACAGTGGACTATTATAATCTTCTTATCAGGATACTTTATTTATCAAAATTAAGTACTTTACTCTTGTTAAAACATAAAACGTTGCAGGTAAACTACCCTTTCCTCGTAACCGATCTTCACCAAAATCAATAGACCTTGCGTCCTCTACAACGCAGGTACGTATGTAAAAAATTATTTCATTCTGTTTAAATTTACGGCAATTATCGTTTCATAGAAAACATTACCCTTGTGAAAACATACAACGTTGCAGGTAAACTACGCCTTTCTCTTAACCGATCTTCACCAAAATCAATATGCTTTGAGTCCTCTACAATTCAGTAACGTATGCAAAACATTATTTGATTCTGTTTGAATGTGCGGCTGCTATCGTTTGCCATATAAACAATTCTACACACAGACACTTTTCGAAAAATGACTTTTCTTCATGTTTTGAGGGTAGTACAATCAGAATCAGCCATTACCTCGAACACGATATTTATCGCCATGACCATGCTTCCATTTCCTTATGGAACATGGAAGTAATAAAAATTACTCGAACTTTATTCTACTATTTTTGTGATGAAGTAATGCATCGAGATATTGTTATTTTGCCTTGTAGACGTTAGAAGTCTTCAAATTACTCTCTACTAAGTAGTGATTAAATTCAAGAATCCTACTTTTGTAAAATAAAATGTCTTTATGTCAATGTCAGAATATTTTTCTTTAATTCCAGTGCCAATATTAGTCCTTTACTAAAATCATTGCTAATTATAAAGCTACGAGCAAATGACAGAAAGTTTTAAAGATGAAATAGATTTTGATTTGTTAAAAATATGAGTTTAGTTATTAAAGTGTACTACATAAAATTTAATATAAACATTCATCGTCTTCATTAAAAATAATAAAATTTAAATTTAATAAAATTTTTCATTTAAAGTTAATAAAATTTGTCCTTTTCTTCAGGATGCATATAGGTTTAATAATGACAAATATATAATTGGTTACTAGTGACATGTCTGGTAATGAGTATTTTTTTCCATTGATCAAAGACATAAAAGATATTGAATAACAAATCAAACTATTAATTGAAACAAAAGTTATATTTTATTAATTGAATATAGAGCATACAAGAAAGAATAGTTATTCTGTTTACGTTATACAATGTGTGTAGTTGCCTCAGCTATACGGGGGGGGGGGGTTAGTATTCAAGACGGAACAAATTATTACGCCATCGCAGAACATTCCACGTGTTTCTCGGCTATCCCAAGGGATACGCGCGCGCGCGCGCACGCACACACACACACACACACACACACACACACACACACACACACACACACACACACACACACACACACACACACACACACACACACACATTGCCGTTACTTTGAGATGAAGGACAATTACGTGACACACTTGCGTACACTTGTCACGCGTCCGCAGCCGAGGCTATTCCAGACTTCACCGGTCCGCGCGCACTGTGTTCAACGCTGCAAGCAATTACGCTCCAGTGTTTTCTAGTAACTTTGACGCGTATTATGGATTATTCTGGAATCTCAGTGGCGTATAAATATACGCATTCATCGACGCTTAGTTTCAGTTTTAGTGTCGATTTATTTCCAGTGAGGTTCGAAGTTATTGTCGGGCGATTTACACGGTGCGTCACAAGTGGTGTATTAATGAAAAGTGATTTATAGTGCGGAATTATTTATAGTTGACATTATTATTTGTGTGGACAGATTAACTTGAATTATTGTTATGAGTATAATCTCGATTATAAATTGTATAATTGAGATAGGTTGTATAAGTTGATTATAAACTGTTTAAGTGAGATTAATTAAAGCTGGTTTTTAGTGACTTCATTGGTGTATTGTAACTTGTTTTCCACTGTACCGTACGACGATCAGTGAGACCGTCGTAACAATACGAATCTTTCGTTATCTATCATGTTACTATCTGAACTTATTAACTGCAACAAATGCGTTATCCTCTATGTATGAATTATATAGATTTCTTCTCCTTTCTGATGGAGAAATTAGAATGTACTTTGCTGATATTTATACTGAGTCCCATTCCAGCGGATTTTCGTTCAGCTCCTTGTATACCTCAACTTACCGTTGTCTTGATCTAGGTATTATCACAACACTGTGAGTGTAAGCATATATTTGGTTTGTCTTATTTAATACTGTTCTTCGCTGATCTATGTCTTTAATGGCATAGTGTAGGGCAATAATAAAGAGGGTGGCTGATAACCCATCACCTTGCTTATAACTCTCTTATTAAATGCAAATGATTCACTCAGCATATTCTCGTACTTAATTTTGGCTTTTGTGAATCTCATGGCCATCTTCATTAACTTTATAAATTTCAAACGAATTCCCAAATCTTGCATGGCTAGACAAAGTCATCAGTGAATCTTAATAATTATATTCTTTCTCCCTGAATTATATTTTCAATGTTAAACGTCTCTTTTGTTTCTTCTTTTCTTTTTTGCTTTGTCTATATACACGTTAAACAGCATCGACGAGAGACCCCTGTCTTACAACTTCCCTTTATTGATCGTTCACTCATACCTTAACTGACTTGGTTTTTATAAAAATTGAAAAAAGAAGTTTATGGGTACTGCACGAATTGAGTAATTTACTTGTATTTTGGCTTTCATAAAAAAAGCCAGTTATAAATGGTCACTTTTTTCTTGTTTAATTACTAAGAAAAAGAAATTGCGTTTTCATTTGGCAAGAGAATGAGGTAGGCCTATATTGAAGTTTTTTTTTAATCTTCGGTTTTTGAAATGTATTAAAAAGAAAAAACGTCAATATGTATCTCCCAATCGAAGACTATTAAATATAAAATGTTTGATAGTTAATTTCTCGTACTTAATAAACAGTGGCGACTGGTGGTGTCAAGAAGAGGGGGTTGCAAGTTTTTCATAAACGTAGGATAACTGTCAATTTTTATATTTCTCATTATGTTTACATAATTGTGAGTGTAAACGTCGGATATTGGTTAAGGTCACCGTGCCTCCTCCTCGTCCTGTCTTCTCTCAAAGGCACCACAGAAACCTACACAATTAATTATAGCGTTTAAAATTTATCTCTTTTGTAATAGTTTTTCATTATGGTCCCGATAATTTCTTCTGAGGGTTGTGCAACCTTGCAACCCTATCACCAGCCGTCCCTGCTTAATAATAATAGTTTCAGTTTAGCTGTATTTTGGATTGGCGCTTATTTTCAGAAATGTTGAAGAACTGCAACTGTTAGTGAGAACTGCAATTTCAGGTTTGATCACGAAATGCATACGTCAGCTTCCTACCGGCCAGCTTATAACGATCAAGTATGCTAAACTAGGACGTGCAAACGTGTCTGCTCGTTAAACATTGCCCTTCCGGGGCAGTGTACTTACTTTAGTCGTTCGTGCTCACTGTTAGTCACGTCAGAGCTCTCACAGTAAATTTTAATTTTCAAAATGAAATCTAATTTTCCTGTACTTGATATTTATTTTTTAACTTGGCTGAAGCTAGCTCACACATTGAATAATATTAGTTTTATGCATTACGTGTGGGGGTGGATTGTGTGTGTGTGTGTGTGTGCGCGCGCGCGCGCAAATAAAATATGCATAAGTGTAAACCGTATACACATATATACATATAAAACATTCATTTAAGTATAGTTTCTCGTATACGCTTATTCGCTTAATGCACATTTCGTATTGTTACGTAATACGGAACGTTCTACAAGTATCTCGGCTATCCCAGCAGAGCCCAGCTGTGATGTGTGTGTGCGTACATATTGCTGATGCTTTGAGATGAAAGACAATTACGTGACAGTTATCATATGTCAACTATCAAGTCTATTCCAGACCGCGAGGTCAGCGTACTGAGTTCAAGGACACTGTTTCTAGTACATTCGAGACCGCCTGTTTGTTTAACATGTCATCCAAAGTGACAGATTATTCTGGAGTCTCAGCGGGGTATAAATATAAGCATTCAGCGACGCTTAGTTTTCAGTTTACGTCGGCGATTACTCAGTTCAGTATACTTCGGGCGATTAGTCAGTGAGTTTCAGTGGCGATTTATTCAAGTGATGTTCGAAGTATTGTGGCGAAGGTGTTATTGTGTTATAATTGTGCGGGACTCTATTAGTTGACATTACTATTGCGTGTGGACAAATTTTGCTCGGATTATTGTACAAGTTGATTATAAACTGTACTTGTGATTAATTAAAGCTGGTGATTAGTGACTTCATTGGTATCTTTACTTTGTTTTCCACTGTATCATACGGCGATCAGTGAGACCGTCGTAACAGTATGTTAGTTTTTAGTCAGTGGCGTATCTAGAATTTGGCTTGGGGGGGGTCCGGGGTTGAGTCGGTTTCATACAAAAGAAAAAACAATTTAAGACCAATTAAAATTACTATCTTTAAAGTGACTGAAAAACGCGTGATAACGTTCTGAAATCAGTTCCACTAAAGTAAACGGTAATAACACAATAAAAACACGCGTTATTTAAACATTATTAAAAGCCACTTAGTGACTGAATGGATTTTCTTATATTTCATATTTAAAAACTAGCATATTTCGTATTTTCATTTCTCGTATTTAAAAAAAAGCTACTACTATATTAGCGTACATAGTTGAAAAACAATAAAGCCTAAAAGTTAAGACTTTTTCGACACTCTAAAGGGTGTTCAGGTCCCGTTCGTCCCTCCCGTAAATACGCCGCTAGTGTTAGTGGTTGGTGACTGATAACGAACATCGAATATTAAAAACATATACAATTAGAATTTAATTATGAGAATAGATTTCTTCTGCAAGTATAATATTTGAAGTTTTCTTAGTTTATATAACTCTGATGTATACAATAACAGATAAATGTCTTATAACACAGATAAAATTGTTTTTAATAAAATCAAACCTAAAACTAAAACCAACGATCGCAATGAAAATGGAATATACAAAATAGGATGTCCAGATTCCAAATTTATTGCACTAATTAGAGCAATCTAAGTACGTAGAACCCTAATTACGTAGGGCAAATGTGTTGGAAGGGAATTAGAGACTACTAATTCAAATAACAAAATGAACAATAATAATACACTAATTAAGGATCAAATACAAATAAAAACAAAACAAGATGATTTATTTAAAATTATAAATTTATTAAAATAAAGAATATAACAAATTAAGTATTTTAATATAACCACAAAATTTAATATTGTAAAGTGCTTGAAACGGAAATCTAATAATTAAAAATATTACTTATAAATTCTCTGTTATCTATTCATACTTGCACAAATTGTTCTTTGAAATTTGATGCTTACATCTTCGTTTTGATTTCCCAGTTGCGTGAACGTAAAAATAAAATTAAAATTAAAATCTGTTAAAATTAAATTGTTACAATAATGAATCTTAACGTTGAAGACCTTATCGTCTTTGTTAATTTTATTCTTCAGACGGTGAATTAACCTGGAATAGCGACGCTCTGATGAGACTTTAATATAGGGAAGGAAATGAATTATAAGTATGGTTACAGTCAGTTGGAAAACTAATTAGAGGAAAGCGTATGTATTGTGTACATCTAAGTATAATTATCAAGTGTCTAATAATCACGTAAAGCTCAAATTTAAGTAAAACTCAGATTACTGGTGAAAGCCTATATTTATTAATGAGAAATGATATTTTCATTGCAAACGAATACAAATTTCTAAATAAGATTTTCCTACCTCCAATTAGTTCTGTTTTCTAATTTCGCTGGCGACGTACGACTGTTTTCTCTGGATATCGTGAAACACTGAGTTTTCTTCCTGTGTTTCGTAATGACTGTTGTTAAAAACTCTCTGAGGAACTTACGCGTGTAACTATCTAGTTACGTCCTAATTGGATTTTCCTGGTCCTGCTCATCTTGTGTCCGTGTTATGCTCTTCTGGATGTGATTATCACATCACCATCATCATCACCAAATTAAAGTTCCATTTATAAAATTTAAAATAATGGTAACAATGTTTGCTTGAGATGACTTCTTTTAAACTGTTATTAAAAATATAATAAAAGTACATAGTTGTTATAGGTGGTACTGTCCTGGAACAAGTCAGTAATTTTGAATACCTGGGCTACAGTGTGTCTTATAATGCAAGCAACGACGTTGTGAATAAGTTGCATAAGTTTAACCTTACGTGCGGGACCATCAGGCGAACCCTTAAGTCAGCAAGTAAAGGAATACGCCTAAAATTCTACAGGGTGATGGTTCTTCCCACACTTGTTTATGGGTCTGAGAATTGGACTTTAACGAAAGACCAGGCCAGTCGCATCCAAGCGGTTGAAATGAGATTTCTCACACACGTGGCAGGGCATACTCTCCATGATCATAGAAGAAACACAGATATACGGCAGGAACTGAATATTATGAGTATACTCGACAGGATCGCCCAGTATCGGCTGAATTGGTGGAACATCTTTGCCGAATGGATGACTGCCGCATCCCCAAACAACTCAGGAACTATAAGCCGAGGGGACGGAGGGTGTGGGACGTCCGAGGAAGCGGTGGAGTGACCAGCTCTAATCTTTGCCTGTTTGAGACCGGAACAAACCGTCCTTGGTTTAATCCGTGAAGATGATGATGATGATGAATAAAAATGCATATGTGATTTTAGAGAGCATGGAAGACTTTAAATACCCATGTCTCCCTTAAATGTAAACGAAATAAAAAATTCCAAATTCTAAGAAACTGTATACGCTTTAAAACATTTACAGGCATTGCACAAATGCAGTGCACATAGAAGGGCATTGAAAATGCTTCAATAGAACTAAAAAATATATATATTTTTGTTCATTCACCAATCAATGAATTCATTCTTCATTTACCAATGTACAGATTATAAGTTAAATGTACTCGCATTCATAAGCGAAGTTTTATATGTGTACTACGTTATTGACAACAAAGAAGTAGTTTCTATGGAAACTCACCGGTCCCCATTTTCGATCACGCACCAGCGGTCGTTTTCAAATGTGCGACACGTCCTTATAAACATTTTCAATTATAAAACGAATTAATGCATTAATTTTTTTTAAAGTGCATAGTTTTTAAGTTATTTGGACAAAACGAAATGTAATTCTGTAACAGTGAAATGGGTGCGATAAGTCTTTATCTTTAAACAGCCATATCTCAGTTTACTCTTTAACACACAGGAAAAAAGAAACACCCATTTGTAAGGACTGTTTTACACTTCAAAAAAGTACTAATGCAATTTTTCCTGAAGTGTAATAATTTTTGTCATGACCTTCACAAAAACCCCCATTTTTGCTCACCTTAACAAAAAATCCACGGTGTCCTTAATCCAACAACTCTCAGCTCAACGGTTTCTCAGAATAAACGTTTGTACAGCGTATATGCAAATTTTTATCGACTAAGGAATTTTTCTTTCATCATCATCATCATCATCATCATCATCGTCGTCGTCGTCGTCGTCATCACAATACGGCAGACAATGTGCTGCCTGTTCCGCCTTCAAAGACCCTCCAGCCATCTCTTCCTGGGTCTATCCACACACCTGCGTCCTATAGGTTTGTATTTCCAGACTTATTTGGCCAGTCGGAACCTCAGACATATTTTCTAAGTGTTCTTTCCACCGTTGTTTGTAACCTTTTAATTTTCATTCATACAACAATTTACCATACAACAAGTGATAGAAAAACGACGTGAAAAGAATTTAGAAACACATGTTGCCTTTATCGATTTCAACAAAGCTTTTGATAGGGTGATCAGACCGACGTTATGGGACATAGGGTACTTTAAAATAAAGGTATACCACAACACCTAGTTCAGGACATGAAGAGTTTATATACTAGTAGACACATCGCGATAATCATAGACGACGGAGAATAATCTATCCCGATTGAAACAAACCAAGGCGTAAGCCACTTTTAAGACAAGGTTGAAGTTAATTACTTTTTAACCTTTATCTGAATGATCTCCTCAAAAAATGGAAAGAACAATTCCCTGACGGTATTAAAATCCACCGAAATAAAAAGCCGTTCTTTTTGCGGATGACCAATCTATACTCGCCACTTCAGAAGACAATCTTCAATGAGCAATATACATCTTACATACAATAGGAAAAGAATATAACTGTAACATATCTGAATAAAAGACAAAAGTAATGGCCTTTGTAGGAGATGAACCGGTTTGGGACAACAACACATACATAGAACAAGTAAGACATTTCAACTATCTTGGACGTGACATTACTTATGATCAAGATAGAGATATAGAAAATAATTGACGAATTTCACAAGAATGTGTGGAACGATTTGGAGAACGTTGGGAAATAAATATAGAAAAGAAAAACAAATAAAGTTTTACAAAACAGTGGCAATACCTACACTGCTGTATGGTTCTGAAACTTGGGCCATAAAGGAAAAAGATGAACAGAAGATACAAACAGCAGAAATGAAATTTCAGAGATCAGTTAAAAGGTGTAATAGACAAGATAATATAAGAAATGAAGAGATATGAAGTGATTTAGATATTTTTACAGTTAATGTATGGACCAAAGATGGCGAAATACCAAAGATGGCGAAAGATTAAAATCCTAGAGGCAGAAGAAAAGTTGGTAGACCTAAGAAAACGTGGACTGTGGAATAGGAACGGGCCGCTAAAGCCTAAAACAGTTAAGAAGATGGTGATAATAATTTTCATTCAAGTTAATAACCTGAAACTCTTCTCTTATGGCCTCATTCTTTATACGGTCAAGGTTAGAACACCTTTTAACTCCTCTTAAGAACGCCATCTCTGAGGCCTGTTTTTTACTGAATTGTTTCTTAGTTGTATCTCCGTCCGGCTGTGTTCTTTGTAAGTTCTGAGTAAATTAAATTAATTAAACTTGGTACTGGTGGCAACTGCTGCCCTCTACAAGGAATGTTTATCGACCTTTCGGTCTAGATTCTTACTGTTCCGCATCGACGGGGTCACCTCTTGTAGGATGTGGCATTTCACCACGCAGTACGGTCTTGGGTAAAAAGAGGCTCCTTTGGGAGTTAACATGACTTCATCCAACCCTGGGAACTTGTGAGGACCAGTGACCAGTCAACCAGGTACAGGGATACTACCTCCGCAAATAGGAAATAGGGCAAATTATGCCAACAGTAGTCTATCGAGAAGCACAACTCATTGGTCCAACACAAAAATAAAAATATATAAGATACTTATCAGACCGGTTGTTACTTATGGAGACAAGGAAGTTGAGATTGCAAAAACTGAGATGGAGGGACGGGATGAGTCAGGACATCAGTACACTTTGAATTAAAAACTGGAAGAATATGCCTATGAATAGAGAAGAATTCTTCAGAAGAAGAATTGACAGGGCCCACAAAGAGCTGTCGAACCAATGATGATGATGATGATGAATCTCAATCCCTCCTTGAGATAAATTTTATCTTAAAAAACACAAGATGGCGGCCAGACGGAAAACGAGACGTTTCCGGACCTGTGTTTACATGAACGTTTTTTTCTTATATTGATGCATAGAATCCGAGTATGTACCATGAAGACACCTTTTACGATACAATCTGTATGAGTATAATATATAATATAAATGAATGCTTTCTAACAAGGATATTATTTTATTGAATGTTATAAATAATGTTATATGAATTGATATTATAAATAATGTTATATTTACATAGTTAAGTGCTCATACTATATTCATGACAATGGTATATTTAGCCTATCCCTGTTGTTAAAAGGCGTTAAAATTTTTATTAAGTATATTTATTCACAAAATAAAGTATGTTCATATACGCACTTACGTATATTTAGTTACAACCGTTAGTTATACTCGTATATTAAGATACACGTAAAACTGAGTACTGGTTTCGTTGAAATCCCAGTGGTTCAATGTTTGTTTACTTTGTTGTCATGGCATCGCGAAGCCAATAGCTTATTTACTGAAATGTGCCAGCAACAAATGTAAGTTTATCGATTCAGTTTTTTTAATATTTATAAAACATTTTTATGGTTGTAATTTCGTTCAAGCGAGACAACAGAGTGCACCATTCATGTGTTTACGTTTGTTTACGTTAAGCGAAATTATACAGTTGTAAATCGTGTTCAATCGGTGATTCGTGTTACAGACGTCGGCCTAACGTTCTTGAAAAACTGCCGTTCGCGTTGTATAATTCTGTACTGTTCTGTTTGTTCTGCTTTTATACGGTAACATTTAAATGAAAAACACTATAATTTAACGGTAATTATTAATATTTACTCTCGTGTCACTTTTTACATACATTTTAGATTATGTGTATCAATTTGTTTATTGTAGTTTTAAGAGTAGAAAATGTTGTACAATAATATAAATTTAATAATTGTTGACAGTTTCATTAAAATGAAACTACATCATGCTTCAGAAATGTATTCTATTAGGAAAGTAGACACATAATGTAGTATTTCGTATTAAGTAACGTAATTTACTTGTTTATAGATAGTTTGGTGTAGGCCTACACGTTGTCAGTTTTATTGGACAATGTTAATAATGAAATGAGCATATTAAATTTGTTTCGTTAATTATTTGTGATAACGTTATATTGTATTTTGCTGTAATGTTTACATCAGAGAGTTACGTGTTGTTCTGTTCTGGGTGGGAGGTTTGCACGGTTCGTGATGGGTTTCTACGAATAGGGTATCAAATTATATAATTTTGTTTGGGTTAATTATTTGTATAAAAACAAAAAGGTTGTATTTTCTGCATAGAGCACGCGTTTTTTGAATTTGCACGCACACACAGAGACAGACAAACCTATAGCGTCTGTGGAATACTCGTGAAATTAATTTTGTTTGTCTCACATTTACAGTTTTAAAAAGTACTACGAGTGTCAGTTGAAAAGTTGGCGGAGCGACATCTGTAGCTTAGCGGTAAAACTAAAAATTTTCGTGTGCTGCAAGATTTGTATTTTACGTGACCTCCTGTTAATTTCGAAATCTGTCTATCAATTTATTCATCGCTTAGAATCTGTTTAAAATTTACGTGTCATCCGTGTTTTGAAAAACGAACGAAATCAAACCTCGTGGTGTGCGTTAAAAATTGTTTAGCGACAACGGAAATTCAAAATGAAATTGTGTGTCAGGAAAAGCTGCGACTTAAAAACCAACGGTTTGTAAGTAGGCACTTGAGTTTAAACGTGGTCGTACGAGTATTGAAAACGTGGTCGCACTGGAGGCCCAAAAAAATGCTACAACTCCAGATGCGGCAGCCGTCTTGCACAAAGCATTTTCACACTAAGTTCTTTAGTTAAAGTATGATGCACACGCTCGTATGAGATGCCTATATGCTTTCAGCAACGTCATCCACTCCACAATCTGCGGTTCAATAATGCCATTTTTGTTGCACTTGTTGGATGGACGTCCACTGCTGGGATAGTCTTCAGTGCTTGTACGACCATGTTTAAACTCGCGTCTGCCCCACTTACCGTTGTTTCTGAAGGCGCAGCATCTCCTAACACATTTACAGTTTCGTTTTGATTTCCATTGGCGCTAAAACGTATTTAACAGAGAATTCATCACAGCACGATGTTTGATTTATTGGATTTTAAAAACATGTTTGACAGGAAAATTTCAAACAGCTAAAACAGGTAAAAAGTGAATATATTGACAGATGTATCTGGAAATTAAATGGTGTTCACGCGATATATACATCTTGCAGCTCACGAAAGATTTTAGTTCTACCACTGAGCTATAGATGTCGCTCCGCGAACTTTTCAACTGCCGCTCGTATTTAGTAAAATACTTCAAATATAACATCTGATGTGGAAGCCGGAGTTATTTAAAACCTCTAAGGGATGAGTGATTTCTTACGGGTAAATCCTCTGTTCGGACTCCTGCTTCCATCGTAATTTTTATTTGTTGCTTGACGTTTCGATCTGGGATCGTCCTCAGATTCGTTGAAAGACCCTGCGGAAAAGCATAATGAATAAGATTAACAAAGAAATTTTCGTTACGACGGTCTCCTTGATCGTCGTATGGTACAGTGGAAAACACTGTACACGACACCAATTAAGTCACTAATCACCAGCTTTAATTATCACAATTGAACAGTTTGTAATCAACAAGACAGTCTCTTAAAACAAATCAAGTAAAAATTGTTCACACGCAATAATAATGTCAATTAATAGAGTCTCGCACAATTATAAAACACATAACACTTCGCCACAATACTTCGAACCGCACTGGAATAAATCGCAACTTAAACTGGACTGACCGTCGCTGAATGCCTATATTTATACCCCGCCGAGATTCAAGAATAATCCATAATACGCGTCAACTATACACTTTAGCGTAATTGCTTGCGGCCTTGACACAGTGCGCGCGGCCGGCGAAATCTGGAACAGTCTCGCTAACGCATGTTGAGAATCACGTACGCACACAACATTACAGCCGGGTTCCACTGGAATAGCCGAGAAACACCTAGAATGTTCTGTAATGACCGACTTCTTTTTACTGGTTTCTTTATCAACATATCGATCTTTAGAAACACTACCGTTTAGGATTTAACTCAGTTTTAATCACAAAGTTCCAACATAACTTCTGAGATAGTTGGTCGTGGAGTCAGTATACTCTTACGGGTAACCTAAGTTTCACACAAGCCTGCAGTTGAGCTGTTTGAATATTTTGATAGGAAACTGTTGCACTTGTAATGCTCAAAATTATGGATGGACGGACAACGTTTTGTCAAATATAACACGTTAGACAAAACAATTTAGACTAAATTCGCAGTAGAGTAATTTGTTCTGTATATCGTTGTCCTGAGTAATCTTATAATCTTACATTAATGTACAGGATTATTCACAAAACTTTACTGACACTTTTAAACCTCATTCTACTAGTGAAAATAATGAAAAAAGTTTATATAAACATATCTTTGGAAACGCTTTGTTTTCGAGTTATGGCTCGCGGAAAAGTTCGCCTTGATTTCTGCTCATAGGGTAAAATGAGAACACCCTGAAACTTTCTGACTTAAATTAACGTACAAATTTGATAATTTCATATGGCATTTTATCTGAAAAGGCGAATAAAATAGGCCCCAGAACTGTATCTCTATTAGTTTATAGACAAATGGCGTAAAATACAAAAAAGAAAGTAAAAAATCGTAGTTTTTTAGCTTCAGCGTCAAACAACTTTGTTATATTGCTGATAAAAAATAAAAGTTATTAATTAAATTTGTAGGAAATTTATTTCTGAGAAAAATTATCTAAATAAAGTTAATGAGAAACAAATACAAGCTCACAATACAATGTGTAGATTGATTTAAGTGTGTTCATTTGTAACACGATTTGTTAAAAATAACTTAGATTTATTAAAGCGTTTAAACGACATAGACAAACGTGGAGTATGTGATGGTGCATTGTGAATTATGATTTTTGTCAATGAAAGTTACTACGAACGAGAATGACTGAAGGCAGAGCTGTAGCATTATTTTAGCGGAATAATGTCACTTTATGTGAGAAAGTAATATTGCGTATTAATATGAAAAGCCAATTCTTAAGATGAATTTTAGTTAAATTTAAAATTTACATAATTACTGTGATTTTACTGACTACACTTCTTTTTCTTCGTGCAACTTGAAGTGGATTTTTGTTTTCTCACAAACTTCTCTGTTCTCTGAAACGACCGTTTGTTACAAATGACCTCTTCATGCTTCCCATAAGTTAGTACTATCAATCAACTGTGTGACTTATGTTTTCTTGTAGAGAATGTTGTTGCATACATGAGTCTGTTGAAAAATAGTAACTTAAAAATATATTTAAGTAAGACCAGTTACTAAACAGTAATACTGTAAGTTTTAAATTATTTTGTTTACCTCTAAGAAATGTATTTGGTTATGCTTGTATTTATTTTTTCTAAGTTATCAGTATACTGAAATTGACTACAAAGACCACATAGGATTCAATGGTGATTTCACGAGTCTACAGTTGTTGATTATTGGGACTTTTAATTTCGGAATCGTAATTGACAGAAGCAGAATTTAAATTTTTTAAAGTGATGACGAAAACGTCCAGATTTCATAAGAACTAAAGAAACCACTATTTCTTTCATACGCTTGGATTTTGGAAGATTGGAAGATTTGGAAGATTGTGAGAGTTTTGAATTCGGGTGGACGTATTACACTGTATTGTTAATAAGTTCAGATACCTGGGTAACATGATAGACAATGAAGGGTCCATAAACACGACGATACATGGCAGGATACAAATAGGAAACAGGGAATATTATGCTAACAGCTGACTATTGAGAAGTAAAATCGTTAGTCGTAACAGAAAAAAAAATAAAAGTTTATAAGACATTTATCAGACCGGTTGTTACTAATGGAGGCAAGACATGGACATTAAAAAAAAAGGAACAAGAAACAATAAGAAGAGTTGAAAGAAAGATCACAAGACGTGTTTATTACCCGGTTAAAGAAGATGATGAATGGAAAAGAAGAAATAGCCAGTTGACAGATGAGCTATTGAAGCCTGAGGACATTGTAAGATTCTTAAAAGCTCAACGAGTACAATGGCTAGGTCGTCTAGAGCGGATCGATGATCAGCGGATGCCAAGGAAAATTCTGAGGGCGCAAGTCTATAAAAACAGAAAGAGTGTCCGACCTAAGATAAGATAGTTGGATGATGTGCTGGAAGACCTAAGAAGAATGGATGTGAGGGGTTACACTGACAGCGAAATGGATAGGATTGGTGTTGGAAGCCCAGGCTTACATTGGACTGTAGTGATAAAGAAGAAAAAGAAAAAGAAAAAGAAAAAGAAAAAGAAAAAGAAAAAGAAAAAGAAGAAGAAGAAGAAGAAGGACGTAGAGGAGGAGGAGGAGGAGGAGGAGGAAGAGGAGGGGAGGGGGAGAAGAAGAAGAAGAAGAAGAAGAATGTCGAGGAGGAGGAGGAGGAGGAGGAGGAGGAGGAGGAGGAGGAGGAGGAGGAGGAGGAGGAGGAGGAGGAGGAGGAGAACAACAACAACAACAACAACAACAACAACAACAACAACAACAATTATACTGTATTAGAGAATATTCTGTGGCTCTATAGCAGACACGGTGTACAGTTAATGCGGAGTACTTGCTCAAGTGTTACAGGGTAATGTGTTTCCTGCCTCGTAATTATGAGGCTGTTTCACTCGCGTAAGCAACTCCGCCTTGTAACTATATACACACGTACACATAGAGTAGCAGGGCAATGCATATGTGAAGCACTGCGATTGCGGACCTTATTATATCGATTTTCACGTGGTTGAGCAACTTAATAATCGTTATTTATGGGTGCAAAAACCGATAAACAGTGAAATTGCCGGGCTTTATACAGAGCAATATAAATTTAATCCTGTGTCCAGCGCACTAGGTGAAAGTGCTAGGTGAATGTCTCTCTCTCTCTCTCTCTCTCTCTCCCTCTCGCCAAATACATTCACGTTCCCTAACACAGAAATCCCTTATCAGGATTTCTGTGCATAAAGGGGCAGACCATTATGTCACCAGGCTAGACTTAATTGGATTCCAGAAGTTGAACAACAGTCATTTTTAAAGTAGAGATTTGTATTGCATTTTAAAACGTCACTAAAACTGTTTACTGTTAAAAATTTTTTAGTGGCGTATTGGTAAAATAATTCGATTTCACTTTACTACACCAAGTGTACAATATCTGGTAATTAGTTAAATTATTTTTCACTTACAGTTGAACGAGAGCATCAGTTCTGAAAGCGCGTGTGAAAGAGTGTGAGAGAGAGAGAGAGAGAGAGAGAGAGAGAGAGAGAGAGAGAGAGAGAGAGAGAGAGAGAGAGAGCACAGTGGAGTCGGAACGGAGAACGGTTTTACCTATAATAGAAAAGACCATTGGTGTACAAATTAAATTGTAGTTGTAGATAGTTAACGCTTCTAAACTTTGATAGTACTGGGTATCTTAGACTTTCACGGTCGGCGGCAATTCTGTTGAAATTCGATCGACTGACTAATCTCCGAGCTATAAGTCCGTGGGGTCCACTACTGCCGCATAGAACAGACGTTTCGGCCCCCATCGTTGGAAGCCAGTGGTGAAGAACGTACCAGTTACTCGAGTCGTTTACACTGAAGATGGGCTCCAACGGTGGGGCCAAAACGTCTCTTCTATGCGCCAGTAGTGGACCCCACGGACTAATGGCCCGGAGAGTAGACAGTCGAATTTCAACAGTATTACTGAAATATTTAATATAATTTCCTGGCTCGACGGCCGCGTAAAGTCATACAAGGTTTTTTTTTTATTTCTTCTGTGATTTGGTATAAAAACGCCAATTTTCCAACAAAAAATCTCAGTTTATCGGTATGCTCTGTATTGATTTTTGTTAAAAAATCTAGAATATTTTTCCTTATACAAAACGCTTAAAATATTAATGTCATTAGTTGATTTATTGTAGGCCTAGTTTGTTTCAGTCAGCGTTTCTCAACATATGGGGCGCGACCCACTGCTGGGTACCGAGGACGTGCTTGGTGGGTCGCGAAGTAGGGTTCGAAAATTTATTTACTGTCTCTTAAAAAAACCTATTACATTTAGTATTAAGTAGAAATAATTATGTATAATTGGTTTAAGCGTAAAAGAGGGCTTAACTATTCGATATTAGAAAAAATATGATTATAAACTGGGTGCACACCCCTATAAGTAATACAGCCGGCGCCCATGCTTATGGGCGGTGGCATGAGTGTAATATCCTTCAATGTGGGTCCCGGACTTAAAAAGGTTGACAACCACTGGTTTAAGTTACGAAAAACAGAAAATAGTTTTGCGCATTACAAAACTCCATTTGCTCAGACTACTAAACGCATAATTATATGTTTGAATAATATATTTTTTAATTTAAATTATGAAAATTTGTATTTTTTTTAAATTAAAAAACCTGTCTTAACACCTCTGTAATTTGTGTCATAACAGACATAATTTTTTATAAATCTGTTATCTACTACCATTAGATAAGGCACACAAATACACAGAATTATCTAAAATAAATTACCTATAAATTCGCATTTCTAATTTAAAGCGTGCCAGTACAACTAAACGAGACAATAGAAAACTACAGATTCGCCATTATTTCAGTATTAAAATATTTCCTTTATTTCAACAGATGATATAACGTGGTATACGCCACTGGCGTAAATATTGTCTTTACTCGACGGAATAGGTCTCGACTTATTGATCTTTCAGCCTCTCGTTTTCCTCTTGAGAGGTGGTCCTGGCTTTGATGGATAACGCGTCATTTATCATTCTGAAAAATCAAATGTTTGCTTCACCTGCTCGCGCGATCTGTCATTTTGCTTGTTATTAACTTCAACGGTTTCTTTATTTCTTCGTTTAATACTTATTGTCGATATTTGCACGTTTCTGCTTTGTATTTTATCTTTAGTTTTAAATTTTGTGTTTCACCCGCTGTTCTCAATTTATGAAAGAGAGAATTATTTTATTATTTACATTTTTTTTTTGTCCGGCTGTGTTCTTGAAATTTGTGAGTAAATTATGTTAATTTTCCCATTATAGGGCACCACCCTACAGCTGGGTAAGTCATGTGGTTTTTGTTTGCTAAAATCTGTTTTTAATCTTCATCAGATTTGCAAGCAATACAATAAACACAAAGGTAATGGCATTTCGAGGCAAGGAACCGATAAGATAAAAAATAATGATTAGTGCTCAAATTTTAGAACAGACGAGCTACTTTAATTATTTGGGAAATGGTATTGGCTACGATAGGAATTATGATATTGATGTTAAGTTAGGTAAGTTCCAGACGATCTGTGGGACAATCAACCGTACTTTTTGAAAGACGGTACGCCGAGATACACAATTAAAGTTCTATAAAATTATGGCAGTGTCTGTACTGTCATATGGGTGTGAATTATGGACAACAACCAAGAAACAAGATAGTAAAATACAGGCCTCGAAAATGGCGTTCTATAGGAATTAAAAGGAGTTGACCGTATAAGAGGCCTTAAGAGAAAAGTTACAAGTTTTTAACTTGAATGAAAAATTAAAAGATTACAAACAACGGTGTAAAAAACATTGATAAAGAATGTCAGATTCCAGACTGGCCAAACACAAGTCTAGAAATACAAACCTAAGGACACAGGGGTGTGAGTAGACCAGGAAGAGATGGCTGGAGGATCTTTGAAGGCGGAACGGGCAGCTCCCTGTCTATGCCTTGTTGTGAAGATGATGATGACTTTCCTTGTCATTATCAGATGATCTACCGTTTTATACCTGTGGAATTCATCATTTATCAAAAGTAAAACTGAAATGGTCGCAACAACTTTCTAAAATTTTACCACAAGCCAGCGTTGCATCCAGCGTTTTACCGTAATCAACACGTATTATTAACTACCATCATTTTTCTTTGTTTGACATTTATTCTGACATTAGACTGCTTAATTTTACTGGTAGGACTTGCACTTAGCAACAGATAACGTGAATAAATGGAAACAAAAAGAATATTTTTATGCAAATTATATCTATAGAGAACTGTTGATTATAGCTCAGAGAAAACACTGATGTGGCGAGTCGCAACGACTATGGCAATGTCTCTTAAAGCCTCGCTAAACAAAAATTATAAAAAAGAATAACTTATATTTTATGAGGCTTTGACAATAAACATATCGAGTCTAGTAGAAAACACAACTGAATAGTGATCACTTTCCGTGAAATTTCAAGTATTCATTTAAACTTAAAGGGGAACCTGACTTGGCGTGAACAAAGTCGGTTAATGGGGCAAAGAGTTTCCGAAAGAACATCGTAAATGAAGAAGAATTCCGAATACTTTATAATTCTGTTTTTCACAGGTTTCTTATTAAAGTAATGCTATTGTTAACATTGTCAACTGTTCATACAAAAATTAGCTTAATTTCCGAGTTTTCAAAAACATTTTCGGTTAATACATTGTTTTTAAACAAATTAAAACTTCTATTTTTGTGGTATTTTTCTCTTGTAAATATGTAGACCTTCATAAAAAAATGGTGCATCCTGTTACATTTAAATATATTATAATAATAATTTTTTTTGAAAAGTTGAATCAATTATGACTTTTATTTTAAATAATAACAATTGTATATTCTATTTTGGCGGCAAATTCAAATTTAAAAAAATATTTATAATTAAAAAACTTTAAATTTGTTACATTCTTATAGGTATCATGCCACGAAACGTTTATAAAATATTCTTGTTAATATTTCCTTATACTATTGATTTGAAATATATATTTGGAATATAAATATACGGAATTTTTTTTAAATTGAATTTGGCGCTAAAAAATAAAAACAAATTATCGTTATTTAGAAATTCTTATTAAAAAAAAGGACATAATATCGTTTGATCTTATTAATACAACATAAAAGCATTTGCGGTTTTACAATAATTATTTACAAGTTTATGTTACTTTCAAGTATAAAATATTTCGTGGGTTTTTTCATAAATTTTTAAAACTAATAATTGAGTTTCTAAAGTTTCTCACATGTTTCGGGGTCAAAATTTTGGAATTCTTCTTCGTTTACGATGTTCTTTTGGAAACTCCTAGCCCCATCAACCGATTTTGTTCACACCAAATTAGTTTCTCTTGTTAGGTTGTTAATAACATGCCAGTTTGCAAGCGAATAATAAAAATTAGTCGAAGCATACTGACATAATTTTAAGGGTATATTTTTACTCTGTGTACTTGAAAATGTTAAACTCAACTAAAATTGGGAGCCCGCCCAGGCCAGTGCTTGTCGCCTGTCAGTCAGTGTCAGCGTGACGCACTGTCTGTAGTTATAACAATAAATTCAGTATTAATTATTTTATGTTAAAAAAATATGTATCGTTTAAGTATTTAACGAGTAATTAATGTTATAAAGTTGTGTTAGTGGTTATAATGAGAAACAGAAATTGCACTGCTGCACACCACTATGAAAACATTCCCGATTGCGCCTTCAAGATTCACAGGTCATCATCAGCTCGGAAATATAAAAGTTTATGTTAACCATAACATAGCTTTGAAAAACGGTAATCGGGAATATTTTCTATAGGAGTGTGCAACAGTGTAATTTTGGTTTGGAATAATTAGTGATTAATAATTAATAATTACAGTGTGAAATGTTAGATGGCTCCGTACTGCACGAGAACCGACGCGTGTCCAGCAGCGCCAAGCTCTGCGTCCTCCACGTCTAGCGACTCCACTTGGGACGACCCAGCGCCTGAACGACCGCTGCCTCTAATAACCGTACCTGAATGTCTGCCGCTGGAGCATTCTTTGTCACAGCTCTTGGTTAGTATAACTTTGGGAGAAACGTCATGATAATGTTGTTATTCTCAGGGTACAATTTACCCTGTTTTGTAATATAACTGGTTCAGTAGTGACGTATTTACGAGGGGGGAACTTACGATACAGACCCCCCCCAGAGGGTCAAAAAAATTGAAGAATTTTGTTAATTTCTTGTTCATTCTTAAACTTCCCTCACTGTGGTTGTGCTTCCCCGTTCTTTCTAGCGGACTTAGAGGTAAGTAGCATTCTTTTTATATACTTTTGCTTTAGCTGTATTTAACTTTGTAGGTAATGATGGTTTTTATTAATTTTTTTTCTGACGGTTTACGTTTATTAGTGAACGAATCTCGGCTAGGTTAAAGTTTATATTTAGTGTACTAGTTTTACTTTTACTAAACTTGTATTGTAACCACTAAGACGCAATTATACTTTCCATAAGCGCCTTCAAGCCTCTCGGCTCATCTTCAGATGGAACACCACAACCTACCTAGAAACCTTTACCCCTTTATATACCTTATCTACAACCCGGAAGCCTCAAATAGACATAAACAAACATAGCAGGTAAACACCCTTGTCACGCCTTAGCCAGCAACAATCAGCTGAGTTACCACCCCTAAGCGCGCTTTCAAGCCTCTCGGCTCATCTTCAGATGGAACACCACAACCTACCTAGAAACCTTCACCCCTTTATATAGCTTATCTACAACCTGGAAGGGTCAACTAGACACAAACAAACATAGCAGGTAAACACCCTTGTTACGCCTTAGCCAGCAAACAATCAGCTGAGTTACCACCCCTTGTCCCAGTACTTTCCCATTGCTGCCTGGTAAGTATCAGACTGCTACCAACCTTTATTATGTTCTACATTTCACTCTTCCTTAATATGTGGTAAAATATATCTTCATTATCAAATTTCAACTTCGAATCAACTAAACTATTTAAATACTTTTTTCTTTCCTTTAATATTTCAAGTTCTTCTCCCAACTTTCTTTCCACAGAATTATGTTCAACCTTTATAATTTCATATTCGTCTAACGGATTAACAACTTGTTTATGTCAAGTTGACGCTTCCGGGTGGGAAGGTCTCTAGGTAGGTTGTTGTGTTCCATCCGAAGATGAGGCGAGAGGCTTGAAAGCGCTTATGGAAAGAATAATTGCCTGCTAGTGGTTGCAATACAAGGTTAGTAAAAATTAGACTTAACCACTAAATTGTGTTTATCTTTTAATTGTACTAGTTTTAGTTAGACCTGAAGACGACCACAGATTGTTTAGTGGTCGCAACTTTGTGTGATATATTTTACGATGGTCATTGTATTACGACCTAGCCCTTCTGATATTATAGTTATTATTATATAATCTCCAGGGCCCAATACGTTATCAAATTTTTTATTCATATTTGTGTGATAGTACCTAACATCATTTTTATCATAATATGTTAAAGTAATACAGGGATATATATTATATCTAGGTAAGAGCAAGTGGGACAGACAAACTTGAGACAGTAACATCTATTAAGTTGAAAGTTATCGCTGAAGAAACAAGTCTACAGAGGCTCGGAATTTATATGCCCGCACTCTGTGAACTGGATTTAACTGGCAGCTACATGCACTCCTTAAGGTAAGCAATTTTACTGTCTGTCCTTTTCTTTTTATGTTGATCGAAACAACAGAAGTGTGTTTGTGTGCTAGATTTAAGAGTCTTCTTGTAACGGTGGACTGAGCACACGTTTTCTCTCTCCTCTTGCACTTAGGCTTAGCGTGCACGGGTGAGTTTTTGTCACGCGACTGTTTTGTCACGGTCGCCCTCTTGTCACTTCGACAAAATCAGTCCGCGCACGATGAGTGATTGTCACCTGTCACCCACTGTTTTTCCTGGAGTTCCATTCATAGTTATTTTAGTTTCAAGAACGACGAGTCGATGCGTTGATATGAATTTTAGGGAGACAGCCATCGTATGTGCACTGGTAATACGGTATAAAAAAAATCAGAGAAAAAAGCGGTACTGGGTTCATCCAGTATGAAGTGAATGACAGCTAAATGATCTGAGATCTTATCCGGAAATGTTTTCTGCTGTTTTCGCATAAGTGTGGAAACTTTCGACGACTTGGTACAGATTTTGAGATCTGCTTTTTTCTCAGATTAAACTGAAGACTATAAACAATATGCTAATGTGGTTTCAAATTTTTACAATAGATTTTCAGTCAGTATGTGCTACAGTGAAATAGATGAACGGATAATTGGTCCTTTCATACTAAACCCACAATAAACGGTAAAAATACCTAGAATTTTACAAATATAGCTTTCCTTTTCTGAAAAATAAAATTATACAAAAATATTTTATAATACTTTAGCTGTTCTGTAAATAGAAGATCTGCTATTTTCAATTTGATTCAGAAACGTAATATCTTTCTATCATAAAACTATTTAATAAAAGTCAAATTTCTTAAACTTTTGTTTGTTTGTGACTCACGTTATTCAATAAAATTTTTCAAAATGAAATTCTGTACACATCTACAAAATTGTTAAATTTTACTAGAAATTTAATAAAGTTATTATATGCTAAACCCACAAATTTGTTTTTGAATTCAAATTTTTTATAATTTTCAACAATTGTCTTGCAAAGTAGGCCTACTAAAGATAGAATATCTGGTATCATTTTCTTTTATTATCTCATGTTAAACAACATACGGAACTACTTACAGTGACAGTTTCGTCTCCCAACTGTCGCCAGCAGGCGTTACAAAAAAATCATGTCCCTGTCACGTGGCTTCGTAAGAACATTCAGACTTCACGGTGGTGACAAAACAGTCACGCGACAAAAGTCACCCGCGCCGTAGCCCTCACACACACACTCTCTCTCTCTCTCTCTCTCTCTCTCTCTCTCTCTCTCTCTCTCTCTCTCTCTCTCTCTCTAGCAAAATTGAGTTGTAAACGCAAATGGGGAAACTAAACATAACAGATAAATTTGTAACATTGGTTGAACGATTAAACAGATCTTCAGACTATCGTTGTTTTAAACGTGTTCGATCGTGAAACTCTGCTAAGTATGCTGAATATTAACGGTGACAGGTGCCAAAGGTGCACATGCAGGTACTGACAACAAGTGGTGTTGTAAACGATTTATCGCCTCTGCTCTGACTGGATGTGGTCACTTACTTTACTACTACACGCTGTTCCACCGATTTCCTAAGTAACTGGGTCAGCTGTATATATTACGACACAATGGCTGTACAGTGGGAAGTGTGAAATACTTTGAGTAAATAGTGAGAGCAAAGTATAATGCTTTGCCTTCACTCCGAACTTTATATGCGCTATAAATAACTGTGGAATGCATTACACACTCTGATACGCGCCTGTAAAAAGTCTTTGTGTGTAAGGAGTCTTCTTAAATCTGGTTTTTAGAACCAGTTAAAAGGTAAAATACGAGTTGAATTATATGACTACTGACTAGACACGAGAGACATTGAAATAGTTAAAAACAATTTCTCTATTCAGTAAATCGAGTTCTTTAGCGTAAGGTTACACGAGCGGTTTTTGTCGGCCGTGCGCGCGTGTGGAGTTTGGAAAAACGCACAGTGGTGACACGTGCGTTTTTACTTTCACGTTCCATAAGGGAAATGGAAGTATGGTGATGGCAAAAAAAATCGTGTTCGAGATAAGGGCTGATTCTGATTGTACTACCCTCAAAACATGGAGAAAAGCCATTTTCTGAAATGTGTGTGTGTGTGTGTGTGTGTGTAGGATTTCTTCTATAGCGAACGATAACTGCCGCAGATTCAAACAGAATCAAATAATTTTTTGCATATGTGCCTGAATTGTAGAGGCTTATTGATTTTGGTGAAGATCGGTTAAGGGGAAGGGGTAGTTTACTTGCAACGTTTTATGTTTTAACAAGAGTAACGTACTTAATTTTGATAAATAAAATATCCTGAAAAGAGGGTCATAATAATCCACTGTAGATGAAATATCTATAAATAAAAAGGGTAGTAGAAGTGGGAGGGGGCAATTTTTTATAAATAAAAATGATAGTTGAAGGGTGAGGGGATAATTTTTTATTTGTGTACTACGTTATCGGCAAAAAAGACGTAGTTTGTTGTTAAAATTCCTTCCCGGGCTTTTTGGCCGTGGTCCAGTGTTTTCTGCAAAACCAGACGTTTCGGCAGTGCCATCGACTGCCATCATCAGTGAAAATCGAGTGCGCTAACGTGAGGTGGTATACGTTAGTGACCACAGTACTGTAGTTACGGCTGAAGAAAGTAGTTTCTATGGAAATATTTAATTTCGAAAATTGTTTTAAATATAAATCTTAGAACATGGAAGTCATGTATAGTTCTCCATACCGATATTTTCCTGCCGTGGACGCGCGTGGAGTTTGTAAAAATGGAAGTGTAGTCACACAGGCGGTTTATAATCGGACGACAGCGTTGGGACGTCTCGGATGCGCATCCCTACAGCTCTGGCTATAAAGGTTAAATGCGTATATAAACGTTAAAACGCAACTGCACAGAAACATCCGTGTTTAGATTAAAGAAAACAATGGTTATCAGCAGTAAATAAACCTTTATTAAGAAAATTTTTTACATTACATATTTTTTTTATAAAGATGTCAACAACACCATGGAGACCAAAATTAATTACCATAGTAACAAGTAAACAAACAAATGGTATTTTAGCGGCATCTTTGAACAGTCCGTGTGACCACCCTCGTGCGTGTTAATAACGGACTAAAACGCAGCAGGTTGTGTTTCGATGCGGGAGACCTTGATCTGTTTTTTTTTTTTTTTTTCTCTGGGCTTTGCGGTTGTGCGTCGCAGAGACGAACCGCACGGGAACTGAGTTCCGAGCTACCATCTGGAGCTCCTGCATCGTGGCCCTGCCCAAGTAGGGCGTTTGCTCTATAGCAGGCCGATTCTCGGCTGTTGTGCTAGCCTACACTAGCGCAATATACACCGAGGGCGTTTCCACGAATCACCTGGGCGTATACGGTACCTTCCCAGCCCAGTCACTAGAGGATTGTCTGGGAACCTCGCCGCACGTGCATAAAATTTGCGTGCAAGCCGCCTGAAAGTGTCGTCTAAGGAGCGGACGCCAAGTCCTCTCCTTAGAAGGCGAGATGAGAAGCGACGGGGGACTTTGGCCGCTAGCCGAAGCCCCCTGTCGAGGACGCTCTGCAACTTCTTTTTATGCATTGCGGCGAGGTAACCCCAGACCGGGCAGGCGTAGGTAATGACCGGCAGCAGATACGCGCCGACGATCATCCTACCCAATTTCCTGGTCATGGCTGGGCTGATCAGGAGTGGAAACAGTGCGCACAGGCGAGTGGATGCTCGCTTAAGAACTGTCTGTGCGTGGGTACGCCAGGTGAGCCGACGGTCAAGGTGTAATCCGAGGTACTTGACCTCGTTGGACCAGCGCAAGTACGTTCTGCCGATACGTAGTTGCCTAACGGGGTTCTTCCGTCGCTTAGAGAATTCGACGGCTACACTCTTGGTAGGGTTGAGGAGCACTCTCCAATTCTCAGTCCAGTCCACGAGCGTGTCGAGCTGGCGCTGCAGTCGTAGGACGACCCTTTCCTCATGACGATCGGCCGTAAATACGGCCGTGTCGTCAGCGAAGAGGGCCATCTGGACTCCAGGCTGTCTCGGCACGTCGTTGACGTAGATCGAGAACAGAAGGGGGCCTAGAACACTACCTTGAGGGACGCCGGCTGTGATTCGTCTCTCGGAAGAGACTGAATCGCCAACTCTCACGCAGAAGGTCCTCTCCGTCAGAAAGCTAGCAACCAGATGGAGGTAGCAGTCCGGGAGCTGGACTTCCCTAAGTTTGAATAACAGGCCATCATGCCATACGCTGTCGAAGGCTTTCTCAACATCCAAGAAACAAGCCAAGCCAGCTTTCTCTCCGACACCCGGCTTCCGTGATGCTTTCCACCAGTCTCATCAGTTGATGAGTGGTCGAATGCCCCACACGAAAGCCGAACTGTTCGGGGACCAGCACGTCAAAGTTGGTTAGATGTTCTCGTACACGACGCTGTACGAGGCGCTCAAAAACCTTGGACGTAGCGGAGAGTAGGCTGATAGGCCGGAGGTTTTCCGAGCGGGTGGTATCCTTTCCCGGCTTCGGGATCACGATAACCGTCGCCTTTCTCCATTTCTTGGGAAAGTAGGCCAGTCTAAGACACGCGTTGAACAAATCAGTCAAGAATTGAACTCCAGGCTCGGGAAGAAGTCGTAGAGCGGTGTTGGTAACACCGTCCGGGCCTGGAGCTTTTCCTGGCTGAAGTTCAGCGAGCCGATCTGAGACCTTGTCCAAAGAGATGGGTTCGGGCTCCGTCGTGATCGGAAGTGACAGAAAGTCTTCCACAGCCATCTCGACTTGTTCGTCAAAGTCCCAGTCCATGGGCGGGTTGGGAGCGAACTGTCGCTCGAAACACAAGCCCAAGTACTCGGGCCTTCTCCTCCGGGCGACTCAGGGGTCGACCGAACGGTCCAACAATGGCGGGAAGTGGAGGTCGGCGCCTCCGTCCCGTCAATGCGGTAGGTATTCTGTACGGGTGAGATTGCGGGTCCGCATCCCCCGTTCGGGCCACGTCGAGTTCCCAACAGCTACGTCGGAACGCCTTCAGACTGCCGCGCAGTCGTCCGGTGAGCCGATTGTATGCTGCCTTATCGGCCGGATCACGGGTCCTCTGCCAACGTTTCCGGAAGTGATTCCTCTCGCGAGCGAGAAGAGAGACTTCCTCAGGGATGCGTTGGTAGCCAGGCGTGAAACCAGCTCGCGTACGTGAAGACACGCCTATAGCCGAGATGATTGCCTCTTCGATTCCCGCAACTGCTTCGTCTAGGAGGCGAACGGAATCGAGTGGGGCCGCTGGCGGCAATCGACGGCACAAGGCCGGGCCGTAGCGATCCCAATCGATAACCTTCTTCTGGTCAGAACGTGCATAGGCGTGCTGGGTAGCGACGTGGACCAAGATAGGGTTGTGGTCGGATGTCAGCTCCGTAAGTGAGAATACCTCGACCGGACAGACAACTCCTTGGGTCACCGCGATATCCAGAACATCGGGAGCCACGTTAGGCTGTGACGGAAAGAACGTGGGTTGCGCTGGACCAAACACCATCGCCCGGCGCGATTCAACAAAACTGAGCAAGCGCCTCCCGTTCGGAGTAGTCAGGCGACTATTCCAAACGCGATGCTTGCAATTCAGATCGCCGGCCAAAATTACCCTTCGATGGGAATCGAAGATGACTTCCAGGTCGCCAACAAGGAGTTCAGCTCGTGGGGGCTTGTATGCTGAAACCACGAGGACGCCGCCAAGAGCTCCGTGGACCTCAATGGCGGTGGCCTCTAGGTTGGTAAGCTGCGGCAAAGCGACACGATGATGACCTATGGAGGTCCTCACCGCGATCGCCGTGCCGCCTCCTCGTTGGCCAACTCGGTCATCCCGACAGACCACGTAATTTGGTAATCGAAACCGGTTCGCCGGGGTCAGGTGGGTTTCAGTAAGGAGAAGTACGTCGGGTTTGAACCGAGCCAGGAATTCAAGAAGGTCGGAATGCTTGGAACCGATGTTGTTAGCATTCCAGGCTACGAGCGAGAGATCTCGTCTAAGGGCTCGGTTCATAGAAGACCTATTACTTCGCAGGCTTCCACCAAGAGCATAAATCTCTCAGTTGGGTCGGCAGTTTCCAGGCGGTCTCGGATGGACCTGAAGGTAGATGCGACTTTCTTGAGGTCGTAGCCAGACAGAAAGTCGCGGACGAACTGTGCGTCATCTGAAATGACGGACTGGGCGGTTTGCCTGGAAACTGAGGCCGCATAAGAGCGACCAGGTTTTACGGCAGATCGGGTCGTGGTGGAAGCCATAGGACCAGGGCCAGACGGTTTTGAATCAGCGGCAGGAAAAGTACGCTGTAGCGCTTCGTCGGACTTATACCGGGAAGCAGGACTTTTCTTGGGCTGTGGGCCGGCAGGAGCTCGGGGCCGAGCATCCGGTGTGGTTATCCCTTTGTTCCTGGGTTTTGTGACGCCTGCTCGCGGAAATCGCGGAGGTGGCAGGGGCGGCGAGGCTACCTCTGGTTCAGAGGCGGGAGTAGGAGGTTCCGCGGAGGTGGAGGGTTCATTCTCAGGCTCCAAAACCGAGATGACAGCTACTGGGCGTGTCTCTGCTTCGGAAGGAGACGCGGTACGTTTTGTTGCCTTTGCAGGGGCTGGAGGTGGAGCCGGAGAGGGCGCGCGCCGTGCCGGTTGTGCCTGAGGTTGAGGCCTAGCCTGCAATTTAGGCTGTCTAGGTTGGGGCTGCATAGCTGGCTGCCTTGGCTTCGGGAGGGGCCCCTGCGGCTTTGCTTCCGCAGGAGCTCCGCCTTATAGACCGGGCAGTTTACGTTACTCGCTGCGTGGCCTTGGCCACAATTAATACAGCGGAATTTGGTCTTGTCTGCCACAGTGCAGGCCTGGGTTGAGTGTCCCAGAGAACAACGTAGACAGGCCGGGGCATTGCGGCAGTCCTCGGTGTGATGGCCGAACCTCTGGCACCGGTGGCACTGCGCGAGCTTGCCCTGGGGACGACTGGTTTCCACCCTGACGCGGAAGCCAAACAGCCGCGTCAGTTGGAAAATTTTGTCAGCTGCCTCGCCCTTCTCGAGCTGGAGACGGACGAGCGGGAGAGGTACTCGGGTTTCTGAGTGAGTGAACAGGCGGAAAATTGCCTGCACTGGGTACCCGAGGTCTCGGAGTTCCATGAGGATCTCCTGTGGATCGGTGTGCGCGTCAAGCCCTCGCAAAATTACAGACAAGGGCTTGACTCGCTTAGGAGTAAAGGTATGATACTGAAGGCTGTGCGCCTGCAGGAAGGCCTCGACCAAGCGATGGTCCTCGAGCTGGCGGACGACAATCCTGACCGTATCACCGCCAAGCAGCTTCAGGTCAAGCTTGTCGGCCGACAGGCCGTGGGCCGTGATCAGCCGTCTGTATAAGGCGGCGACATTAGACACGCTATGGACGTACAGGGGCGGCGCACGACCAACAGCGGCAGCAGCCGGAGCTGCTGTCGAAGCAGTCGGAACCGCGGCCTGTGGGCCCTGAGAAGGTCCAATGTCCATGGCCGAGGTGCTAGAGGAAGCGGTTGGGTGGGTCCTCTTGGGCTTCTTAGCCGGGCGATTACGCCGACCAACGGTCGCGAACTCGCCCGACTCGTCAGCCGGAAGAGGAGGAAGCGGGTTAGGGAGAGGATCATCCGTCTCCATCGCCCGAGGCGATTCAGGCGAGTCGCCCAGATGGGGCAGCAAGGCGGGGCCGAGCGACTCGGCACTTGGGCCGTTGCCTGTGGAAGGCATGCTGGCCAGGTGCGACGGCTGCCGGGCAGAGACTGCTAGACAGTCACTGCCAGACGCCAGGGATCTCGGGTCCGGCCGAAGCCGGATTACCCGCGCGTCTTCCTTGCTCACGACGATGCGGGAGGAGCTGGGCTAACGACCAGCTTCGTTGAATACCAGTCCTTACCAAGACTGGTGTCCACTGGCCCCTTTACCCCGGCGATATCCTAGCTCGCTTACGACTGGTGGGGGCTTGCAAGGATCGTCCGGGGCAGCGCTACCTAACAGTCGTGAGCAAGTTAGGGTTTAAGCACTGATGCGGCACTCACCAGGTGAGCCCAGAGCAATCCTCTTCTTTCCTGTCCGGCCAAGATGTTTTCCGGCTCAGGTGGTCCTTAGAAGGGCAACTTCGGCCAGCTGTTGCTTCTACCAGCTACTCAATTCACTGGAAACAGCTGGCGCGTGAGTCTTCCGTCCCACGAAGAGAAGAAATATTCCTCGTCCGAAGGCGAGGTGGCCGAAGGCAGCAAAGCCGTAGATGATCCAGCGAAGAGAGGTGAAGAAGAGCAGTCCAAGTAGAGCGTCCTGTTCAGTCAGAAGCTGGAGCAGAAGTGTCTCTTCTCAAAAGTCCTCTCACCACCTTGATCTGTGCGTTTAGCCTCCTAATAAACAGGATTTATCATACTGTGCTCCCAAACCAATCAGATAACACTTGATGCCGATTGGTTGATGCTGTTTTCTAGTTTAGATCGTGCTGGTATGAATGTCTATATAAGTGGGACGTAGTCTCTACCTCATTACCCCGACTTCCCGCTCAGATTGTTAGGAGAGTCAACTGGCGATCCTATCATGACGAGCTCTCTCGAAGGTTACCATCTCTCCCGGCGGACCCAATCGTCACTCGTGACGATCTGGATCTCCGCGCCACAAATCTTCAGGAATTGGTCCAAGGTGTCATGGATCGACACACCTACGCACTCGAGGTGAATCATCGTAAATCGGCCTTACCTGCGGAAGTACTCCACGCCATCTGGCTACGGCGCCAGCTCCGCCGCAGATGGCAAAGAACCCGAGACCCAGTCGTTAAGCGACGATTTCAACAACAGTCCCTTTACGTTCAGCAGCTACTGCGGGACGTAAACTCTGATCGATGGGACTCATACCTTGAGTCTCTTGAAGTCGACCACGCCTCCGTCTGGAGAGCGGTGAGTAGACTGACCCGCGAGAAGAGAACTCGCAACCCGCTGGAAACCCCGAACGGGGTTGTGTCTTCATCAGAAGGCAAGGCCGAGGTCTTCGCCGACTGCATGGAGTCGCAATTTACCGTTCATCGAGGCGTTTCGGACCCTGCTCATTCGGCAGAAGTCCGGGACTTCCTATCTGGTTATTTTTCTCGCCCTCCCGATGGCCCAGACCTCCCGTTCGACAGAGACGAACTCGTTTCGTCTGTCTGTCGACTAAACCGCCGTCGCGCCCCCGGTCCTGACCGGATCGGGGCCGCTGCATTACAATATCTCCCGGCCTCAGGCGTTGACCTCGTTCTTGAGCTGTTCAACTCTTGTCTCCGGCTACAGTACTTCCCCCGCCTGTGGAAAAATGCCAACATCGTTATGGTTCCTAAACCCCGCAAGCCGCGCATGCTTCATGAAAGCTATCGGCCAATATCTCTCTTGCCAGTTATCTCGAAGGTGTTCGAGCGGCTCCTGCTGGCCCGCATCTCGCCGTTGTTGGATAATTTTATCCGCAACGAACAGTTCGGGTTTCGCAGAGAGCACTCGACCACGCTTCAACTAGTCCGCGTGGTAACGCAACTCTCTGACGCCACCAACAGGCGAGCGGCTACGGCCGCCGCACTGCTGGACGTGAGCAAGGCCTTCGACAAAGTCTGGCACGAAGGTCTTCTCTTCAAACTTGCTAACTCCCCCTTACCATCGTCCATAGTGTTTTTCCTCCGGTCGTATCTCAGCGACCGAACCTTCAGGGTTAGCGTCGACGGAACCTGCTCTGCAGTTCGTCCTGTCGCCGCTGGCGTACCCCAGGGATCTGTCCTCGGCCCCGTTCTGTACCTCGTGTACACGAACGACCTGCCTGTTTTGCCCGGAGTCACGTTGTCTTTGTTCGCTGACGATGCAATGTATCATTACAGCTCTGTGTCCCCGCGTTTTGCGAGTACACAGTTTCAGCGTCAGTTGGACCAGCTTCCGGACTGGCTACGGAAATGGCGGGTGACGATCAACACGGAGAAATCCGAGGCGATCTGTTTCACTCGTAAGTCCATCTCCCGATGCCAGCCCCTCTCCCTTGAAGGGAGGCCTATCGCCTACAAAGAGTCGGTGAAGTATCTAGGCGTTCGGCTAGATCGTCGCCTATGCTTCAACGCCCACGTGACGGACACCCTTGCCAAGGCTCGCGGCGTCCGAGCCAAACTTTACCCATACCTCGCGTGCCGCAGCCCCCTAGCGCTGCGCACGAAAGTTACCCTCTATCTGTTGTTTCTCCGGTCTGTATTGACCTATGCGGCACCTGTATGGTGGTCACTTGCCTCCGCCACCAACAGGCGTAGGCTGGAAAGTTTCCAATCCAGAACCCTCCGTTCCTTGTCGGGATCTCCTTGGTTTGTTAGAAACAGTGTAATTCGAGGAGGTCTACGAGTTCCTGCTCTCTCAGCCTTTGTCTGGTCATTAGCTGCGACTCTCTTTGCCGCAGCTGAGACCTCTTCCTTCCCTTACCTCAGAACCATCAGCACCACGCAACCACCTCCCCCTGTCCGGGTCAAACGCCCTCGGGCGATTCTCGATGACCCGCCATAAGTTTAAGTAAGCTGCTTAAACCTCACTTTGTATACTCACCATCTGCCCATGCCCCAGAATTTACCTGCAAAGCTGTTTCCTTCCTCCCTTCCTAGTATGCCGACCGCGCTGAATGCCGCTGCTACGCGCTATCACTGGCACGGAGGCTCTCTGCCTCGCGGGGAGCGACCGACGCCTCACGGCGTCTGCACGCAGGACTGGGAACGCGCGACATCTGTCGCCTGAACCCGTCCTTGCGGCAGTGCCCACTGATTGCTGTAATATTTAAAATAAATAAAAATTGAAAACCTTTCTCCCCCGCCTTCTCAGTTAACTGGTTGGCGGTTGTCCATTCCTATTTTATTCTAGGTTACCTGTCGAATGAACCAGAACTATGTCTATCCACAGGCAGCCATTGGGCTCGTCCCAGATGCTGCAGTCATGCACCGGGTGCAAAGACGCCCCGCTACTACAGTGCTACATGCTACATACCTCATTACTAGAGACAGAATCGAGACGGCAGAAAGGGAGTCACTTCTGCTCCAGCTTCTGATCTGAACAGGACGCTCTCATTGGACTGCTCTTCTTCAGCTCCCTTCGCTGGACCATCTACGGCTTTGCTGCCTTCGGCCACCTCGCCTTTCGACGAGGAATAACTCTTCTCTTCGTGGGAACCAAGCCAGCTGCTGCCGGTGAACTTAGTAGCTGGTAGAAGAAGCAGCTGGCCGAAGTTTGCCCTTGTAAGGACCACCTGCGCCGGAACAACATCTTGCCGGACAGGAAAGAAGTGGATTGCTCTGGGCTCACCTGGTGAGTGCCGCATTTCCAGTGTGTAATTCCTAACTTGTTCACGACTGTTAGGTAGCGCTGCCCCGGACGATCCTTGCAAGCCCCCACCAGTGGTAAGCGAGCTAGGATATCGCCGGGGTAAAGGGGCCAGTGGACACCAGTCTTGGTAAGGACTGGTATTCAACGAAGCTGGTCGTTAGCCCAGCTCCTCCCGCATCGTCGTGAACAAGGAAGACGCGCGGGTAATCCGGCTTCGGCCGGACCCGAGATCCCTGGCGTCTGGCAGTGACTGCCTAGCAGTCTCAGCCCGGCAGCCGTCGCACCTGGCCAGCATGCCTTCCACAGGCAACGGCTCAAGTGCCGAGTCGCTCGGCCCTGCCTTGCTGCCCCATCTGGGCGACTCGCCAGAATCGCCTCGGGCGATGGAGACGGACGATCGTCTCCCTCACCCGCTTCCCCCTCTGCCGGCAGACGAGTCGGGCGAGTTCGCGACCGTTGGTCGGCGTAATCGCCCGGCTAAGAAGCCCAAGAGGACCCACGCACCTGGATCCACTTCCTCACAGACCTCGGCCATGGACATTGGACCTTCTCAGGGCCCACAGGTCGCGGTTCCGACTACTTCGACAGCAGCTCCGGCTGCTGCCGCTGTTGGTCGTGCGCCGCCCCTGTACGTCCATAGCGTATCCAATGTCGCCGCCTTATACAGACGGCTGATCGCGGCCCACGGCCTGTCGGCCGACAAGCTTGACCTGAAGCTGCTTGGCGGTGATACGGTCAGGATTGTCGTCCGCCAGCTCGAGGACCATCGCTTGGTCGAGGCCTTCCTCCAAGCACATAACCTCCAATATCATACCTTCACTCCTAAGCGAGTCAAGCCCTTGTCTGTCATTTTGCGAGGGCTTGACGCGAACACTGATCCTCAGGAGATCCTCTTGGAACTCCGCGACCTCGGGTACCCGGTGCAGGCAATTTTCCGCCTGTACACTCAT
Source organism: Magicicada septendecula (assembly GCA_034769895.1). Classification (NCBI taxonomy): domain Eukaryota; kingdom Metazoa; phylum Arthropoda; class Insecta; order Hemiptera; family Cicadidae; genus Magicicada; species Magicicada septendecula. The sequence goes on from CM068369.1 coordinate 37,440,632, forward strand.
TCAGAAACCCGAGTACCTCTCCCGCTCGTCCGTCTCCAGCTCGAGAAGGGCGAGGCTGCTGATAAAATTTTCCACCTGACGCGGCTGTTTGGCTTCCGCGTCCGGGTGGAAACCAGTCGACCCCAGGGCAAGCTTGCGCAGTGCCACCGGTGCCAGAGGTTCGGCCATCACACCGACGTCTGCCGCAATGCCCCGGCCTGTCTCCGATGTTCTCTGGGACATTCAACACAGGCCTGCACTGTGGCAGACAAAACCAAATTTCGCTGCATAAATTGTGGCCAAGGCCACGCAGCGTCTAACGTAAACTGCCCGGTCTATAGGGCGGAGCTCCTGCGGAAGCAAAAGCCGCAGGGGCCCCTCCCGAAGCCACGGCAGCCAGTTATGCAGCCCCAACCTAGACAGCCTAAAATGCAGGCTAGGCCTAAACCTCAGGCACAACCGGCACGGCGCGCGCCCTCTCCGGCTCCACCTCCAGCCCCTACAAAGGCAACTAAACGTACCGCGTCTCCTTCCACAGCAGAGACACGCCCAGTAGCTGTTATCTCGGTTTTGGAGCCGGAGAATGAACCCTCCACCTCCGCGGAACCTCCTACTCCCGCCTCTGAACCAGAGGTAGCCTCGCCGCCCCTGCCACCTCCGCGATTTCCGCGAGCAGGCATCAAACCCAGGAACAAAGGGATACCCACACCGGATGCTCGGCCCCGAGCTCCTGCCTGCCCACAGCCCAAGAAAAGTCCTGCTTCCCGGTATAAGTCCGACGAAGCGCAACAGCGTACTTTTCCTGCCGCTGATCCAAAACCGTCTGGCCCTGGACCTATGGCTTCCACCATGACCCGATCTGCCGTAACACCTGGTCGCTCTTATGCGGCCTCAGTTTCCAGGCAAACCACCCAGTCCGTCAGTTCCAATGACGCACAGTTCGTCCGCGGCTTTCTGTCTAGCTACGACCTCCCGAAAGTCGCATCTCTCTTCAGGTCCATCCGAGCCCGCCTGGAAACTGCTGACCCAACTGAGAGATTCATGCTCTTGGTGGAAGCCTGCGAAGTCATAGGTCTTCTATGAACCGAGCCCTTAGACGAGATCTCTCGCTCGTAGCCTGGAATGCTAACAACATCGGTACCAAGCATTCCGACCTTCTTGAATTCCTGGCTCGGTTCAAACCCGACGTACTTCTCCTCGGGGAAACCCACCTGACCCCGGCGAACCGGTTTCGATTACCAAATTACGTGGTCTATCGGGATGACCGAGTTGGCCGACGAGGAGGCGGCACGGCGATCGCGGTGAGGACCTCCATAGGTCATCATCGTGTCGCTTTGCCGCAGCTTACCAACCTAGAGGCCACCGCCATTGAGGTCCACGGAGCTCTTGGCGGCGTCCTCGTGGTCTCAGCTTACAAGCCCCCACAAGCTGAACTCCTTGTCAGCGACCTGGACGTCATCTTCGATTCCCATCGAAGGGTAATTTTGGCCGGCGATCTGAATTGCAAACATCGCGTTTGGAATAGTCGCCTGACTACTCCGAACGGGAGGCGCTTGCTCAGTTTTGTTGAATCGCGCCGGGCGATGGTGTTTGGTCCAGCGCAACCCACGTTCTTTCCGTCACTGCCTAACGCGGCTCCCGATGTTCTGGACATCGCGGTGACCCAAGGAATTGTCTGTCCGGTCGAGGTATTCTCACTTACGGAGCTGACATCCGACCACAACCCTATCTTGGTCCACGTCGCTACCCAGCACGCGTATGCACGTTCTGACAAGCAGAAGGTTATCGATTGGGATCGCTACGGCCCGGCCTTGTGCCGTAGATTGCCGCCAGCGGCCCCACTCGATTCCGTTCGCCTCCTAGACGAAGCAGTTGCGGGAATCGAAGAGGCAATCATCTCGGCTATAGGCGTGTCTTCACGTACGCGAGCTGGCTTCACGCCTGACTACCAACGCATCCCTGAGGAAGTCTCTCTTCTCGCTCGCGAGAGGAATTACTTCCGGAAACGTTGGCAGAGGACCCGTGATCCGGCCGATAAGGCAGCATACAATCGGCTCACCGGACGACTGCGTGGCAGTCTGAAGGCGTTCCGACGTAGCTGTTGGGAACTCGACGTGGCCCGAACGGGGGATGCGGACCCGCAATCTCACCCGTACAGAATACCTACCGCATTGACGGGACGGAGGCGCCGACCTCCACTTCCCGCCATTGTTGGACCGTTCGGACGACTCCTGGGTCGCCCGGAGGAGAAGGCCGAGTACTTGGGCTTGTGTTTCGAGCGTCAGTTCGCTCCCAACCCGCCCATGGACTGGGACTTCGACGAACAAGTCGAGATGGCTGTGGAAGACTTTCTGTCTCTTCCGATCACGGCGGAGCCCGAACCCATCTCTTTGGAAGAGGTCTCAGATCGGCTCGCTGAACTTCAGCCAAGAAAGGCTCCAGGCCCGGACGGTGTTACCAACACCGCTCTACGACTTCTTCCCGAGCCTGGAGTTCAATTCTTGACTGATTTGTTCAACGCGTGTCTTAGACTGGCCTACTTTCCCAAGAAATGGAGAAAGGCGACGGTTATCGTGATCCCGAAGCAGGGAAAGGATACCACCCGCTCGGAAAACCTCCGGCCTATCAGCCTACTTTCCGCTACGTCCAAGGTTTTTGAGCGCCTCGTACAGCGTCGTGTACGAGAGCATCTAACCAACTTTGACGTGCTGGTCCCCGAACAGTTCGGCTTTCGTGTGGGGCATTCGACCACTCATCAACTGATGAGACTGGTGGAAAGCATCACGGAAGCCGGGTGTCGGAGAGAACGGACCGTTGGCTGTTTCTTAGATGTTGAGAAAGCCTTCGACAGCGTATGGCATGATGGCCTTTTATTCAAACTTAGGGAAGTCCAGCTCCCGGACTGCTACCTCCATCTGGTTGCTAGCTTTCTGACGGAGAGGACCTTCTGCGTGAGAGTTGGCGATTCTGTCTCTTCCGAGAGACGAATCACAGCCGGCGTCCCTCAAGGTAGCGTTCTAGGCCCCCTTCTGTTCTCGATCTACGTCAACGACGTGCCGAGACAGCCTGGAGTCCAGATGGCCCTCTTCGCTGACGACACGGCCGTATTTACGGCCGATCGTCATGAGGAAAGGGCCGTCCTACGACTGCAGCGCCAGCTCGACACGCTCGTGGACTGGACTGAGAATTGGAGAGTGCAACTCAACGCCACCAAGAGCGTAGCCGTCGAATTCTCCAAGCGACGGAAGAACCCCGTTAGGCAACTACGTATCGGCAGAACGTACTTGCGCTGGTCCAACGAGGTCAAGTACCTCGGCTTACACCTCGACCGTCGGCTCACCTGGCGTACCCACGCACAGACAGTTCTAAAGCGAGCATCCACTCGCCTGTGCGCACTGTTTCCACTCCTGATCAGCTCAGCCATGACCAGGAAATTGGGTAGGATGATCGTCGGCGCGTATCTGCTGCCGGTCATTACCTACGCCTGCCCGGTCTGGGGTTACCTCGCCGCAATGCATAAAAAGAAGTTGCAGAGCGTCCTCGACAGGGGGCTTCGGCTAGCGGCCAAAGTCCCCCGTCGCTTCTCATCTCGCCTTCTAAGGAGAGGACTTGGCGTCCGCTCCTTAGACGACACTTTCAGGCGGCTTGCACGCAAATTTTATGCACGTGCGGCGAGGTTCCCATGCAATCCTCTAGTGACTGGGCTGGGAAGGTACCGTATACGCCCAGGTGATTCGTGGAAACGCCCTCGGTGCATACTGCGCTAGCGTAGGCTAGCACAACAGCCGAGAATCGGCCTGCTATAGAGCACGCGCCCTACTTGGGCAGGGCCACGAGGCAGGAGCTCCAGAAGGTAGCTCGGAACTCAGTTCCCGTGCGGTTCGTCTCTGCGACGCAAAACCGCAAAGCCCAGAGCGAAAAAAAAAACCTCATTACTACTGTTTTCTTCTGGCAGCCATCGGGCACGTCCCGGATGGCTGCCATATTTCTGCAATAAGCCACGGGTGCAAAGACGCCCCACTATTCAATGCAAAATGCAAAAATACCTCATTACTGAGAAGACTCGAGCTGTTGCCAGGGTAGGCTGTGTCAGTTTGTATGGCATTTTTGCCAGGTGATTTAACAGTTGTTTGTATACATTTCAAAGTGATTTCTTCACCAAGTGAAGAAATAGTGTCGAGTTTGTACTCCAACTATTTATATTTGTGAAATCTTCTATAAGTAGTGTGTTATTACTAGTATTCTACAGTGCAGTATAGTGCGCGGCCGTTTTTTGTGTTCGTGTGCTGTGCGGCTTCTGGTGAGTACGTGTGTCAGTGCCTGTTAGTTAGAATAATCAGTGCTGGTGAGTTCTCTCTCCTATAACCACCTTTGACGTCCATTTCGGGCTTCCGAAATGGCGTCAAATCAACCTGACATTCCTTTGCCGGAGCCGTTAAGCTCTCTCTTGGGGGCTTGCGGTTCTGCTCCCTTGAATTCACCTCTCCCCCGTGAAACCAATTGTGAAAGTGGCAGTGAAAGTGATATTTCCGATGTCCATATGGGGAGTGTTGGGTCGGGAGATGAAGAGTTTTCGGTTGTGGATGGCAAACGCGCCAAACGCAAGCGAAAGCTCCCCGCCAGTCAGTCTCCCGCCTCACCAAACCAGGTCGCTGATTCAGGTAACAGCGGCCGGCAGTCTGTTAATCTTCCTTTATCTAGTTCTAAGCCTAACCCTTCTACCACTAAGTTTCCTCCTATTATCATCCCTGATAATAGGAATTACACCCAGCTTTTGGCTAACCTCCGTTCTGCCCTTCCTTCGACGTCCGTGGAAGCGAAATGCTCCGGCAAATCGCTGAAGCTGGGCGTCAAATCCATTGTAGACTTCCGCGCTGTTCAGCACTTTCTGTCAGCGCGGAACATTTCATTCCATACCTTCGCTCTCCCTGAGGAGCGTGAGGTAAAAATTGTCATTCAGGGCATTCCCTGTCATACCCCCTCCGATGCTATCGTGCAGGAATTGACGTCTCTTGGCTATACGCCAACAGCAGTGTCAGTTTTGCATGCCGGCAAAGGGGACAACAAGCATCCTGTGAATTCCTTCCTCGTTAAGCTGCTCAAAACTGGAAATTTTGAGGAGGTCTATGGCCTCCAAACACTCCTTCACCTGAGGGTGAATATTAGATCATTTGACCCGCGCCCAGGCCCTGCTCAGTGTTTCAACTGCCAGGGCTTCGGGCACTCATCCCTGTTCTGTCATGCGCCCCCACGTTGCGTGCGGTGCGGCGACCCTCACCGTGGCTGTGATAAGCCTCGTGTGCCGGGTTTTGTCCCGTACTGCTGCAACTGCAAGGGCGCCCATCCGGCTAGTTACCGGGGTTGTATTAAATATATCGAGGCAGAAAGACAGCAGCGATCTGCGCGCCCTGGCGCGCAGCGTCGTGTAGCTGGCCCGGCTCCTAATCGGCGAGAGGTCTTCCCCCCTCTCTCCGGTACATCTGTCAAGGCCCCGGCAGCGATTCCTGTCGCTCCCGCGGTCTCAGTCCCGCCTGCAGGCGCCGCTCCGGCGGCGCCTGTGACGGCTCCACTACCGGCGCCTGCCGGAGCGCCCGGCCCTTCCTATGCAGCGGTTGCTGCGAAGACATCATCGTCATCCACTTCCGCCCGCAAGGGTACCAAAAAGCGCTCTCGTCGCCGGACTCCCGGCCGACGACATCAGCAGGCTCGTCCTGCCCAACCTCAGCGGGACTCTCCCGCCCCTGTCATCTCCCAACCTCCGCGTGAGCAGACCAAAGTTCAGTCCGCTAACCCAGCGCCATCTGTAGTCCTGGCCGAAGTTCCTCAGGAACGTCCGCGTGGGTCCCGGGAACTTTCTCGGGCTCCAGCGGACCCCTGACGGCTTGGGCCACTCAACTTGTAAATAGCATCAGGTCTGCTCCTGACACCTCGACAGTACTGATGTTAGTGTTCCAATCCCTCTCTGCTCTCTTCCCTCTCCTCCCCCTCAATGGCTAGATCCCTGCGGATCGTCGCTTGGAACGCCGATGGCGTTTCCTCTCGCCGATCTGAGCTGGCGGCTTTCGTCGTGGAGTACGACGTTGATGTCGTGCTTCTCTCCGAAACCCATCTAGCCCCCTACCATCGATTCTCACTTCCTGCTTACACTTGTTATCGTCAGGATCGTCCCCTACAGCCGCGCCAACCCCCGAAAGGGGGTACGGCGATTCTGGTCCACAGGCGGATATCCCATAGGCCACTACCCCCCCTCACTACTCGACTCATCGAAGGTTGCGCGGTGGCAGTGGACGCAGGCGACTCGGAGTTGCGCATTGTTTCCGCGTATCTCCGGCCTGGCCTGAGCCCGCCGCCACCGCCTGAGGAGTGGAACGCTCTCCTCGACCACCCAATCTCGACAATTGCAACCGGCGACTTCAACGCCAAACATCCTTCTTGGAACAGTAGGGCTACCAACGCCTACGGCAGATCACTCCGCCGGTTCGTCCTAGACGACCCGGATACGCACGTCATCGGCCCTGATGATCCTACCCACTTCCACTATGCCGGTCACCGACCGGACGTTCTTGATGTAGTTGTAGTCAGGAACGTGGCCAATAACATCCAGGTCTCGTCAGTGTCAGACCTCTCGTCTGATCACAATCCCCTACTAATAACTGTTCGAGATGTGTCGGCTTCACCCCGACTTCCCGCTGGTCCTGCTAGGAGGGTCAACTGGCGCTCCTATCACGACGAGCTATCTCGAAGGTTACCATCTGTCCCAGCGGACCCGATCGCCACTCGTGACGATCTGGATCTCCGTGCCACTCATCTTCAGGAGTTGGTCCAAGGTGTCATGGATCGACACACATACAACGTAGAGGTGAATCGTAAATCGGCCCTTCAACCGGAAGTTATCCACGCCATCTGGCTTCGGCGCAAGCTCCGCCGCAGATGGCAACGAACCCGAGATCCCGCCGTCAAACGACGGTTTCAGGCCCAGTCTCTTTACGTCCAGCAACTTTTGCGGGACGTAAACTCTGATCAGTGGGACTCATACCTTGAGTCCCTTGAAGTCGACCCAGCCTCCGTCTGGAGAGCGACGAGTCGCCTTACTCGCGAGAAGCGTACTCGCAACCCGCTGAATACCCCGAACGGCATTGTTTCTTCATCGGAAGGCAAGGCAGAGGTCTTCGCCGACTGCATGGAGACTCAATTCACCGTTCATGGAGGCGTCTCGGACCCTGCCTTTTCGGTAGTGGTTCGAGACTTCCTATCTGGTTATTTTTCCCGCCCTCCACCTGACCCTCCCGCTCTCTTCGACAGGGACGAACTAGTTTCGTCTATCTGTCGACTGAACCGACGTCGCGCCCCTGGTCCTGATCGGATCGGGGCCGCAGCTTTGCAACATCTCCCGGCCTCGGGCGTTGAATTGGTCCTGGATCTGTTCAACTCCAGTCTCCGGCTGCAATACTTCCCCCGCCTGTGGAAACATGCCAACATCTATATGATTCCCAAGCCCGGCAAGCCTCGAATGCTAGCAGGCAGCTATCGTCCCATATCGTTGTTGCCAGTACTCTCAAAGGTGTTTGAGCGTCTCCTACTCGCCCGCATCTGGCCGCTGCTCGATAACTTTATTCGGAGCGAACAGTTCGGGTTCCGTAGAGAGCACTCGACAACTTTACAACTCGTCCAAGTTGTCACAGCATTGTCCGACGCCGCCAACAAGAAAGAGTCTACGGGCGCTGTCTTGTTGGACGTGAGTAAGGCCTTCGACAAAGTCTGGCACGAAGGTCTTCTCTACAAACTGGCTCACTCCCCCATCCCACCGTCCATTGTGCATTTCTTGCGGTCATACCTCAGTGATCGTATCTTCAGGGTTAGCGTCGAAGGGTCCTGTTCATCAGTTCGACCCGTCGCCGCTGGCGTTCCGCAGGGATCTGTCCTCGGCCCCGTTCTGTACCTAGTGTACACGAACGACCTGCCTGTTATTCCTGGAGTCACGTTATCTCTATTCGCTGACGACGCAATGTATTACTGCAGCTCCCTGTCCCCGCGCATTGCGTGTTCAAAGCTGCAGCGTCAGTTGAATCTGCTTCCGGCCTGGCTACGGAGGTGGCGGGTGCTGATCAACGCGGAGAAATCCGAGGCGATCTGTTTCACCAGCAAGTCCACTTCCCGATACCAGACCCTCTCCCTCGAAGGGAGGCCTATCGCCTGGCAAAAGTCGGTGAAGTATTTGGGCGTTCGGCTAGACCAGCGCCTTAGCTTCAACGGCCACGTGACTGCTACCCTCAACAAGGCTCGAGGCGTCCGAGCCAAAATATTTCCCATGCTCTCGTGCCGCAACCGCCTGGCTTTGCGCACTAAAGTTACCATCTATCTTTTGTTTCTCCGGTCAGTACTGACCTATGCTGCTCCCGCATGGTGGTCGCTTGTGTCGACCACTAACAAGTGTAGGCTGGAAGCTTTCCAGGCCCGTACCCTCCGATCCTTGTCGGGGTCTCCATGGTTTGTGAGAAATAATGTCATTCGTGGAGACCTTCGAGTTCCTACCTTTTCCGATTTTGTCCGGTCGCTTGCCGAAACTCTCTTTGCTTCTGCAGCGACCCCGTCCTTTCCATATCTCCGTTCCATCAGCACGTCTGAACCACCTCCCGCTATACGTGTCAAACGCCCTCGGGCGATCTTAGACGACCCCCCGTAATTCTGTATGCTGTTACTTAGGTTCCCGAGCAATTCTATCTCCTTGTTACCTTCCTATCCAGTCAGATACCTTCCCCAAGTATGTTGGATTACGGACTGCTTGGCGCTGTTACCGATGCCACAGACACGGCGGTTCCCTGCCTCGCAGGGAACGACCGGCGCTACAAAGCGCCTGCATGCCGGGCCGGGCGCGTGCGGCATCTGCCGTTCGCCCCGCGACCGGCGGCAGTGTTACCATGACCCGGTACCTATATAATATAAAATTGAAAAATTTTCCGCCGCCTTCTCAGTTAACTGGTTGGCGTGTCCCTCCCGAAAAATTTAGGAAACTTCTTTTGAAAGTCCAGCACTGTTTTCTTCTGACAGCCATCGGGCACGTCCCGGAAGCTGTAATAAGCCACGGGTGCAAAGACGCCCCACTATGTAATGCAATGCAATGCAAATACCTCATTACTGGGGTGAACTGGCGGACATCGTGTGAATCAACTTTACCGACACTGATTATGGCCTCTTATGGTGAGGCCGAAACGTCTGTCAGCATAGACTCTAGACCACGACCTCACACCCGGCCAATAATGTTTTCAAGTATTCAGTAAAGTTTCGAGAATCTGACAAGTCAGTTTCTGTTAACCGTTAGACTGTTAAAATCGCTAGAGTTTCAGTTCGGTTAGAGTCCGTCAGTTGATAGTAGTGACCAATACGGAGATGTTTAGTTCGCGGTGCAAGAGGAAACAAACGTTTTTATTTATTTGTTTATTAGCAATAAGCAAAATACATTCTTCAAGCTAATCTGCAGATTAGTGTACGCACATAAGAGATGTGCAACTAGATGGCGTGAAGAGGTGTTCCATCCAGCGATGTCACCTCGTGGTCCTTAAAGGTCGGATGGCCAAAGTCTTCTTAATCTTCTGTAGATCGAAGGCTGTAGAAGTGGCATGATCAGCAGGTTACGATGGTCGTAAAGACTTGTATGGTTTCTAGTGCCACGTTTATGAATAACTTCACGGACGTATGGAATTTGTATGTAAAGTGTGGTTGGACACGTACCACGGGGCATCCACGATAGCTCGTAGGGTCTTTGATTGACATCGCTGTACGACTGCTATGTTAGATTTGGTGGCGCAGGCCAAAGCTGGATTCCGTAAGTCCATATGGGTTTAAGGTCAGTTGTATAGAGAAGAAGTTTGTTGTCTAAAGATAGATTAGATTTTCTGCCTATCAGCCAGTTAATTTCCGTAAATCTTAAACTTAATGGTTTTCTTTTTCATTTTTCATGGTGTTTCCAGGTCAGTTTAGCATCTAAATGAAGTCCTAGGTATTTGACTGCTGTTTGTTGCCGTATTTTGACGTGGTTGAGATGAACTGTGGGTCAGTTGCCTCTCCATGAGGTGAATGTAATGTGCGACGACTTGCATTCGTTGGCCTCGATTTTCCATTTTCGTAGCCATTCACCAATGAGACTGAGCTGCTCTTGAAGATTGAATGAGGTGACTGTAGGATCTTCATTAGTTGAAAAAATGGCTGTGTCGTCAGCAAATGTATCGATTCGTTGTTAAAATTCTTTACTTCCGGGCTGTTTGGGCGTGGTCCAGAGCTGTTCATATCAGCAAACGTTTCAACCGGGTCGCCGGTCATCATCAGTGTTAACAACTAGCTAACAAACACTAACGCGGATGTCAGGTTAGTGACACAGTACTGTGGTAAAGGCCTCAGCCCGGAAGTAAATAATTTTAACAACGTTGACTCCTCCCGTGTAAGCCTCGACAAAGCGTACCGATTGTTGTTTCTCTTGTGGTCGGTATATTGGAAGTGTACAGGACGTACAGTAGAGGACCAAGAATACTCCCTTGAGGTACTCCAGATTGTATGTAGTAATGACTTTAGGTTTCTCCGCCGTTAACCTTAGTTTCAAATTCACGTTTATGCAGGTAAGATTTGAAGAGATTAAAATAAGTTGAGAGAAGGATTCTTCTGATTTTGTATAGTAGTCCTGAGTACCATACTTTATCAATCGCCTGGCTGATATCCAGGAATGTGGCTGTGAAATACTGTTTGTTTACTAATGCTTTACTAATTGTATTGGTTATACTGTGGCACTGTTGAAACAAACGTCACACTGCCTACTCAATGTAAGGTCGGCAATGATGTTACGAAATACTCAGAGTCTTACGAAAGTCTTAGACTTAGTCGCATCCTCTTCTACCGTGGGGTGTCGAGGAGTTGCAAAGATATCGCCACTGTTGCCTCTGGAGAGCAAGTGGCCTTACTCTTCTTTCTTTGAATAAGTGTGGCCTCGAGTGTGCAGCACCCATAGCTTGGTGGAGGGGATCCCTCCTGTGCATCCAAGCCTACATGGTCTGGCTTCAGCTGCCTAACATCATGGCTCAGTCTACTCCCTGGGACGTGCTCTTGCACCCACCAGGTTGCATCTCCGAAAGAGGATGACATTTCCTACAATTCTTTACTACGAGCTATACTGCCAGTACTCGGTATTTAGAGCCTCGTCAGTAATAACAGGGGGCGGCGGATGTAAAGACATCGCTCGGCAAGGTGAGATTTAGAGTTATATGGGAGAGGCTATTTGAAACTCATCTCATCTTCTTCTTGATCTTCTTCTTCAGCGGCGCAACAATCCATTATTGAGTCAAGGCTTCCTTTTTTTAGGTTTCTGCACACAAAAGAGTTTGATAGATGGATATGTGATTTCTCCGATCCAACCCCCAACCTGGAGGACCAGGAACTTTGATTTCAGGGTGCTCTTCCCCTAGAGAGTTGCTTTCACCTCAACTGACGAGCTCTCTCTGTCCGGTCGCAGTAGGCTAACTGACTCAGCCCATGTGTGCAGCCGTTGGGCTACTATAGCCTCCTCCGCCTCCACACTAGATGCACCCTGCTGCCGATGTGCACCATTCTGCCAAGCCAGGACTCAAGATATCCCCAGACTGCCCTGACAGAACCCCCCCATCTCTCATCGGTTTGCTTACCGATCCACTCCGCCGAAGGAATTGGTTACCACTACTTTAGAGTGGATTGCTCACCGACGTGTAGGTGAGAGTGGAGTTGGGGTGGAGAGGCTGGTGCATTTCTCTTCTATGAAAGCACACGATCGCGTCACACCCCAATTGGACCTCGAAACTCATCCCATACCTTTTATAATTGATATAATACCCCTCACAGAGCATTCTACCAATTAAAACAATAGTAGTTTACTATTGTTACATAATACATCTTTACCATACTTATCTTCCGTAATGCACTACGGTACTTCATGTAACTCTACATTTTGTTTCCTGATTGTACAGGAATTCATATTTATTTTCACTTTTTGCTATTATCTAATAAAAAATAATTCGATCACAATATAGAGTAGTTACGTTTTCCTTTTACGGCTAGATGTTTGTATACACTTAGGCCCTAACAAGGTAATATTTAGTGGTCCGTCCATTCTCAATATGCATCATGAATATTGTTGATTATCCATCGGGCATAGCGTTGGTCCCGACCTCTGACGGATTAATCGAGGTACTACTGTACATTATTTTCATATGTGTATTATGAATAATTTTTTAATATATTATTTAGTTTATACAATACGCATGTTCACAATGTTATCCTAGTCACTTGTGTGAATAGACAAACTAACATTTTTCAATCAGCTTTGTGGCTTCTTTTTTTATACTGACGACGCGTTTCGAAGCCTATGCTTCATCATCAGATCTTGAAATATCCCTCGTAGGAGGTCGTCATCGGTTAAAACTCTGTATCATTTGTATTGTATACGCGTCAGTAGGTGCTCACCTGTTCACATTTGGTCGACCGACCACTGAGCGCTTGTTCGTCTCTATCTGATAAAGCAGGTTCAATGCGGTATCGTACAGCAAATTGGATTTAGAGTTTATCTGGTCATTCAGTACAAAACCGCGACTTCTTCTGTCTGTGTATGCTCTGTAAATTTCAAACTCCTCCAAGGCATTCATGAAGAGATGTTTCAAGATCCCCTGATGAAGCATACGTTTTGAAACGTCATCATTATGAAAAGGAGGTCACAAGGCGGATCGAAAAAGGTTAGTCTGCCTAGTTTATATACAGTAAGTATATATGTTACCGTTAAAATGTGGAATCAGTTGTTTCATAAAATAACTACGTATTTCATGAATTACCTAACTGAATCAGTTAAAGTGTATAAAATTATTGCATTCTACAGTTTAACTAGTTATTTTATAGAATAACGAATGCCCTATCGTTAAAGTTTTATATGGGAATTTCTGTCGCCTTACAATATATTTTTCTTCTAAAAAAATTGCTGTTTAAAATTAGAATTCCAAGAGCTATTCAGGAAGACTTTTGTAGTTATTTTAATATTGATGTAAATATTGATTATATTCTGATGTTTTTTGTTTTGGATAAAGATTTTATAATATTTTTTAAGCATCGTAAAAGTTTTTTACTTTTTTTTTCTTGCAGGCCTAATTAAAATTACGAATATAAAATATAAACTTTTAAAAAATTATATTATATTATTATTATTAAAAATATATTATGATATCGGTGAATCCAAGCACTATTCCGAACGTTTTTCAAAATTTAATAAGATTTGTAGTGTTTTAAAAAATTTTATTTTTTAAAATAGTTATATTTAAAGGATTATTATAAAATAAAAAAATTATAATTTAGTGAAGCATTAGTAAAACATTATAAATCATTTATTTTACGTTTGATGTGATTTGTGTTGGATATAATAGTAATTTTTTATATAATACTAAGTTGTAAAACTTAAAATCTAGTTAAATATACACGAACTATTAGATTGTACTATATAATTTTTTTTATTACTGTTCAACTAATCTAGCCGTAATATTAAATTTATTTTTTAAAGACTTCAACTACTTATTATCAGTTAATTTATAAAACAACTAGTTATTTCATGGAATAACTAGGTAAAGTTTGAAATAGTGTAGGCCTATTTATTTGACACTTTACCTAACATCGTCAGGTAATTCACGACATACCTAGTTAACTGAATTATACAACGGCCGTTCCTCCGGCTCACCTTAGCATCGACAGAAAAACTCTGATGCGTCCCGCAGCTTCATTTTTCAATTAACACAGAAGCAAGTGACAACGAGCAACTCTCTTCACCTTGGCAGCCTCCGAGAGCATTTACACAGGACTTGTAACGTAAATCCTCTTCAGCAATTCGACACACTGTGGTTTTACTCACATCCAGCATTTTCGACAGGTTCGTTAGAGACAGCCCTGGTGGTCCTCGGAAATGAGATCTTGAGCCCTTTGGAAAATTGCTGGGGTCCTTACCGACTTTTCTTTTGTGTTGGTCTTCCTCGTCGGGTTAGCAGAACCTTTTTCAGTCGCCTCTGAAGCAAAATATTTTGCCGCAACATCATATACAGTCGATTTCGGGTACCCAAAAAACCGAATAATTTTGGTCCGTGAACGCCCAGCGCGAAGACCTTCAATGATCGCCGCTCTCCGATTATATTCCGCACTTTTTTTTTGATCGGACATTTTGAGGTTAAACACGGTTACTACAAACATCTGCCTTGCGTGAATGTCAACAATGATCTACCACTGAAGTCAAATGAGGCGAGAAATTCAAATATGACTTTGTCCGGATTTTTGTGGGGAACCCTGTACACTTTAACGGTAACATATACAATTAACCAATGGGTAATGAATTTACAATACAGGTCTATATAATGTGTGTGTGTATGTAATAATGTATTGTGTTTATATATTGTATATTATGTGTTTGTACTGTTGTGTAGAGATCTGGGTTGTGGTTTGATTAGTCTAAAAATCCTACGTGTCGAGCGATGTCATCTTGAGTCGCTGGATGGAGTGTTCGGTGTGATCAACGTGGAGGAGTTATACGCAGCCAACAACAACATTACAGACGTTGGATACTGCGCCTCTCTGCCCTGTCTGAGGGTTCTGGATCTGAGGAAGTATGTCGAATCAATATTATAGTTTTTAACATTCACTACTTCGTACAGTATACTTTTGAACCGGCATCCGGAAAATTTCATTTTGCTACCGCATATTTGTGACTGCAAAAATAAGTTTCGATAAAACTTTTTTGTACTGTCCCAATAAGCGTACCCACACTCATTTTCGATATTTCGATTATACGATTATTGGCGTCGATATGTAGAGAATATCGCATATAATTTTAGTTTGGTAATAGAAATCGTGAAAATTTATTTGTGTATTTTATAAAATAGTTTGTAACGAAGGATAAAAAAAATTATGGATAGGTGAGGGTATTCCAAACACGTGATAGGAGTTATTTATGGGCTATACCAACATACTAGAATTGTAATAAACAGTAGAGAAGGTAAAAATGGACCTATAACAATTAATAGAGGGGTTCGACAATTATCTCCCACTCTGTTTAACACACACACACACACACACACACACACACACACACACACACACACACACACACACACACACACACACACACACACACACACACACACACACACACACACACACACACACACACACACACACACACACACACACACACACACACACACACACACACACACACACACACACACACACACACACACACACACACACACACACACACACACACACACACACACACACACACACACACACACACACACGATGTTGTGCAACAATTGAAGAAAAAAATAAACCCCGGAATTAAATTGACACTATCCAGTCAGTGTATTAATATATTGTTATTTGCGGATGATCTGGTTATTATCCAAAAAAAGCAGACAAATATCTCCAGTTAGCAGTTTTCCACTTGAGCCAAACATGCAAAGAATATAATCTTAGATTATCAACCTAGAAAACAAAAGTTATGGCCTTTAGACGAAAGCATCAAGATAATTATAAACAATCAGGCTACAGAACAGGTATCTAATTTCAATTTTCTAGGGTGCGATGTAACTTATGAGTATGACAGCGAAATCGATATAAAAATAAATAGATTTCAAATGATATGTGGTACTATACACAGAACACTTGGAAATAAGACAAGGAAAGACACCAAGATAACATTCTATAAAGTAATGGCAACACTTTATAGTTGGAAGTGAAACTTAGAGGATGACGAGAAATGGTGAACGAAGAATGAAATGAAGTTCTTGAGAAAAACCAAAGGTTGCACCTATAGACATCAAATACGAAGTGAAGATATAAGAACTAAGCTAAATGTTTATTCTATGGCCAGCAGAATAAGGAAAAGACAAATCAAATGGAGACAGCATATCGAGGTAATGGAAGATATGAGACTACCCAAACAAGTAATACGATACAGACCTCAGGGAAGACGTGATATAGATAGACCAAGAAAAAGATGGCTTCAGTGAAGTCGAACAGGCTGTAAGACTGTACCTTGACGTGAAGAAGAAGAAGAAGAAGAAGAAGAAGAAGAAGAAGAAGAAGAAGAAGAAGAAGAAGAAGAAGAAGAAGAATATAGTTTGTTGACGATTGCAATTATGTTTTATTGTCATATTTTTTTTACGGAAAATGTTTCTAGCAGTAATATAACAACTCCGATATGTGCGTATGACGCCAAAAGTTGACGTTGTCAGGTTAACATGCAAACTAAAATTACACATGGAAACCAATATGCCTTTAAAATAATACTCGCTTTTTTGAAATCCACGTAAAAAATATCAACTCGAAGTAAAGGGGGTGCTATAGATATGTCTCCCACTATTATTGTGTTTCGCACAAAATTCGCTTCCAGTGAAGTTTTCGAGATTTTACTGAATAACATGAAGAATTTTGTTCACCTAACGAATAACAAATCTTGTTTTGATTTGTTAATACGTTGTACTTTTTTTTTGTTTCAATCTTACTATCCAGAAATAATTGTATTTTTCACTTTACATTTGTTGTTGTTGTTTTTGTTAAAAAAACGTTATGTTCTTTGTTTTAATGTCACCCTCGCTGTGTACGCACATTAAACGTCATATTTTTCCTAACCATGGTTTTTATTTCTTTAAACAGTAAGGTAAATACCAAAAACCATTAGGGCTATTACCTAAACTCACAAATGAAATCAACATATACTTTTGCTTTGCATTAAGAAATAGATTAATTTACAATTAGTACACTTCTTCTTCTTCTGCACATCCTGATATATCGATACAATCGCATATTCAAAACTTCGAAAATGTAGTGTGGGTAAGGGCATGGCCAGCTCTAATAGAAGGACGGAATATTAAACATGGCAACATTACGTCTGAGACCTATAAGCATAGTGTAATAAAATAGCTAAAGTAAACATGTTATATTTTGATTTAATTTCATAGCATTACTAAAATCATGAGTAGGCCTACATATAGCTAAAACTAAGTTATAGGTCTGTGCGGACTTAGTACTATACGTTTAAGTTGAAGAAATTAGTGAATTAGTGTTAGGACTAAGGAATTAATTTTGTTCGACTTATTGAATTCGTATCATATGGATGAGTTAGTTCTTATATTTCTTAAATAATATAACAATATTTTACATATTAAACTTTTAATTTGCAAAAAGTGAAGAATTATAAAACTGCTGTTAACCGGCAATTAAAAATTTAGCGATTTGATTATTGAAATACATAAATTAAGAGATCGTCTAGTCGGCCTCAAATATCAGCTGATTTCAGTGTTGCCACGTTTAATATTCCGGCCTTCTACTAGAGGCGGCCATGGTACGGGTCATGGGAAAGTACCAAATTTTTTTTAACAATCAGAACTCTAACAAATAATTGACTCAACTACAGGCTTAGAAACAGTATTTCCGAAATGTCGATAATGATTCTAAATAAACCGAATTATAATAAATGTTTACGGGGAATTAAAATGTTTAAATTTGAATATAGAGAAAGACGGGGAGGAATACGCAATATGACAGATAGTGAAGGGAGTATAAAATCTAAAAAATTAATTTCTCGTACAGTATAGATAGCGAACATATTATTTAATGTAAGTTGCACAAGAGGAGGCAAGTCTTTATCTGCTTCAGTGGTAGGCCACTACAAACTTGATACGGTGTTTTATTTCAACACCTTATCGATCAAACTTTTATGTGTCCTTAGTACAACGCAGTGTTCGTGCAATTTCCGCCCGTAACTTTCCTCTACGAATGAAATATAAAGCGTATATATACCTACTTTCTAAAGTAGGTAGTATCCATATAATCGGCAAGATATCATTGTAGCGACCACAAGATAACAGGGCATCAGCGCTTAAAATTCAGTTTAAATAACTTAAAAAGTAACAAAAGTTTACTCTAAACAAGGACTATCTCTATACGCTTCTCATACTCGTCAACTTTGACTGTACATAACTACTGTATAGTTGGATGATTATAGGCCTATACAAAGTTTTTAGCAGAGTGGAATGGAGTTTTATATCAATAAAAATTATTAAAAATTTGTATGTTTGAGCGCACGCGCAAACACACTCACACATATTATTAATAGTTAATAACACTTGTTTTTACAAGAACGCGGGCCGCGTACGTGTATGTGTTATTTGAACTTTTGTCCGTGTTGATCGCCGTGCGCCACTTCCACAATGAGTCCGGAATTCTGTGTAATAAAGTTACTCACAGTAAAAGTGCACATATTAATTGTCGAGAATATCGCATTATCTACAGAGTGCAGCGTGATGGATGAATCCGTGCGTTGTTGGTGATAATCACTTTCTCCAGTAGACCTACTTGAGAAACTTCTGATACAGCTGGCGCAACTCGCTGAACGAGTCCAAAGCGTCCTTGATGAGGCCTTCCTTTAAGTTTCCTTTGAATTTAAGGTTTCGCATGGTCACATCCCGCGTCACTCGGCTTGTGGGAGACAATCCAACAGACCGATTGTACTGGATTGGAATTTCAGTGGAAACCTGCAGCCCTTCTTACATTGAATGGTGTTGATAAGTTACGTGTTTATCAATTTAGCATGTATGTTTACAGTGGAATCCAAGTCACTAGAATGAATAGACAACTAACCTTTTTCATTTAGATTAAAACTAACTCCCGGGGTGTTTGGCTGTGGTCCGAGGTTTCCGACAAAACCAGACGTTTCGGCAGCACCACTGACTGCCATCTTCAGTGGAACAATCGAGTCACCGCTAAAGTGGATGTAGTACGTTAGGAGCACAGTACTGTGGTTACGTTCTTCTTATATAGCTAGATGTTTGTAGGCTATACACTGAGGGCCTAACAGTAGAATATTCGGTGGTCCGTCTATTCTCAATATCTGTCATGGCGGCATGGCCTTGGTCCCGACCTCTGACGGATTAATCGACTTACTACTGTACATTATTTTCATATGTGTATTGTGAATCATTTTTGAAGTGAAAACTTCTTTTGGCGCACCGCACACACATTTTTTCGTAGGTAGTAAGTTAGGCTGATCCGTCACGCTCTGAGGTGAAAGGCTCGATCGGGTGAACTCGGGACCGCCGAGTGTACCCGAGCGAGAAAGATACAGACAGCTGCTCTTCGCTGCTGAACGGTGAAAGGCTCGATCGGGTGAACTCGAGACCGCCGAGTGTACCCGAGCGAGAAAGATACAGTCAGCTGCTCTTCGCTGTTGTGTCGCTGTGTTTAGTATATTCAATTAATACGTAATAATTGTCATTATTAATTTAATAGTTATTATTGGTACGTAATAATAATTATTTTAACAATTATTTGGTTTACATTGTGAGGTTAGTGTGTGTAGTTAGTGGTTTATCGTGCTAATATTATATATTGAAAAAACATTATAAACATTAAACATTATAAAAAACATAATTATTGTTATTGTTATTATAAAGAGTGATTCGATCGTATAGGTAAGTCACTTCATGTTTATATATACATATATATACATACATGCATACATATAAATATATGTATATATAATATAATTAAGAATTAACCTCACTTTTATTATTTGTTAGCTTTTACTTTCCCATAATAAATAAATATTATTATTATAAAGAGTGATTCGTTCGTATAGGTAAGTCACTTCACGTTTATATATACATATATATACATACATGCATACATATAAATATATGTATATATAATATAATTTTTACTGGACCAGCTGGATGTGGTAAAACTTTTGTTGTAAAGCTTATGATGGAAATATATAATCGGTTTTCTGATAGTGATGGGTATTGCAATGCCTATATAACTTGTGCATCGACAGGAAAGCAGCTGTAGCAATAGATGGCACAACTGTTCACACAGCTTTGAAAATATCTTTATCAAAGTTGTTACCACTAAGTACAGAAGTCGCACATCAATACAGGTCTTTATTTAAATATGTCAGAGTAATCATAATAGATGAAGTAAGTATGATTGGCGCAGAACTTCTAGAACAAATTGATTTACGTCTGAAACAAATTACAGGTAATTTTACAAAAAATTTTGGCGACTTAGACGTGATATTAATTGGTGACTTGAGACAATTACCTCCAGTCAGAGCAACACCGATTTATAAGCAAATCAAACGCAGAATGACAGGGCCGACAGTGTGGCACGGCTTGAAATTTTATGAACTTACAGAAGTTATGAGGCAAGCAAACTTAATGTTTTCCAATGCGCTTACAAAAATTGGCAATGGAGAAAAACTGAACTCGGACGAATTGACTTTAATTGAATCGCGATTCGTTAGCAAAGAAGAAGCTGATGTTGCTTGTCCCCATGGAATTCGTCTCTTTTTATCAAATGTAGCTGTTCAAAATTATAATAATGCCATATTGAATTTAGCAGAAAATAAGGTAACTTCCATTGCAAAGATACGTATACGGGCTGCCATAATGTTGAACAAGAAAGTTTCGTGAAACAAAAGTTGCATAAAATGTCGACAATTGATACAGGAGGATTGCCTTATGAAATAATATTTGTATTAGGCAAATATTATATGTTAACGACTAATGTCGATGTTTCCGATGGATTAGCAAACGGTGCTGTAGGAAAATTGTGCCATATAGATTATGATGATGGTGGTGAAGTTAGCAGAGTTTGGATTATATTTCCAAATGCAGAAAAAGTTGGAAGAAAAATTCGGAGCAAAATTTCGGGATACATGGTGGATCACAAAATTTGTAAGAATGCTGTTCCAATCGCTAGAAGATCATGTACCGTACCGCTAAATAATAATAAAACTATAAACGCCAAGCGTAATCATTTTCCAGTCGTGTCTGCATGCGCAGTAACAATTCACAAGTCACAAGGACCATCTTTTGATGAAGTTGTTTATGAATATGAAAAAACACATTCTCAACAATTAGTATACGTTGCATTATCAAGAGTAACGCGCATCGAAGGGCTTCACATTGTAACTAAAAATAACAATCGCACATTCTTTCACGGCCGAAGAGAGTCTACATCTGTCACTGACTTACAAACTGAATTTAAAAGGTTATCACTGAACAGACTTCAAACAATTACTTCTGTGTTAAAAGACTTTATTTCCAACAGAAATGGAATATCAATATATTCATTAAATTGTCAAAGTCTTCGCGCACATGTCCTGGATCTTGATGACGGTGTTGCTCAAAATTCAACTATATTGCTTTTATCTGAAACATGGTTGAACAACGAAGAAAACATCGATATCCCAAATTTCCATTGTGTTACTAAATTTAAGCGACCTCAGTGCCGAGCTGCAGGAGTAGCCATATATAAAAGTAATAGAGACACGACAAACATTATAACTTCACAGATGGATGTAGCATTTAGGAATTCTCAATCATATAGTTTTAATGAATCATCTATTGGAGAAATTTGTGTTGCAAAATGTGAAGCAGAAAATGGACTACTTATCATAATAGTTGCCATTTACATCTCACCTAATCAAAGTGTAAATAAAATAATTGAATTCATCCATGAAAATTTACTCATTTATACAACAGCAGGGTCTGCTTTGCTTAATCGGAACTTAGATAAATTACCTATGATCTTGAGTGGAGATTTCAATATCGATTTTTCACAAGAAACATCAAAGCCTTTAATTGATTTTTTAAAGATCACATTGGATTTAAATATGTCAAATAATAAAAATGAAAGTACAACAAAATACGGAACTACAATTGATGGAGTTTTTTCTAGATATATAACTTAAGTAAAATTCAATCGAAAGTATTTATTTCTTATTTTAGTTATCACAAACCCATTGTATCCTTTGTAGAATACGAAAACGAAAATAAATAATTTGATTTATATAGAATTAAATAAATAATAACTTTAATTTCTGACTTGTTTCTCATTTATTCTACTAATACGATCCATAATAATACTACATAATACATAATATTATATTCTATATATATATATATATATATATATATATATATATAAATTGATTGCGATTGCCAATGAAGTTTTCACTTCTGCCGTGCGGTCTTAAGCACACACTCTAATTTTTTTTATATATTATTTAGTTTGTTATTCAGCCTTAACCAGAGTACTGTGGTCCTAACGTACTACATCCACTTTAGCGTTGACTCGTTTCTTCCACTGAAGATGGCAGCCAGTGGTGCTGCCGAAACGTCTGGTTTTATCGGAAACCTCGGACCACAGCCAAACACCCCGGGAGTTAGTTTTAATCTAAATGACACCGGCCGAGTAAGCCTTCGTACAACTATATAACCTTTTTCAGTTCGCTTTGTGATTTATTGTTTAAACTCATGACGCGTTTCGAAGATTATGCTTCATCATCAGATCATAAATATTATACGTTGTAGGAGTTCGTCATCGGTTAAAATTGATTAGCATTTGTACTCTATATGCGTCAGTAGGTGCGCGCCTGAACCTGCTTTATAAGATAAAGATGAACAACCTCTCAGTGGTTGACCAAACGTGAATAGGTGCTCACCTGTTGACGCTTATGCAGAGTAAATTCTATTGGATTTTTAACCGATGACGACCTCCTTGCGGGTGATATTTTAAGATCTGATGATGAAGCAAACGCTTCGAAACGCGTCATCAGTAAAAAAAAAAAGAAGTCACAAGTTTATGTTTATCAATATTTACGATATGTGCTTATAGGATAACACTGTTTCATTAACTCATTGTGGTAATACGTAATTAAGGATATGTGGAACACACGAGAGAATCTATTCATTTTAAATTTATAATGTAAAAATGTTATAAAATTATATAATAGATGACGTTTACAGAACACACACACACACACACACACACACACACACACACACACACACACACACACACACACACACACACACACACACACACACACACACACACACACACACACACACACACACACACACACACACACACACAGTGCCCATATCAGAATGTACTTATGTGTAGGAATCCAATAACAGATCTGCGTCAAATAGAATTCTTGAACTTATGTATGGAGCTGAGAGAATTACTCTTGGAGGAATGCCCCGCTGCAGATGTAGAGGATTATCGGTCTGTGGTCAGAAAATATCTGCCCAAATTGAAGATTCTGGATGGCACTCTGCTTATTGTAACAGGTACGTAACTCACTAGTACCAAATAGTGCCACAATAAATACCAGTTAACAATACGTCTAATTTTGTGAAAAATAATTTTTAATATTGGCATCATAAGTTACTACACAATTGAAATAAAACGTTTGTATACAAAATAATTACTATTCGTATATTATATTTAATTAATAAACATAGTAATTAATTTAAAATCTTATTACGATAAGCAATGTTTATTTCTATTTTACAGGTCCAGAAAAATGTAGCATCAACATAGATGATGATGACTACTACAGTGATGATGAAGATGATGAGAGTTCACTTATTCCTGTGGATGGTACAGAAACTGATAAAGAAATTCATGACACTTCAGTAGAATCAAGTAAAGTCATTGCAGTAACAAGATTTAATTTACTTTTCAGAGATGTGCGTGCGTGCGTGTGTCTTTTGGATTGTGTATGACTGTGTATGATTCTCAATTTTTCTACGGTACACCATTGGGGAATATAATTATCTGGTATTTATAGGATATATCTACTCATTTTTTATTTTGGTTTTTCAAAACAGGAAAGACTGCATTATTTTTGGAAACAATGACAAAATATAAGTAACAAATATATGAAATGTGTTTTATATACTCTTTTTGATGTTCCTGAAATCAGATTATTGGAGACATATGTATAATGTGTGAAGAAAGAGGATCAAGGATAGAAAGGAATATAGAAAGATGGTAAATGAGAGCATGATGCATACAAACTCTTAAAGGAAAAAGGGGGATAAACTGACTCATCAAAATCACTGATGTTTGAAGTCAGAAAATCTCAAAAGAGCTGTTATAGTTTTTGAGGAATGTACAGTCCTAATAAAGAAATTGATATGAAAGGTTACCTCTGCTTGGCTAGTGTGAGAATGACAGGAATATTAGGAGTACGAATTGTTACCATGAGCAAGCACACTTTGAGCAGAAGACATATATATGTTCTCATATGTTAATTTTGAGCTGCCCCAGTAAGAGACTTACATCTTGAAGTCCATATTTTTAAACAGAGAAACCTGATTCAACTGAGTTTGATTTTTGTTACTCCAGTTAACGAATTACCTACTTTGTCACACAAGTTTTTTGACATGTGTATTTAAAAGTTGAAGTTGGGCAGAAGTACTTACACATAATATACTTACACATAATTTTACACATGATTAAAAATTATTACTGCATAATACGAGGGTAAGTCAATAAGTATAAGCAAAAAATGTTTATAATTGATTATAACCACAGGAAAAATCTGACAGTTATAATCTCATTTTTCAACATACGAGTAGTTTCCTTGCTTTTGAATACATTTGGTCCAGCATTGCACAAGTTTCCTGATGTGCTCAGAAAACAAGTTTTTTGGCTGAGCAGCAAGCCACATATGCAGCGCTTCCTTCATTTATGGGTCTCTTGAGAATCTACTAACTCTTGAGGCATCTTTAATTGACCACAGAGATGGCAATCCGATGGGGCAAGATTGGGGTTGCATGCAGGATGCTCCGACACCTCCAAATGCAATTTCTCGTTTGGACAGTGTAGGCAGCAGTATGTGGTACGTTGTCATGCAATATAAGCATTCCTTCCGACAATAGGCCTCAGCGTTTGGTTCAAATTGCAGGCTTTAGTTCATTGCACAGCATCTCACTATAACTTGCACTATTTACTGTTCTGTTAAGCCTTTCTCCAAGTACTATTGCAGTATTGGCCCTTGCGAGTCCCAGAATACTATGAGCATTACCTTTCCTGCAGAGGGTTGTTTCTTGAATTTCTTTTTTTGACTGATGCTTCCGGGTATTTCCATTGCATGCTCTGGCATGTGTTTTCAGGCTCAAAGTGGTGGATCCACATTTCATCTCCAATGACTGTTTGCTTCAAAAAAGCGTTTCACCTTCACTAGCATAGTGGTGCAGTTAGGGTTGAGAGATGGGCACTCAATTTATCTTGTACTCTTCAGTGAGCTGTTTTGGGACCCATCTTGCACAGAGTTTATGAAAGCCAAACCTGTTATGGACAATATCATAGTGGAACCATGAAAATTTGCAAATGCAGATAATTTGAAAATGGTATGCCACTTCATCAATAGGCACTGTTTGGTTGGTCTGAATCAACTTGTTCAATAATGGCATCAGTAGTGGGAGAGGTTGGGGGTCCTGATTTTTCCTTGACATTGACGTTTCTCCAACTGTTCTTGAATTTTTTTATCCGTTCATATTCATTTTGGTGAAACATTATCTCCATATTGTTTTGAAAGTCTTCTATGGATTTTGGCTTCTGATACACCTTCATACCACAGAAACTAGATCACTGCATACTGTCCTTCGCTGGTGCAAACAGAGAGAGGGGCAGCCATGTTTATCATGCAACAAAATACAGCTGACTAGAGGTGGGTTGATATACCTATAACAGGTATTTTGGAATGATTATTTTTGTGGAACGGATATAGCAGTGACTGAAAAGTTGAACCTGTTCCAATTCAACAATAACTAAAAGTCTAAATACCCGTTCTGAATCAGAACTTCCGATTACTCGTGGGACCCCCCTACCAAACTAACGAATAAACGAGTACAAAGTCACAGTTATTGATGCTGAATACTTGATTCTATGCATGTGCCGATTGCCATACAAGTACAAAATGAAGCAAAACAGCGAGGTTCAGAATATCTCTATGGCAAAGAGATGAAGCTGTTTTTAATAAATGAAAAAATTCATACTGATGTTACATTTATTCTCGTGTGTTATGGAGATATATATATTACAGATTACAATAACAAATCATATATTATACTAGTCACCAACTTCATAAATTTTGAAAAAGCAAATTATATTTTGTTATAACCTACAGAGTACATAGTGGCTGATAGGTCATATAGTACTTATTGTTAATGTGATTTCGGAGATGATTTTTTTGTAAAATTGTTTTTATTTTCATTCACTTTTGTGACTTACTGTTATGATATTATTATTTGTTTATGGTGTTTTTTTGCCATTATTTGTTATGCTGCTATGTGCACTCTAAATTTCATTGCCTGAGTTTTGCAACTGATTTGTCTACGCAAAATGGAATCAATAATTTAAAAATTATAACATAATATTGTTACATGACATTTTTCCATCCATCTTGTTGACAGAAATATACTTTACAACTCCTACCAAAAGTACCAAGAAACATGATTTGTTTCAAGAACTAATTATTTAACTACTTAGTTAAATACTATTTATTTCTTTTATTATTTAATTAATGTTAACTAAGACTCTAATAATTATGTTTATTAAAGTTAAAGAAATGTTAATAATAGTTATGTAAGGAGGAAAATGTTTTGGAAACTATTTACAGTGTTTTGTTGTGTTTATAAAAACTGTATTGTATACAGTAGGTTAATAAGAATTGTCACAGGTTACTAATAGTTATTAGTAATTAATTTTGCTATATTAATTATATGTTGTAATATCAATAATACCAATGTTAATATCAATAGGAGAGTACCAAAATAATAGTAATAGAGATTTGTAAAACCTAGATAGTTAAGGGATTTGGAATAAGAATTGATATTAAAATTAGAATAAACAATGTCAGGTTAAGTTATATTATTACTAATGGCGTCCAATAGTTTTAATAAAGTGAAAAGTACAAGAAGAACTAATAATAAATAATTTTGGGACAAATAATTAAAAGTGTAAAATGGTAACTCAAGAAAGAAATATTTGATGGAAGATAAGCAAGAGTGGTATCAAAATAATCAGTGTTTCATCAGAAACTCAAAGATACTAATAAATTGAAGATCAAAGATCTTATAAAAAAGTTTTAAGAGTTTAAAGAAAATGAAAGGTAAAATATTAGAAGTTTGTTTATATTGAGGCTTAGAGAGCTCCATAGTAACATAAAATGTTACATTTCACACCAATGAAAGCTAAGATAGGCCTTAGCAACTAAAATGTTATAAATTAAATAAAGAGGAGTGCATTATTGGATCTAAACGAGAAAGGTTGATATTAAAATAAGAGTGACTAATCCAAGATATTGTAATTTTCATATCAGTGAACCTAAAGTGAAGTTAAATAATACTACTAAACACAATAAATAGAAGAAAGAAGTACAGTATCATTTTAAAGAAGTGAACCAAGGAATCTATGAAGAAATACAATCAACCTATCCAGGAACAGAAGTATTTTTTGATAAATAACTAAACTGAAGCAATTTCATTCAAGGCCTAGGCCACACTTCTTAAAGACACTGTTTACACTTTTAATCAAAACAATTTTGAACTTTCACTGTGAAGATAATCAATGAATAATCTTATTTTCAGTATAAAAAACTATTAATATAGAGTAATACTACCTATCATATAAAGTGAACTAGACCTGAAAAACACTTAAATCAACATAACCTAGACACTGAACATTGTAAAATTATTAATATAATCTCGTTAAGACACTCTGTAATTTATTGTAATCCCATGTATTTTGGTACTTTTCCTAACATATCTGTCGTGTATATCGTAGTCAAAAGGACATAACGTAAAAACATACTATTTGTATTTTTTTGCTAAACATTATGCCACTAATTTGTTATAATATTATTATATACTCCACCAAAATCAGTAAATTTTTTTATTAGTGTAAAACAACATTTTATAGTGTAAACTGATGATGAAATTA
This sequence comes from Magicicada septendecula, assembly GCA_034769895.1. Taxonomy (NCBI): domain Eukaryota; kingdom Metazoa; phylum Arthropoda; class Insecta; order Hemiptera; family Cicadidae; genus Magicicada; species Magicicada septendecula. The sequence goes on from CM068369.1 coordinate 37,468,457, forward strand.
TAATAATTTCTAAAAGGCCTTATTTATAATAATAAAAAAATTTACTGATTTTGGTGGAGTATATAATAATATTTGTATTTTATTTAGTAATTATACAAAAAATGCAAATGTATGGTCCCTGGGACATTAAGAGCTACTGCTGCCATTCTGAGCATATTTAAAGAATAGCCGGTCAGACTTTGTTAATAATTATATTTCTTTTAATACAATTTAAAAAAGATAATAAAGGATTTGAGTTTAATAACTACAGATAAAAGGTTTTCGTTTCTTTATTTAATGGATAAATAAATGTGTATGATATTATAAACACCATACCAGTGACTGTTAATTTGCATCATCAACTACCTTAAGTTGGCAACACTCCCAACCAGGAAGTATGGCATCCGATTTGAATCTGGTTTGCTGAGCTTTAGTTATCACAATCATCTATTAAATAAAAGATAAAAAGAGATTGAATAATTGTTGAAATAAGAAACCTTTATGATAGTTTAAAATAATACTTACCAGTTTACAAATACATTTTATTTGCAACCTTTGATTGCAAATTGGTGCTCAACTAATATTACCCTGACAACATACTCATCCTCAAAATACTAACAAAGTACACTTGAGAAAGTACGAGTTTTCTTTTACGTTACAATATTAACTTCTTAGTAATAATATTAAATTATATGTAACAATAATATTATAATTTATAGGCTTAATATAAAATCTATATAAATTTCTTTACTCCTAGTGAAAACTTAAATTAGAATTCCCAAAAGGAAAGAGGCCTAGAAATTCTCTTGTTTCTTATTTTCTTTTAAACAGTAACAGCTTAATAATGTCAGTGTAAAGTAACACGGTTAATACTTTTAGTTTCAATTTATTTCTTGTAACAAATTACATAATACAGGTATATGTGTAATAGGTATATAATAACACGTATTTGTATATGTTATTTTTTTGGAACGGTTTTGTTTGTACCTGTTATTTTCAAATACTAGTTTAGCACATCCGTACAGTTGACTGATGCTAGGGATGGTATAACAGTCAACAAGCGGAGGCAACGGCACTATCTATCGCCATACAAGAACACTATGTGGTACTGCCAAACTACAGACAATTATATCAAAATTGCAGATACTTATTGACTTACAATATTATTCTGGTTTCACAGATACATACGGATTGATATGCAAAGTGTTAGTCAAGAGACTAAAAAAATAAACTTAAAAACGTTTATTAATAGTTTCTTGAATAACATAATCGTAATTGAATATCATAATTAACATAATTGAATAGATGAATGTGACATGTTTAGTAAGAAAAGTATATGACACGTTTCTGAAGATAGTTTTTTTGTGTTAGACTTTATATTAACTGGACACTTTTGACATTGTTAAGTTTATTTAACAATTCATTACATATGTGTACATATAGAAGTTACATTATATGTGCTGCTAATTAGAGTCCAGTTAGAACTCATATTATTTAATATTAATAATACTTTCACATTACTGATTCAGTAACCAAAGGTAATGGAAACATGTATGATTCAGAATGTTAGAATTTAATTTTACGCTGACTTATTATGTAGTGGTTCAAATGAGTAGCGTTTTTTATACTTTTTAACTTGATACAATTCATTTCCTTAATGTGTTGAATCAGGAACAACTTAATTATATTTGTTAGGATAAACTACATGTTTCAAAAGAGAGAGAGAGAGAGAGAGAGAGAGAGAGAGAGAGAGAGAGAGAGAGAGAGAGAGAGAGAGAGAGAGAGAGAGTTTATTACTGAAGGAAGTTCCATTATAAACAAGCACTTTTTAATGGTTTATAAATAATACAAATTAACCATAGCCTGCAATGCTTGACCTCTTCTCTACACTGTACAGCGAATACGTTTCACCATTTATAATTAGTTGTGTGTTAAAGTATTTAAAACAAGAGTTAAATAATGAAAGCTTACATTACATCTGGGCAAATAGGTTTACTTGCCTGAATAATTTACACGTGCGTTATGCTATTCTGTACAAAGTATCTGCACAAAGATCTCTTGCCTGCCACTATCTCATATTAAAGAGCCTATTACATTTTTCTTATTATTAATAAAACAGTATGTCATATGAAAAATTATATAAGAAAACGTTAGAAATTAATATTGTGAACAGTGAAAAACAAATATTTTTAGTTTCAATAGTCTATCTTTCATATATATTTGTTATTATAAACTAATATAAAGAAATTTTATTTAAACTACTATTATGAACATCATGTTATTTTTGACGTGTAAATACAATAACATTAAAACATAATATTGTAGACATACCTATATGTAGTTTACTATATACCTTCCCTAGTTGACAGGTATGGGTGGCGCCATGTGGGAGCCCCCTAAAATTTTCTTGGACCACCCTCTGGTCCCCCCAGATTAGGTATTAGGTATAATACATAATATAAATGATACCTTAATGTCAATGTAAAGAATGTTAAATCTTTTACAGACAGAAATTTTATACTGTTAAGAATTTAATGTAATTAACAAAAAAAGTTTTATAAAATAGTGGTTACACTAAACAGTAGTGTAGTTAACTTTACTATTCGCCCAAGAAAATGAATGTAATTGACACTGTCATAGGAAGCTATGTAGCTTATTGCCAGGCATATATTATGCTCATTTCTGGAGGCTGAAGTAATGTGAGTCTGTGGGTCTGTTTGATTTGTGTTTGTGATCGTGATAAGCTTATGTAGCACCCCTGATTTTGAAATTAATTAGTTTCAGTGCTCAGTGTTAGTGTTGTATAATATAGACAAATTTCACTTCTGTAAGTGTAAACAAATAATTTTCATTGACTGTAAAGAGAATCAGTGGTAGAGTGTGTGTTCACTTTTTATTAAATTACATTCAAGCGCAACTTACAGCATTAATTCTAAATATAATTAAATCACTACCAACTCGGAACACAAAGTTTTTTATGGGTAAAAATGTAAAAGTTTTACCTCATAGCCTGAACCAGTTTTCGCTTATTATAAGGTTCATCAGAGGCTGTCACTGGGAGAGCAACGGATACAACAGAACAATAGTCAATAAACTCCTATACAAAACACAAAACAAACAACAGAAACAGACAGAAAACAACAAATTCATAAGAGTAACATAGATCAATAACCACACTGAAAAAATAGCCCACAAATTAAAAAAAGCAGGATACAAAATTGCATACAAAACCACAAACAAAACAGAACACACACTATCAAAACACAAAACAAATTTGATCTACCTGGTGTTTACAAACTGAATTGCTCAGATTGCGACAAATTCTACATAGGCCAGACAGGACATTGCTTTAAAAAAAAGATACATTGAACACACAAAGGCACTACACTCCACTACCGAATCCAACTTTGGAAACCACCTCATTGAAGCAAACCATACATACACAAACATCGATAACAACATGGATATTCTACATGTACACCCAAAAGACTGAAAACTAAACAATCTTGAACAATTGGAAATATACAAACACACAAAAAAACATAAAAACAACATCCTAAACGAATAGACACGATTCAAATCACATGTATTATTTGTACATATCGCACCCCACACACACAACATCGATCCTTCAAAAGTTGACACCGTCGCCAAGAACAAGACGGACAACGCTCCCAGTGGCAGCCTCTGACGAAGCTTATAATAAGTGAAAACTGGTTCAGAGTATAAGGTAAAACTTTTACGTTTTTACCCATAAAAAACTTTGTGTTCCGAGTCAGTAGTGATTTAATTACATTAGTTAGTCAACGGATCCAAGCATGGACAACGAAATCCAAGCATTAATTCTCTTAATATCAGCTTCAGCAAAAGCTATCTAAATGCAATCAAAATTTCCAAAAGTAGTTGAAATTTAATTTAATTATTGCAACTAATTAATGTATTTTTTTATTAAAAAAAATACTAAAATGTTGCCAAAAAGTACACTGTTGTAGATGAAGGATCCTATGGAGTTTTCTTTTCGTTACCTACTTGTGCTCTGAAAAACATGAGTACCAGTTCTTCAATTAACAAGGAAAACTATGTAGGCCTATATCAAAACTGTAGCAAACATACTGTAATCTTGCATTGAAATATTATCTTGTGGGTTTTGCAATGTAAATATTTATATAAACATTGATTATTAATTACTGTGTAATTAATAACAAGTGTGTTAATTAATATGACTGTTTAATAATATATATAATACTTTCACTTATGAACTTACTGTTGTCACTTCCCAAACGTTTCGAGATGTTGTTTCTCTTCTTCAGTGGGTTTAATACTAACTGTCGGTTACAGAATAACCGTTACGGAATGGAGTGTGTGGTGGGGGTTGATGGTGGGAAGGGATTGGCGCTGAGGTTCGAATTATGTGTGTGGATCAGTGTGTCAAATAGTGTATGTGATTTGTAATATATCTGTTCATTTAATATGTTGTTTGGTTGTAGTGTGTGATATCTGTATATTTCAAATTGTTCAGCTGTGTTAAGTTTTCTACTTTTAGGTAAGTAGTGTAATATTTCCATGTTGTGTTCTATGTTTGTGTAACTGTGGTTTTCGTTATGTAAATGTATGGCAAATGTGGAATGTATGTAGTTTGTGGTGAGGGCTTTTAAATGTTCAGAAAACCTGGAAGAAAAAGATCTTCCCGTCTGGCCGATGTAGAATTGTTGGCAATCATTGCAATTTAATTTATAAACCCCTGTTTTGCTGTATGTGTCAATGTCTTTGTTAGTATTGTTTATGTGTTTTCTAATGGTGTTGTTGGTTCTGTAAGCTACTTTATAATTTTGTTTCCTAAATGTGTTTGCAATTTTATGTGTATTGGAATTGTAGTATGTAAGTGTTATGTATTTACTGGGTTGTATGCTGTTGGTCAGATGTGTTTTACTTTTTGTGTTGAGGATTCGTTTGTGTAGTTTATTTATTAATTCGGGGTTGTATCCGTTTTTGACTGTTATGTATTTAATTGTGTTTAATTCATCTTGGTAGTCATGTGTGTTTAGGGGTATTGACGTGAGCCTATGGAGCATGTAGTTGAAAGCTGCATGTTTGTGTTGAGTTGGGTGGTTGGATGTGTTGTGTATGACCATGTCTGATGTGGTGGGTTTTCTGTATATTTTGTATGTGTGTGTGTTGTTTGTTTTGGTGATTGTGAGGTCTAAAAAGTTTATGCTGTTATTTAATTCTATTTCAAGTGTGAATTTTAATTTATGGTGTATAGTGTTAATGTTAACCTAACGATACTTAAAGCAGACGAAGGTAATATAAATGTCATAATAGAAAAACAGGCTTTAAATAACAAAATTGAAACATTTTTTAATGAAAACAACATCACTAAATTAAATAAAGACCCAACCCTAAATATCACAAACAAATAAACAAAACCCTAAATAACACAAAACACATAGTATCACCTGACAACATCAAATATCTAAAACAAATTAAACCAAAAGCACCTACACTAAATGCACTACCGAAATTACACAAACCCAATATTCCCATCAGACCACTTATAAACAACACACAAGCATCTGCACACAAAATAGCTAGACATTTAGATAAATTGATCAGAAATAGCATAAATTTAACAAACAACACCACTGTCAAAAATAATTTAGATCTAGTGAATAAAACTCAACATGTACACATTCCCCACAATTCCACACTTGCTTCATTCGACATAACAAACCTATACACCAATGTTCCCATAAAAGAAACCATAATTACATTAGAAAAATTACTAAAAATAAATAACACACCCGAAACACACATAAATGAGATCATCCATCTAACTAAAATTATCACAGATCAAAATTATTTTGCACACAATAGCATGTATTACACACAAACAGATGGACTACCCATGGGCTCCCCTATATCAGGTATACTAGCAGAAATATTCATACACACCATAGAACAGAAATACATACTGAACAACAACAAATACACCGATAAAATAGTATATTGGCACAGGTATGTCGATGACATTTTACTCCTTTACAACGGCAACAAAAAGACAAATAGAAAATTTCCACAAATACATTAACACTATACACCATAAATTAAAATTCACACTTGAAATAGAATTAAATAACAGCATAAACTTTTTAGACCTCACAATCACCAAAACAAACAACACACACACATACAAAATATACAGAAAACCCACCACATCAGACATGGTCATACACAACACATCCAACCACCCAACTCAACACAAACATGCAGCTTTCAACTACATGCTCCATAGGCTCACGTCAATACCCCTAAACACACATGACTACCAAGATGAATTAAACACAATTAAATACATAGCAGTCAAAAACGGATACAACCCCGAATTAATAAATAAACTACACAAACGAATCCTCAACACAAAAAGTAAAACACATCTGACCAACAGCACACAACCCAGTAAATACATAACACTTACATACTACAATTCCAATACACATAAAATTGCAAACACATTTAGGAAACAAAATTATAAAGTAGCTTACAGAACCAACAACACCATTAGAAAACACATAAACAATACTAACAAAGACATTGACACATACAGCAAAACAGGGGTTTATAAATTAAATTGCAATGATTGCCAACAATTCTACAGCGGCCAGACGGGAAGATCTTTTTCTTCCAGGTTTTCTGAACATTTAAAAGCCCTCACCACAAACTACATACATTCCACATTTGCCATACATTTACATAACGAAAACCACAGTTACACAAACATAGAACACAACATGGAAATATTACACTACTTACCTAAAAGTAGAAAACTTAACACAGCTGAACAATTTGAAATATACAGATATCACACACTACAACCAAACAACATATTAAATGAACAGATACATTACAAATCACATACACTATTTGACACACTGATCCACACACATAATTCGAACCTCAGCGCCAATCCCTTCCCACCATCAACCCCCACCACACACTCCATTCCGTAACGGTTATTCTGTAATCGACAGTTAGTATTAAACCCACTGAAGAAGAGAAACAACATCTCGAAACGTTTGGGAAGTGACAACAGTAAGTTCATAAGTGAAAGTATTATATATATTATTAAATTAATATAGTGAACGAAGAGGATGCAACAACAAGAAAATTTTAATATGACTGTGTAATGTATGTCAACATTCGCTGTTGACATAGCAAAAATGTTGAGTAAATTGTGTGTAATGAATCACATATACCACAGTAAGTCCAACTGTGATTTGTTTATTGAAGCAATGATTTATATTACTTGGTTTATAGAAGAGCAGTTGCCTAAAATGTTCCAAAAGTCCTGTAACATTATACCTCATATCAAGAGGCAAAGACCAGCAAGCAGCAATGTAAGCGGCAGATCAAATAGTGTGGCAATGAAAACCAAAATCAGACCTTCCACTGGTATCTACAAAAAACCACCTTTAGAAGCAGGTATACTCTATGTATATTTATGGATAATTAATACACATTATTAGTCTATTTGTGGTCAATTGAGTATTTGGTGTTAAGATTACTTTAACTGGAAATGCATAGTGTAATATGTATTTACAATATGTTGGTAACAATATTTCTGTTCATGGACATACAAAGTGGTACACCTCTGGCTTTTAACATAAGTTGGGAAACCATAGGAAAAACAAAGCATGTAATGTACAATATAATTTTGTCAGTTAAACAGTAAATTAGTGAATAATAATTATTAGGATTCAATGAACGTAATCAATGTTAACAAAATACCATAATGCATTGAGAAGAAACTATGAGTTAAACTAGCGTGAGCTCCCCGAGCTTCATCTGTCATCCTCCCTTTTGTAAATCTGCAGCACTTGGAAAAATATGACAACAACGACAACAACAACGACGACAACAACAACAACGATGACGACGACGACGATGACGATGATGATAATGATGATGAGAACAACAATCATAATCATAATCACAATTAATAATTAATAATAATTTAATGATGATTAATCATCATAATGACAATCAGAATTTAATGATTATCATAACCATTAATTTAATATTTATAATAATTATAATAATTAACATAGTAGTAGCAGTAGTTTCCATTAAGAGGGAGACTGTAGAAAACTAACGATCGCCACAGGAGGGTCCACACTCCTACGGTGTGCAACTCGCACCGACCAAAACCAGAAACTCTATTCCCCACAGCATGGATCCACCTCAGCTTCTGTAATACTTCAAGGCAGTGCCATTTGAACATTGTCCTGTGAACATTCATCTGTTCACCTGGAGTGAACAGTGGGCCCATGTTACCTGTTTTCTGATATTCTGTCGGCGGCCCTAGCGTGATCAGTTTATGTTTCTTTCTTCTGCCTCAGTATGTAGGCTGGTACCTGAACCCAGTGGTTTTCTATCTGCAGCATTAGTATGATGATATTTTTGACCAAGATCTGTCCCACTGCATTCTGTGGAAAATGAGATATTTATTTTAGTGTATCCCAGGTGGTGAAATTTGGTAGTTGTTCCTGTATTAAGAATTACAAATCCAAGTCTTGACGCCACATGTTGAATCTAACCTATCCATACATCATTTCACTGTTTTAACATTACAATTTCCAGCAACAATGAGGTTTCCTTCCAGTTCATAAAGAATGTCTTCAAGATCATTCATCCTGTCATAAGAGGATCTTGTAGGCTCATTTGGAATAAGATAGCAATTGACATAAATAGTGTTCCCACTGTAGACCCAAATATATCCCTTGTTGGCACCGTGGTTGTCTATGGGAATTTGGATGTTTGCCACCTATATAGCTGCCGTTACATACATACACACATATATACATAAAATGTGGGTCAACATTGCACTGTTTTGCTGGATTCGAGGCAGCAGCATGAGCAGCAGCAGCAGCAGCAGCAGTAGTAGTAGTAGTAGTAGTAGCAGAAATAGTAATAGTAATAGTAGTAGCAGCAGTAGTAGTAGTAGTAGTAGTAGTAGTAGTAGTAGTAGTAGTAGTAGTAACAATAATAGTAGTAGGAAAAAGAAAAGAAATTTGTTAATTTTTACTGTTTATTTGTAGATTACGTATATCAAGTGCTGTGTGAACTATATATGCTATGCTTAAACGCTGACTAATTTTTCCAGAAATAAAAGAACCAATTTCAGATGAACCAAGCAAGCTTACTTCAGGGGGTATAGTTTGTGGAAATCTTGCTGCTGCATTAAGGGGGCATAAAAAGCAAAGGAGAGCGTGGCAACCAGTAAGTTCTTCAAATGATTACTTTTTGATAAACGGATGTAGATATACATGATAATGTGCACATATATTATTATGTTACATAAACAGAATACATTCTCCTCAAGACTGTTTAAAATCTCATCTCCTAAGTCTAGGCTAGTTTGATTGTTCACTTTTAAAAATTCTAAACAGCTTCCTTTACTTTTTAAGTTGATGGGCCTTCCTTCTTTGTCTTCAGAAATTGTGACACATCTGATTATTTGAGACAGTTGATCTTTTGTGTTGTTGTCTTGTGTAGTATCCATTATTACAAAGAAAAACTGAGTTGATAAAATATGTTTCAAAATAATGTTTTGAACATTTTTAGATAATAGTCAAATGAGTTCATTTTGAATTTTGGTACTCATATACTTCTCCCTGTTCTTTGGACCACTGATTATCTCTTGCAACAATGGGTCTAATTAACTCCAAAGGTAGATAATTGTCAAATGTTTTCACTATTGGGCTGGTCTAACTTCCCTTTATGACCTATACTTGCTAAATTTGAAGCTGCCAATGTCAGAGGAGCATTTACAATGTAATCCAGTGCTTTAGCTCATTTATTAGGTTCCTTTCGTAGCTCATAATGATGTGATGCAAGCCTAGCCAGTGGCCTCAGAGCATTCTTAACTGGAATCACTGCCCTGTTTTAACAATGTGTACTCTCAAAGTACATCATTAGGTACTGAGAAAAAACAGTAAAAAAATAAATGTATTTGTTATTTATGTTAAATGCGTACAGGGAAATTTGTATTACTTAAGTTCTATGCTTTATACTGATTCTTAAAAATAAAAGGAAATATTTGTGCGGGTCTCTAGTCTGAAAGCCCCCCCCCCGCACTTTGTGGACCTTGTAGACCCAGCAGTTTTGCCACTGTAGGCACCCTACTCTGCCTCTCTCAAAACTACTACTCGTGGTACAAAAATGAGCTGGTATTGTAGTATTATTTTTTTTCCGGCTGTACAATGCTTACACATTTTCCAGAACCAAAAATTACAGAAGTGATTGAATTCCCAACTTCCACTGCTGTTTGTCCATCCAAAGATCTTCTTCAATTTCTTGTTCCCTCAATATAGTGTAAATTTCTTCTAGCCAGGTGATAGTTGGTCTTCCTCTTTTCCTTCTTTTTATCTGTTATTATATAAATCTGAATAACAGACTATTTTCTGGATTGTTTTAGTGTCACTTTATGTTAAGGTTACTCACAAAAGTTAAGTAAAAATGTAACAGTTTTTTATACAGTTTAATTGTGCAGTACTGTTAATGTGCAGTATAATTATGCTTACAATCTGCTAATATAAATGAAGAAATGTATGCATTCATTTCCACATATGCACATTTAAATATGCACTAACAGTGTTCTCTGAATGTACAATTTAACCAATTAATAAATACAAACTGCTAATAATGTACAAGACACATTTTTCAGTGTATGTAATATAACAAAGTGATACAATTTTTAAATTATTATGAGACATTGATAAGTATTGTTTATTTTTGGAAGACAATATTGAATGGGGAAAACACAAAACATCAGGAATTGTCTCTAAGAGCCATAAAGGATGAAATAACAAGAGAAAATGGTTATTTGGGAAAACACAAACAGGCTGAAGACTCAGTCAGTGACACTGCTCTGTTGGACGCGCCAACATTATTGGATGCATCAAGGAGATGGAGAGAAGCATACAATAGTTTCCGCTCAGAAAACAGGTAAGGCTGATGTGGCACTGAATGTTTTTTTGCAGGTAAAATGTAATGTATAATTAATGTTTATTGGAAATTTACTAAAATTACGATATTATTATAGTAATCATGGTATTTCATAATATAATATGTTTAGATTTAAATGTAATTATTTGGTTAAAGATTGTTAATATGAAGTTTGTAATTGTATTCATAATCTGCATTTACTTTACTCATATGCTTACATGCATAGAGTAAAATAACAATATAAAATGTACTCATTATAGGTTACAAGTAAAAATGGTCAATAACCAGACTGGCACAGAATAAACATATTTGAAATAACCACAAAGTGGATGCTTTTAAGCAGGGTGAAGTGAATGAAGTATAATATTTTATTTGCAATTTATGCTAATTTGTTAATTATAAGTATATCACTACCGATTCGGAACACAAAGTTTTTTTATTCTTAAAAACGTAAAATTTTTACCTTATAGCCCGAACCAGTTTTTGCTTATTATAAGCTTCGTCAGAAGCTGCCACTTAGGAGAGCTGTCCTTCTTGTTCTTCGTGACGGCGCCATCGTTTGAAAGATCGATGTTGTGTGTGTGCAGTGTGATATGTTCGAATAATACATGTGATTTTAATTGTGTCTGTTTGTTTAGGATGTTGTTTTTATGTGATTTTGTATGTTTGTTGTATTTCTAGTTGTTTAAGAGTGTCTAGTTTTCGGCCTTTTGTGTGTACGTGTAAAATATCCATGTTGCTGGTTATGTTTGTGTATGTGGTGGAGTTGTATGTATGTGAACCACCTATATTCAATGAGGTGGTTTGCAAAGGTGGATTCAGTGGTGGAATGTAGTGCCTTTGTGTGTTTAATGTATCTCTGTTTGATGCAACGTCCTGTCTGGCCTACGTAGAATTTGTTAGTCTGAACAGTTTAGTTTGTAAACACCAGCTAAATCAAATTTTTTTATTCTTTGTGTGTGTTTTTTGATAGTGTGTGTTCTGTTTTATTTGTAGTTTTTGTATGCAATATACAAAAAGTAGTATTCTATATCCTGCTTTTTTAAATTTATGGTCTACTTTTTCAGTGTGGTTATTGATGTATGTTAGTGTTATGAGCTTGTTGTTTTCTGTCTTTATCAGTTGTTTGTTTTGTGTAGGAGTTTATTGATTATTGTTCTGTTGTATCTGTTGGTTTCTGCTAGATATTTTATTGTGTTTAGTTCCTCTTTGTAGTCTTTTTTGTCTAGTGGGATTTGTTGTAATGATGTCGATTGTTTATTGGAATACCAATATTACATGCCTAAATGATAATAATAATAGTGACCCTCAGAAATTCAACCCTACGCCTGAGGCTACAATATATGCCTGGTCCTTGTGGAGGGTGGTGGACAACAGCTGTTACTCTTTAACTGGGTAACAGGACAATGGTAATGAAGTTCTGACAAGGTTGTGTGTACCATTTGAAAACACACCATACCCACGGTGGGACTGACTTAATCGTGCCAATGGGTGTATACGTTAGTGAGTCATGAATGATGGCCTCTGGGCACCAGGTACTCCTTACTGTATTTAGTTGTAGCTCGAGTACTCAAGGGCTCTGCTGCGTTGGACAGGTTATTTCCCCGATACTCGTGGGACTCAAATGCTAGGTTCCCAAAATAATTCTGGAGTTGAGGTGTATCAGCTCTGGGAAGATTGTTTTGCGTCTAAGTGTGTATGAATTTTCATTGTCATTGGTAAGCTAGAATGTAGGTGAAAATTTAACATATAGTTGAGCAACAATCTTGTTGACGTCACTGGGCTAAAGACTGTAGCTGCCAAGCTCTCAAAACATAAATAAGAGAATGATAGATAATGATAATAATATAATAATAATAATAATAATAATAATAATAATAATAATAATAATAATAATAATAATAAAAACAACAACACCAACAACAACAACAATAATAACAATAATAATAGTAATAATAATAATAATAATAGTAATAATAATAATTTATATGTACAATGAAATTATATTGAGTGTTAACTTCAGTTTAAGAAAGAAATAAGTGATTAATTGAATTACAGTATATAAATAACCTCAAAATATTATGTAGAGGAATAAGTGCAAATAAATTACAAATTGCAAGTTGTCTCCAGATCAGTGGATATGATAATAGGTACTGACTACAACATAATGTCAGTGGAATCATCAGATATGCCATTCTGTTCTTGCTTTGGCTGTGATGCTGTGCCACTAACCTGCTTTGTAGACACAAACCAACATGCTTCCTGATTTCAATTTTCATGAATTATGAATATAATTTTAGATGAATAAAACATGCTCTCTTGATCAACAGCCTCCCTTACTGGTATCACAAAAATTGTAGATTTTAAAATAATTCATGGTATTGGCATTTAAAAACTGTTACGTTCGTTTACAATGTTTTAAAAATAAATTCTGATTGGGCGTTACACGCAATTGGTGATTAGTCTGAAAGAGGTAAACGTTAGACATTATGGACATAGTAGTAGGACATTACAATATAGAGAAGAAAAGTAGACACCATTCAGAAACAAAGATCTGAATGACACCACGGAAAGAAAGTTTTGTTTGATTTACTAAGGGGAAGAGATTGTTCTGAGACTTTGCCATTATATTATATTATTTTGGTTACTCAGCAGATAGTGTATGTGATATAAAACTGCTACAATTAAATATAATTATATCACTACTGACTCGGAACACAAAGTATTTTATTGGTAAAAAAGTAAAAGTTTTACCTTATAGCCTGAACCAGTTTTCGCTTATTATCGTAGCATAATAATAAGCTATAATGCTACAATAATACTATGATAATAAGCAAAAACTGGTTCAGGCTATAAGGTAAAACTTTTACGTTTTTACCAATAAAAAACTTTGTGTTCCAAGTCGGTAGCTAATCAATGGACATGTCATGGACAACAAAATCCAAGAATGCTACAATTATTTACAAGTATAACTTAAGTACTGTATACCAATAATATAATTATTTTCTATACACGTAACTCAATGTTTTTTTCTGCAGTTATATAAAATTGTGATATTAATCAATATAGTTTCTTCTGCAAGTAGTATATTGCGTTTTTGTTGTTTCAACATCTAAATATCCACCAGATATTTTGGTCACGAGCTGCTACTGGTATTTTGTACCATCAACTTTTCTTAATATTCAAGAGGACATCATTTATTTAATATGTAACAGAACTGAGTTATAAAAAATATATGTTTTTTTATATGATTGCAAATATAATGAATTTATATCCCTATATGTAGTGTTATTATAATGTCCGTAATGAGTTCCTTTTTAAACTGCCACCACCTACTCCAAATGTTGTAGTTCATCATCATCATCATCATCATCATCATCATCATCAAACCGCTCTCAAGGGGTTGCAGCATTCTCCTGTTCCAGCCTCATATTTCTCGCCACCTTGGTACCGGTTGTCCAATGTATCTTCTTCCATGTGGCAGTAATTATAGGCTACCATGGAATGTGCGTATTACCCATTCATTGCAAATGGCTTTTCCATTTTTCTGTATACAACACTATGTCATAGTCTTACATTCAGAATGAAGTTGCTTGAGTCTGTGGAAGAAAGGAGTCGACTCTTGGAACACACCAAGACCCACCAAGGGTTGTAGAGCCATGGCTGATAATGATGAACTAAAATCTTTTTAATTACTACCCTGGCTACTTTGTTCACATTTAATTTATTTAAAGTCTTTTAATAATTTATAAATATGTTTATAAAAATTAATAATTTGGAAGGCATAGACAAAATTAACATAAGAGTAAATTCATGCTAATTTACCTTTCAAAAACCTCACACATATTTACTGCAGCATGAATCAGCTGGATGACACTGATACAATAGTTGGAAAACAATATCATGTGAGCAGCTGGTGTCACTGTATTGGCTACTGCCTCAGTGCTGTGAATAATATGAATGACAATATTAATTTACTACTGTTTTCACTGTTAAAAGAAAGCTAGAAAATTTTTATTTAAAAAACTTTATATTTTGTATTATTACTAAAATATTATTTATGATAATTTGCATTATCATTACGGTATGTTGTTTTTGATTTTACATTAGTAGTATGTCTAAATGGTACCATGTGTTGCATAGCATCTAAAACAATGAGCTGAAAGATTTTGTTAATAAACTTCATAGTTTTAATAATGTATGAGGTCTGTAAATTAAGTATTGAGACTATTTCAGTAAAACCTTTTGTTTACAGTCAAACTATACATAGACTCAAAACAGACTCAAATTATATATTGCCTTCAAAACGTTTCCCTTGGGAAGCCACACAGTGCTTTAGACAGGGTTTCCACTCTTCATAGCAGTGCTGGATCTCAGAAACTGGAATCTCCTTCAACTGGTCGATTACATTTTTTTAAAATGTTGTCTATTGTCCCAAAATGGTGTCTTTTGAGATGTTTTTTTCAATATAAGGAAGAGAAAGTAGTCATAGAGACTCAAATCACGTGAATAAGATGGCTGAGGAAAACAGGGATATTTTTCTTTGTCAAAAACTCATTAACCGAGAGTGCTGTATGACAAGGTGAATTGTCATGATACAGCATCCAGATCTTCATGCTAAATTTCGTTTTTCAAAATTTGAGAAACTGTAGTGTGGTTAAAATTTAGTTGTTCTGTGATGAGTCTGATGGTTAATCATTGGTCAGACCTCACCAAGTCCCTGATTCGATCAACATTGTCGTCAGTTCTTGACAGTGATGGTCTTCCAGAGCATGGATCATCCTTAATTGATTCTCGGCCATCTGAAAAAGTTTTAAACCATCCGAAAACCTGTGCTCTTGACAAAGCTTCATCTCCGTACACCTTTGTCAATTTTTTGAAAGTTTCAGTAGCATTGTGCCTGAGTTTAACACAAAACTTGATTGGACAACATTGTTCGTAATTGATGTCACTCATTTTTATAACGGACAACAAAAATTCACTTCACAAAAAGCTTGTATACGTTTCATGTAGCAATAATAGACATTAAATATTAATATTCAATATCAATCATCTGTTTATCTAACCATCTGTGTTAATGGAAACCTTACAGTGTTGCCATATTGACTGCTACATGATTAGTCTCATTACTTAATTTACAGACCTCGTATAATTTGAATATATTAATCAATTCAAATGAATATTGTTTGCATTACGTTATGATAAGAAAAAGACATATTCAATATACACCTTAATATGTTTGTTTGTAATGTTGGGTACTTACTCTTTTCTCTATAGCACTAAAATATGAAGGTGGTAAAATAAATACATGTTTGTATAAACATGTCATACTTTACTTTAAAAATTTCATTTTTATTAGCATAAAGATAAAGGGAAACAGTAACATAAATTTTGGTTGTTTAATAACTGATTAATTTTGATTATTTACATTATTTTTTATCACAGTATGTGATAAGTCAATATTTTAACTATTAATTGTTTCATGTTTTGTAATCTTCACGTAATTTGATAAAGCCATGTAAAACATTTGTGATATATAACAATGTGAATAATTATTTGTTAAAGACATTGTATTCTGTTAATAACAATAGTGTTTTATTAATTATCATATTTATTCATTTATGTTTCAGAGCTGTTATCATTTATCATTTTTTTATTTTTTAGAGAGAAATGGAAGCTAGAGGAAGATGAAGTAGACAGAGGAAACTAGAGAATATAAAATAAAGTAGAATCACACTGACACAAGAAGTTAAAATGTAATGGTACAGCTAATTGCCATTAGGAAAAAAACGCTTACTAATGTGGCTTAGAAAAAAAACAACAAAAAACTGTAAATTCACTACACATTGTACAATATATTAGAAAGTTAAATGTATGTACACAAATAGTTTCAAATAGTCACAAATCGGCTAGCTGTAAATAAAGAAACTATATTTTGTTTAGTATAAAAAGAATAAATAAAATTAGTTACTTGTTGATGTGAAATTTTCTGTGCTATCTTCACTTATAATTATCCTTCTGCTGCTAGTTATGAGACTAGAAGGATAGCCAAAGGTCATAACTAGCAAAATCTGATGATATCAATATCACCAGTAGAAATAAGCAAAAGTGGCAGTTGGAAGAAAAGGCATGGCTAATGGGCCTTAATGTAAATGAAGGAAACAAAACATGGGATAAATACATAAAGGTGAGCAGAATTTGAAAATGTAGCAATGTTTTATGTGCGATCTAGAAAGTTTGTATGCATTAATCACTTTAAATGCATCATGAGTCTGGTGACAGAGGAAAGTGAAAATTCTTCTGACATCAGGGTAACTGTTGATAATAAAAGCTGTTACCCATTGATCAGGCTTTGAATCAAGAATTATACAAAGATAAAAATGTAATTATTAGTATAATACTACTGACTTGGAACACTTAAGTTTTTTATTGGTAAAAACATAACATTTTTACCTTGTAGCCTGAACCAGTTTTCACTTATTACAAGCTTTGTCAGAGACTGCCACTAGGAGCCCTGCCGTCTTGTTTTTAGTGACGGTGCCGTCATTTGAAAGATCGATGTTGCATGTGCGGTGTGATATGTTTGAATAGTATGTGTGATTTTAATTGTGACTGTTCATTTAGGATGTCGTTTTTGTGTGTTTGTATATTTCTAGTTGTTCAAGAGTGTCTAGTTTTCAGCCTTTTGTGTGTACATGTAGAATTTCCATGTTGCTGTTTATGTTTGTGTATGAGGTGGTTTGCAAAGGTGGATTCGGTGGTGGAGTGTATTGCCTTTGTGTGTTCAATATATCTCTGTTTGAAACAACATCCTGTCTGGCCTATGTAGAATTTGTTACAGTCTGAACAATTTAGTGTGTAAAGACCAGGTAAATCAAATTTGTTTTGTTCTTTGTGTGTGTGTTTTTTATAGTGTGTGTTCTGTTTTGTTTGTAGTTTTGTATCCGATTCTGTATCCTGCTTTTTTAAATTTGTGAGCTATTTTTTCAGTGTGGTTATTGATGTATGTTAGTGTTATAAACTTGTTGCACACACTATCATAACCACATTGATAAGATCTAACATAACCACAAATAACAAACACATAAAAACTACATCCTAAATGAACAGCCACAATTCAAGTCACACGTACTATTCGAACATATCACACCACACACGCAACATCGATCTTTCAAATGAGGGCGCTGTCACCAAGTACAAGACGGACATCGCTGATAGTGGCAGCCTCTGATGAAGCTTATAATAAGCGAAAACTGGTTCTGGCTATAAGGTAAAAATTGTACATTTTTACCAGTAAAAAACTTGGTGTTCCGAGTCAGTAGTATTATACTTAGGCTATTATTAGTTAATCAACAGACACGTTGTGGAGAACAAAATCTAAGAAGATAAAAATGTATCAAATAATAATAAGGCTAGTTGTAATTAAAGGGTTGTGAGTGTAGTGTCTGATTCCAATGATGGAAGGCTGTTGAGAAAACTGGAGTGAATGGTGTTAAGGCAGATAAATTGATAAATGTTTGAAAATAGGAGATGGAGAATTAAGGCCAGTAAGGAGATAATAGATCTATATAGAATCCTGGATACCTTGATTGAAACAAAGAAGGGTATGATGTGACAGATGGTACATGAAGGGAATAACAGACAGTAGAAAGGGCAAGAAAGTTTTGAAGGATAACGAGATATATCGAGGGGTTAGTGTTAAAACTAACCAAGTTCAATGTAATTTACAAAGATATTTTACGTTTTTGATTCATTTCTATTTTTCTTTTCAGTTTCCAAAAGCTATGTAATCAAGCAGAACTCTATTAATAATTCAGTTTAATAATTTTATGATGCACTTGAACTCTTTAATTTCAGTTTTGTGTAAATTCACATAAGCGAACTTGGGCAGAATGATTTGAGGAGAATGAGAGTTGTGAGGTAGCAATAGAAGGATATTTGTGGAAACCAGTGGTTAACTATTGTGAGGGACATCAAGGTTCTACAACATTATACTATGAAGAGAGTAAGTATCCTGGTAGCCAGTATTAATGGACATTCAGTTTTTCTCATCAACTAAATGCTATTGCCAAGCCACACATTTGTATGATATAAGGACATGTGTGTTTAAACATAGGCTATATAGGTTTTACCTATTAGTAACTTAGAGTGTACATAACAATAGCCATGGGAAAACCAACCATAATCCTTCTTCTTCTTCAACTTCCTAGTTAGGACTCTGTCCTGTTCTATAACAACAGTCCTACATGCTGTCACTCCACATCTTCCTTGGCCGACCAATGCTCCTCTTCATATTTGCTTGGCTATCTCTTGCCTTTTTCACTAGCCTTGTGTCATCCATTCTTGATGTGTATTCCTTCCATATCCTTCTTCTTTCCGGAATCCGAGATAATATCTGTTACATTACATGTTTCTCTTATACTATTGTTTGGCAACCTATCGTACCTTGTACCCTCCATAATACAGTCATTTCTATAGTTGAAAACCATAAATATTATTAAAACAAATAATTTGTAACATACAAAGAATACCTACATTCCACTTTTATTGTAAAGCTATTCAGTTCATACCTATCAAAGTATATGTTATTTTTATAATAAAATATATTATTACACAAAGGAACATTCTTGAACAATGGAGTGTGTTGTTCTATGTGTTTCTCGGGTATCCCAGCAGAGCCCAGCTGTAATGTTTGTGTGCGTACATATTGCTAATTTGTGAAGAAAGAAAATTATGTGACATTTATCATGCGTCAACAATCGAGGCTATTCGAGACCACACCTGTCCGTGCACTGTGTTCAAGGCCAGGGATGACACTGTTTCTAGTGGATTCGAGAACGTCTGTAAGTGCCAGTTGTTTAACACATCATCTAAAAAGTGACAGATAATTCTGGCATCTTATGGGGGTATAAATATAAGCATCCAGCAATGGTCAGTTCAGTTTATGTCGGCGATTTATTTGGTGCGTCTCAAGTGAAAAATAATTATTGTGCAGGACTCTATTAGTTGACATTATTATTGCTTGTAGACAAATTTAAGTGACTTATTGTATGAGTATAAACAGTGATTGATAGAAACTGATTTCAAACTGTTATTTGTGATAAATTAAAGCTGGTGATTAGTGACTTAATTGGTGTCTGTAATTTTGTTTTCCACTGTAACATATGATGGATGATTAGTGAGACCATCGTAACAATATATTAAAACAAGTTTTAATTAACTCAGTGTATGCTCAGTGCACTGAGGGATTAATAATTGCTAATTTATGCCAATCATAATATCTTGAATTCCAAATCTTCAGACAACACCCAAAGTGACTCTGTGGCCAGACTATGGATTTACAGACTGGAAATGCAGCTCTTCTATCAGACATATCAACTGTAAGACAGTTTTCAATATTCAGACACAAATGGCAGGTTCAGTTTTTCAGTCTACAGATTGGGGAAATTGATGTGTATATCATTCATAAACACTAAATGATTTTTATTAATTCTGAAAGACTATACAGATTTAAAAAGTAATATTTTGGATGAACTGTATTTGCAAAATATAATATTTAATTGGACAAAGTAATATTACTAAAAATATAATTCAAATGTAAAGGAATTTATGTATTTAGATAGTTGAAAATGAATTATTGAAAGACATCAATTTTAGTTAACATGTGATTTTTGTCAAATGACCAATTTTTGAAATTAAACTTAAAAAATATAAATATGATTTATCAATTTTAATTAGAATTGATATCATCATTCCTCATATATATCATGACAGTATTATTTTTACTATGACAACCTGTAACCCTTCAACACACACACACACACACACACACACACACACACACACACACACACACACACACACACACACACACACACACACACACACACACACACACACACACACACACACACACACACACACACACACACACACTTTATATAACTTTAATACACAACTAGTACGACTCAGCTAGAAGATGGCAAATGGCATTGTTTTGAAACATATTTACAGAAACAACCTTCTGCAGGACCAAAAAATAACTAAGACATGGGCTAACACCTGAGAAACAAATAAACAATTTGGGCTACTAAATTTTTGAGACAAATGAAGAATTAAGTTGTTAAAGTTACTCCATAAATATTTTCAGAGAACAAATTAATCTTGGGAATACGAAAATTGTTGTGCTTGTACATAATGTTTTTCTTTATAAATTAATATAGCCTATTTAAATAAATTATTATTATTATTCTTAATTTCGTAGTAACTGTCAATCAATGAATTTTAATGATTGAAGTTTTGCAAGGATCGGTCAAAGAAGTTAACACAAATTTTAAATTATTTGCGTCGACGTTTCGACAATATTTATTGTTATCATCAGGACCTGTGTATGGATACAAGAGAAAATATCAACATAACAGAGAATTATTTAGTTTTGCTATAATTTATGATTTGATTTAAAAGATATTTGTGAGCAACCAATCAAAATGTTATCATTTTTGACCAAATCGTTACTCTTCAAACTGCCACAACTCTGTTAATTTGTAACTTAAACGCATAAGTAAAGCCCCAAATTAAAGTTACTTTTATAAAATTTAAAATAGGGTATCAATGTTTGCTTGAGATTACTTCTTTTAAGCTGTTATTAAAAATGTAATAAAAATACACACGTGATTTTAGGTGGCCATGAAAAAATTTAATAGCCATGTCTCCCTTAATTGTCATTGTAGAAGAAAGAAAAAAATCAAATTCTAAGAAGTTATATATATGCTTTAAAAACGAACTAATGCATTACTTTTTTAAATGCATAATTTTTAAGTTATTTGCAAAAAAAAAATTAATTCTGTAACAGTGAAATGGGTACGATAAATCTTCATCTTTAAACAGCCATATCTCGGTTTACATTTTACACACAGGAAAAAAAATACCAATTTGTTAGAAAGTTGTACACTTCAAAAAAGCATATAAATGTTAAAAAAAACACAACACATTAATTTTTGGTATAGAGCATATTTGTCGAGAAGTTCACGAAAACCCTCATTTTTGCTGTTTTTCACCTCAATAAGGTTGACATACCCTGTCCTTGATCCAACTTTCAGCTCAACGGTTTCTCAGAATAAACTTTTGTACAGTATGTAGCCAAATTTTTATTTCCTAAGGAATTTTTTCTTTCATCATCATCTTTACATAGGCAAGGTGCTGATGCCTGTTCCGCCTTCAAAGATCCTCCAACCACACACCTATGTCCTATAGGCTTATATTTCCAGACTTATTTGGCCAGTCTTGAATCTGACATTCTTTCCACACATTCTTTCCATTGTTGTTTACAGTCTTTTAGTCTTTCATTCAAGTTAAAAATGTGTAAGTCTTCTCTTATGGCCTCATTATTTATATGGTCAAGTTAACAACACCTTTTAACTACTGTAAGAACGCCATTTCTGAGGCCTGTATTTTACTTTCTTGTTGCTTGGTTACTTTTTTTTTAATATAATGAGGTTTAATCAAAAAGTTCATGTAGTTTTATTTTTTTTAAACTATGCCTTCATTCATCGAACCTTTAAAATCAGTCTCAGTCGAATGTAACACAAATTAAGTCAGCCGTTTTTTGTAGTCTTCACAATATTTCAAGCATGCACTTTTTTGGTACAGCCTCGAGCTTGCTTAGCGATTTTCGTTTTATGTCTTCAGCTGTCATGCATTATCGGGCTGCAATTTTCATAAATTATTCTTTTGTAAATCTGGCCATTTTCTACGAATAGCTTCATACAAATGGCGTAAAATGTCCGAATAGTACTCTTTATTTACTACTGCGCCTAGCAATGAAATTTCGTGGAACAGAAAAACATAATCTTCATCTCTGACAACCACGATCTTCTACTTAATTACGGCAATCTTTGAAGATTGTAAATCTGTTGTTCACACACAGCAGTCTTGCCAAAAGCCTTCTGAACATGTTTATCAGAACAGAACAGTTTATCTCACAGTTTACACAAAATTTAATCCATGTTCTTCAATCTTGAATTGTAGAGTGACAAAAAATCACCTAATACAACTAAGGACTACTTAACTCAATTAGCTGTGAAATCTAAACTATGCTTTAAATAGGGCTAAAATTATAGACGATTGTCACTAACATGTGTACCAACCAGTATCGAACCTACACCACTGGAGGCCCGGTGCGGATTTCTTCCTGAGGCCCCTCACACATAAGACGAGTGTTTATAATACAATTTATCTTTTAAGTAATACATAGCAAAAACAGTTTACTTTATATATTTATTGTTTAATTACTGTATTGATACATCTAGTTAGGAAACTTTATAAGAAGCTGTAGTAATGTCTGAAATAAAACTCCACTTTCATACTGTAAATACAAAGTTTAAAGAAATAATATATTATTAATATTATTTATAGACTGCATTAAATTTATTACAATAATTTTTAATATACAATAAAATTATATAATTTGTGATGTTATTCAATTTGTTTCTTCTGCAAGTAGTGTAATTTTGTTAAAAAGAATATACGAAATTACACTACTTGCAGAAGAAACAAATTGAATAACATCACAAATTATATAATTACTGCAAGAAACGTTGAGTTACCTATACAGAAAATGATGGATGAAAACACCATACAAGGTAATGTAACTCATTCCTATAACAAATTTATTAAACGTATAAAACAATTAATTAATTAATTGTTTGGAAACATATATTTTAACAAAAAATGCCTACAGCTTAATATTTTTCCAAAATACACAAAAATAATAATAAAAAACAACAATAACAATAAATTAAACAAATATATTACTCAAGCCCAATATACATGGATTAAAGACGAAATATCAAATAATTACAGAAAAATCAACTACAATAATAAACGATTAATTAATTTACACCTTCTTTTAGCCAACACACTTGATTATCATACATGGAATAATAAATATATTAATATGCTTAAAATACTAAATAAACACAAAACAAATAAATTTAACACAATCAATAAAAAACTTAAAAATCTACTAATAAATAGTAAACGTAAAGAAGATAACCAACATTTACACACATGAAATAATAACCACACTTTTTACCCAAAATTCGTAAATTTATCTAATATTAAATTCACAGAAAACGAAATAACTACCCTAGAAACATCAAACAAAACAAATCTGAAAAATGTAAACAAACATGTAATAGAAAATATCATAGTCGAAACTGAAAACGCAATTAATAATATAGAACAAGAAAAACAAGATAAAATAAGAACAGAAGCCTCAATGGAAATAATTAAATTTATCAAAAAATATAATAACCAAAATCGTCATATTAAAAATAAAAATAAACAAAATAACACCATTAATAACATAAAACACAAACTAACGACTAATAACCTCACTTTAACCAAAGCTGATAGGAGTAATAATACAATAATAATTTCTCAAAAGATTTAGACGATAAAACAGAAGAATTTATAGTTAATAATAATTGCATAACATTAAATAAAGATCCCACAAACAAATAACAGACACAAATAACAAATATACTAAAAAATAGTACCCAAATCATAAATCCTAAAGATTCCTTTAAATATAAAATGGATAATCCTTGTGCACCAAAATTAAATGCTTTAATAAAATTACACAAAATCAATAAACGCTAGAACTGCACCAAATTATAAAATTACTAACACAAATCTTGAAACATAAAATTCAACTTCCAGCAAAATACAATATAAAAAATAGTATCGAACTCACGGAACAACTAAAAAATGTAGAAGTAGACAGAAATACAAAATTATATTCATTCGACATATCAAACATGTATACAAACATTCCCATTGAAGAAAGTATAAATATTTTAATACAAAAACTGAAAACAAATAACGTAAGTGACACATACATTAAACAGTTAACTAATACTTTAAAAATAACTTTAAATCTAAATTATTTTCAATACAACAACAAATTATACTATCAAACAGATGGCCTTGCTATGGGAGCACCAACCTCTGCTATCATATCAGAAATCTTCATACAAAACTCGATGAACAAATAATAAATATAATAAAATTAAACGACCCATTAGGATGTTATTTTAGATACGTTGATGACACTCTGTACATTTCCCAAAACAATGGTATAAATATAAATAAAATATTCAACTCAATCAATAATTTACATTCCAAAATAAAATTCACATTAGAAAAAGAATCTAATAATAAATTAAGTTATTTAGACTTAACAATACCGTAAATAAAATTAAAACAAATTTTGAATACCTACTCAATATACAGGAAACCTTCTCAAACTGATTTAGTAATACCAAATAATTCTAACCATCCTCCCCAACATAAAATGGCAGTATTTAATTCCATGATTTACCGAATGCTTAGGATCCCATTAAATAACACAGAAAGAAGCAAAGAAAGAAATATTATCCAACAAATAGCAGTTAAAAATGGATACAAAATAAAAACTATTAATAAATTACAAAATAAAATTAAACTTAAAATCACTAATAAATTCCCAAAAACACTACACTTAAAAATTCACCTATTAATAATAATATAAAATATACAACCTTCACTTATTACGGAAATATAACTCAAAAACTAAATAAAATATTTAAAGATACTAATTTAAAAATATCTTATAATACAGATAATATAATTTTTAATAACATAAAACCTAAAACTAAATCCAATATTCACAATAAAAATGGAATATATAAAACAGAATGTCCAGATTGCAATACATTTTACATGGGCCAGACAAAGAAAAAACTACTAGATAGATTCCTTCAACACCGCAATGCATATTTAAAACCAAATATTTATAAATCTAATTTAGGCACACATTATCTAAATAATAACCACCAATTTCCAAACATTGAAAATATTAAATTAATTAAAAACATACAAAAAGGTCAAAAAATGAATATTTGGGAAAATCTTAATATTTACAAACACAATAACAATAATTTATTAATTAAAGAATAAAACCCAAATAAAAACAAAATAAGACGATCTATTTAAAATTATAAATTTACTAAAAAATAAAAATGAATAAAATATAAACAACAAATATTTCAAATATAACCGAGAAAACAGCTGTTGAAGAAAGTAAACATTAAAACAATCGTTAACTAATCGACCTAAATCTATTATCAGTTATTTTACATTAAAATCGATACAAATTCGATTATTCGTTAATTTTTATATTAACAGAATTATTTCGATTGTTATTAATTTACTTAAAAACCTCTGATGATACTGATATTTTTCAGTGAAACATGCATAGGTGTTAAAAAGAATATACGAAATTACACTACTTGCAGAAGAAACAAATTGAATAACATCACAAATTATATAATTACTGCAAGAAACGTCGAATTACCTATATAGAAATGATGAATAAAATTATATATTGAAAACCAAAGTTATCATTGCTGCAAACAATACTGTACTTAGCAATGTTTTTTCAAGTCAGCAGTTTTAATGTAAATAAGGTGAACTTTCTGAAATGGGCGTTTTCTAGTTTTGGCCTCGGAAAATTTTCTCTCGTTCGAGTAAGCTAACTGACCCGACTTCTGCACTCCGAATTATCCACTGTTAGTAAAAATTCTGATGACAGATTGTAAATAAATTGTTGGTCTCCTGAAATGTTAACTATTGTTCAGTGGTGTAATCTCTTTTAGCGTAGGCCTACATTTTATCGCCTGGTGTTTCACTCCTCCGTTTACGTTTTCGTACAGAGGCACAGCCTTCCTGAGATGCTGCCGCTTCCGTTGCCGTCTGTGATATTTGGGGTTCAATTTGCGACTTCCGACTGCGTGGTGAGGCATTAACGACAGGTACAACTGACGCTGCTTTTTTAGTATGAATATATTTCTAATAATAAACTTACCTTTATAAGTTTTTTCTTAATATCTGTAAACACTTTATGAGGTAGGGTTGTAAGGTAGATTTCAAAATAATATGAAAAAACTTTAGAATCGATCGATTAAATTCTGTACTTCTCCTAGTGTTGCGTTTCAGTACGTGACGATAGAACATTTGCAAATAAATTATCAAATTTACTAAAAAAACTTAATTTTCCAAATCTGGAGGCCTCCTACTAAGTGGGGCCCGGGGTGGTCCGCCCCCTTGCCCCCCTCTTAGTCCGCTACCGGTACCAACATCACACAAAAACAGTTTTTTAATCGGACACTTGTATCGGTAGAAATTGCAAAATTGCACGAACTTTTTGATCAAACCCTCGTACTTCACGTTTACTGTTAGTGCTAATTCATAGCGGGAATGAACGGTGTTTGGTATCGGACAACAACGGATGTTACAAACGACATAATGGTGACGCGATTTCCGCGCAAGTAGTAACAGAGAGAGGAGAGATTAGTTTCGATAGTGTTAGCCGGGTTCCAACAATGCAGGGAAGGAGGTCAACATAATAAAGGAGACATTCTTTGAACTGCGAAGTTATTACCGGTGAAAGCTGGGCCACTTCTTCTTTTTTATTCTTGTCTACAGACTCTCGACGATGGTACATGTTACACAGCGCTTTCGTCTTTCTCTCTCCCTCTGGTTTGTTGCCTGACCCACTTATATTGACGTATACTTTTCAATCTATTGAAGTATTAAATATTACGTAGCCCACTCTGACATCCGTGTTTATAAATTTTAACCGTATAATATTTCATTAGTAATTTTAATTCATAAAATAAAGACGGGAATGCACATTCACAATATAACATAATTTGTAGAATTGTATACATTTCATCATCATCATCTCCACTTTACAGATTAGGCTGCACTGCCTGTTCCGGAAACCATCTCGTCCTCGGACGCCCCCACACTACGATACCCTGTGGGTTTATAATTCAAGGCAAGTTTGGGAAGGCGATCTTGCTGCATTCTTCCCAAATGCTTACATCAGTTGGCCTTGTATTCCGTAATTCTTGAAGTTTAAAAATTTGTAATTCTCGCCTTATCTGTGAATTACTTATTCTGTCTCGTAACGTGCCCCCTTTGACAACCCTGAGACATTTCATTTCTGCTGATGTAACCTTCCCTCTGTCTCTCTGTGAAAGTACCCAAGTCTCACTTCCATACAGCTCCACCGGTACAGCCATAGTCTTATAAAACTTAAGCTTAACGTCTTTCTTAGTTTTGTATTTTAAGGTTCTATGGATTGTTTCACGTGATGTTTAAATTTATTAAGTTTATTTACGACATCACAATCAACTGCGGGAGATATTTCTCATCCAAGGTTAATAAGACGGGATACCTGCTCCAAGACGTTTCTATTTACCT
The DNA here is from genome assembly GCA_034769895.1 of Magicicada septendecula. Lineage (NCBI taxonomy): Eukaryota > Metazoa > Arthropoda > Insecta > Hemiptera > Cicadidae > Magicicada > Magicicada septendecula. The sequence continues at coordinate 37,496,750 of CM068369.1, forward strand.
CTGTCTTTGTCCTTACTGGATACTCCCCTCTAAAAGCCATTACTTTTAGAGGGGAATGTGTCGTTATGCCAGTGGCGTTTCTAGAATTCGGGGCCCTGGGGGAGCGGGGTCCGGTCAAGTCAGCTTCATACAAAAAAAAAAAAAAGACTAATCAACATTGCTATCTTTAAAGTGGCTGAAAAACGTGTGATAACATCCTGAAATCACACAACGTAAACAGTAAACAGCAGTAATAATACTATAAAAATACGTGTTACTGTAATGCTGTTAAGAAGATACTTACTGACTGAATTTATTTTTCTATATTTCATCATTCAAACGTATACGCAAATGATGTGTAATAAACCTGTTTGTATATTTGAAAAAGACTTACTAGAAAAAAAACACATCTGAAAAAATAATAAAGTAGCCTAAAAGTTAAGAGATTAACAAAATTCGTCAACTTTTTTGTACCTCGGGGGGGGGAGGGGGTCCGGGTCCGGTCCCGTTCGTCCCCCTGTTTTGCGGATTCAAATGCAACATAATTTGTAGAACTGTTTACGTTTCCTTAAAACATATTATCAAATTGTAATTACTTCTGCAAGTAGATTGTATTATTTTTTGTTATTTTAATTAACCTGACGCTCGTTTCACTGACTGTATCAGTATATTCAGAGATTTCTAAACTAATTAACGACTAATCGATTTGATTCGATTTCAATATAAAAACTAAAGAATAATAGATTTTTTCGTTTTTAATACAAAATAACGAATAATCGATTTATTTCGATTTAAATTTACTATTGTTGTAATGTTTATTTACTTAATCAGCTGTTTTGACGGTTGCATTGGAAATATTTATTGTTCATATTTTATTTTATAATTTTTATAATATAATATATTATATTATATATAAATATAATATTCATAATTTAAATAAATCATATTGTTTTGTTTTTATTTGAATTTGTTCTTTAATTAGTAAATTATTGTTATTATATTTGTAAATATTAGGGTTTTCCCAAATATTCATTATTCGACATTTTTGTATGTTTTTAATTTATTTCATATTTTGAATGTCTGGAAACTGATGTTTATTATTTTGACAATGTGTTGATAAATTAGATTTGCAAATATTTGGTTTTAAAAACGCATTGCGATGCTGAAGGAGTCTATCGAGTAGTTTTTTCTTTGTCTGGCCTGTGTAAAATAATTATTATTTGTATTTAATAATTAAAATTTTAATTGCTTTGAATATTTATTATACTCTTGTGTTCAAATACATCGGCTCCTTGGTAGTTTATTACAGTCAAGAAGAGTTGATATGCGTTTTTTATTTAGTTGTAACTAACCTTGAATTACACCGTCTTCTTCTCCTTCCAGTTCTTCAGTCAAAAACATGTCGGATGATTACTTAGAGAAACTGTCTCATCTTCTTTAGTGTATCTAATAATGACTCAGTGTTAAATGACTAGAAACATTACGCAGCATTTTTGAGGGCTCATTTCTAATGTCCAGAAGGTAATTATCTGCACATTTCAAGTTGTTTATAGCGTTTCATTGCTTTCTTCATTAATTACAGTCTTTACTTAAACTCCCTCTCTCTAATGCCTACATAGCGTAAACTAAAACATCGAGTATGTGACATGAAACTCATTTCTTTCGGAGTATAATATTGTTTCCACGACATGATCATATCAAGTATTGATGGGCCAGGTCTAGTCTAAAGCAGGGGGTATTTACGGGGGGGGGGGGACGAGTGGGACCGGACCCCCAAGAGTCGTCAAGAAAAAAGTTGACAAATTTTGTTAATCTCTTAATTTTTAGGTTATGTTATTATTTTCTCAGCTATGTACGGTAATATAATCTAGTAGTAACCCTTTTTTACGTAAACATACAAAAGGGTTTATTACACAACATCTTCGAATACATTTGAAATATCAAATATAGGAAAATAAATTCAGTCAAAAAGTATTTTCTAATAAATTTTTCAACAATGCGTATTTTTATTTTGTTATTACTGTTTACTATAATGGGACTGATTTCAGGACGTTATCTCACGTTTTTTAACCACTTTGAAGGTAGTCATGTTCATTAGTCTTGATTTTTTTGTTCTTTTGTATGAAACCGACTCGACCGGACCCCTCCCCCAAGGCCAAATTCTAGATACCCCACTGACTGAGATACATAGACGAACTTCGAGTTTTATTTTTAATTTTATTGTTTAAATACTTGACCGAAAATTCAGAAAAATATACTGGCTCCTGGGGCGACATTCTCAGTTATCTGTACGTAATGAACTATTGGTATGTAAACAAGTCCTTGAACCTGTCTGGACATATGGTGTACAACTCTGGGATACACAAAGAAAAGTAACAGAAAACGTATCCAGAAATTTCAAAATAAAGTACTGAGGTGTATTGTTAATGAGATCCCCCATGGTACATACGAAATGAGGACGTCCACAGGGATCTGAAGATTGCTTCAGTCGAAGATGAAGTTCAACGATTCGACAAAAAGCATGAAAAACGTCTCCATAAACACCAGAACATCGAGATGTTGCAACTTCTCGACAATAGTGAACTTGTGCGAAGGCTAAATAGAATGAAGCCATTTGACTTAGTGTAGTGTGTCAAGCGACAGGCATCACAAGAAGAAAGTGATTAATTTTTAAAGGAGTGCGCCATAGGACTCTCATCCTACACCTTGTCAATTGTTATGAGATGTAAATTGATAGATGAGCTTAGCCCAGTCTCAATAAAAAATATTCTTTAAATATTATCAACGTTGGTTCTGTTACTCATGTGATCCCACAGTTACTGCCGCATTCCGCATCTCAGTTTCCATATTAACTTATTCTGTGTATCATCATTCTTCAGATTCTTTTCTTCCATACTCCTTTCGATCCCTTCTATCCATTTTAATCTAGGTCTGCCTCTTTTCTTCTGTTGCTAGATCTGTATTTCAACATTTCAACACACTCACAGGTATTCTTTCTTCACTCATTCTCATTAGGTGTCCATACCAGGAAAGCTGTTTACGTTTTATATCTTCTATTACAGTGTTTCTTTTCTATTTGTTCTATCTCTTATTACTTCATTCCTTACACGTTCCAGACGAGAAACTCTGGAAGCTCGTCTAAGATAGCCCATTTCTACAGCTTCAATCTTCCTGCGGTTCTTTTCGTTGATTGTCCAACATTCTGACCCATATGTGGTAATTGGTTCAACAATGGCTTTATAAATCGTAGGCACAGTTTGTAACTCGAAATCTGGTTGTTTATTTTTAAGCGTTGAAAAACACGTTTCACTTTGACACACGCGCAGAAAAGCGTAAAGAAAAGCTGCTACGGTGTGTGTGTGTTTTCTCTTCTTTCAAATAAAATTCCTTCATGAGGAGAAGTAAAGCAAACGTGTGCCGGCTGTGTAATTTACTTTTTGTTTAGGGCTTGTTAGCTGTAGCTGTAACAACAACAACAGTTTTGTTTTACAATTTAGCTGTGGCGCCGCGCACGCCATTGTTTCGCGGTAAAACTTTACGTTCAGTTTTACTGTCTCCTTTCTAATTATTCGGTTCAAGTCAGTTTGCCAGTGGCTGGTTACAAAACAGCGAATTGCTTCGTTCAAAATCTGTTTACCGCACACGTAGGGTCTAAATAACAACCACAGTAAACTGATCGATCGTAGCGTACTGTGCAATTTCATTTACTTATCCTCACTGTTGTGATTAGAAACACTCTTACGGAGTTTTTATAATTAGTACTAAGTGAACAATTTTGCGGATAATAAATTAAATATTACGAGGATTGTTCAATAGAAACACGTTTAGAGGCTGTAAAGCATTTTTTATTCAATGATTTTGAAAGAAGTATCCATTAACATTAAGGCATGAGTCTCTGTTGCACTGATCTGTAGATTCCCTGCTGGTAAAATTCTTGCGTCTGTTTGCGGAACCATTCGCTAACAGCAAACTCTACCTCAGCGTCCGATTTGAACCGCCTTCCTTTTAGTGATTTCTTTAATGGGCCAAAAACATGATAATCGAACGGGGACAAGTCGGGGCTGTAAGACGGATGTTGTAAGACTTCCCACTTCATACGAGCAAGCAGATCTTGAATCATCTGGGCTACATGGTGTCGAGCATTATCATGCAGAAGAACGACACCATTTGTGAGTTTCCCGGGACGTTTATTCTTGATGCTGACCCGTAAGCGTTTTAAACTGTCTACATATCGCTCAGCGTTCATTCATAGTCCACCATATACAGCTTTCATTCTCGTGTAAATTTCCATTGGCTGACGCTCCTCAGCGACCACAAACTGAATAACGGCACGCAGATTATCTTTGGACGAATTTTCTATCATAGATGCCATTTTTCAACCCAGTCACAACGCTTAGAAAAAAAACAAACTACAAATATTTTTGACAGACGCGTCACTAGTACTTAAACGGACAATATAAACAAATGAATTCCGTTGCCATGGCGACGAAGTTACAGCTGCGCAGAGAAAACGTGTTTCTAGTAGTAAAATATTACCTTATATTCGGTCCGCAGTGTGACTTCTCAATTTGAATTTACGTAACGCGTTTCAAGGCATATGCCTCATCATCAGACGTAAAATTTAAAATTATTAAAATTATCACAGTCCCCCTTGACAATAATGATTTCCAGGCTGAGCTAAATACTATAAGATTTATCGCAGTTTCCAATGGTTACAGTAGTTCCATCATTGATAAATTATTAAAGAAACATAATAACATTCAACTCAAGCCCCGTCCACTTAATAAAACACAGAAAAAGTTTATATCTGCGAAATACACGTATGTTATACCAAAAATTTTGTCTTCAGTGATGAACAATATTGGTTATACTATGTCTTTCAGAACAAATAATAAGCTGATTAATATACTTAGACCTAAAATGCCCTTACCCATAGAAGAAAAAAACAGGCATTTATTTCTATATAGGTCAGATCGGAAGAGGTTTTTATAAACGCTTCCGTGAACACTTACCAAAAAAGACATATAATTACAATTATATAAAATCTAATTACACTCGACATTTGACCGAACACAATCACAATTATACAGACTTTAAGTCTAATCTGATGCCATTGCACATATGCAACAAAGGCCGATTTATGAATGCCTTGGAAGAGCTTGAAATTTATAATGCATATAGTAATGATAGCAGTCGCGAGTTTGTTTTGAATGAACAATTGAACTTTGAATCTAACCGCCTGTATGATACTACTTTGAGACTGCTCAACGATTTCCGATCAGTAGCAGACAATACCTGAAAGGGTGCGCACCCAACAAGTGCACATAATATGTTAATAGCTGCAATTTTATTATTTTTGACAAACACGTTTCTTGTGTGATGTGTGTGTTTTTAAGTTTTTAAATTTTACGTCTGATGATGAGGCAATGCCTTGAAACGCGTTACGTAAATTCAAATTGAGAAGTCACACGGCGGACCGAATATAAGGTAATATTTTACTATAATTGTAAAGTGACTTGGATACCAACACGAACAAAAATGAATGTTAAACGTGTTTCTATTGAACAATCCTCGTAGAACATGTTAAACCATCCTAACTATAAACAGACCTACGTGACAATGTTGTTAAAATTTTCTGATACCGGTCTGTTTGGGCGTCGACCAGTGTTGTACACATCAGCTGGCATGTCGACCGTGCCATTGACGGCCATCACCAGTGCAAAAACAAGCTTTCGACTAACGTTAGATGTCACCGTTAGAGACCACAGTGCTGTGGTGACGGAATTACTACATTATTGCCATTACCATTACCACATGGCCGTCAATGGCACTGCACTGAACTACGGTCACGCGGCCCGGAATCAGAAAATTTTAACAACATCGACTCCGGCCGTGTAAGCTTAGAACCCATCATGTGGAAATATTTAATTTTTATTTATCTCTCTTCTTTCTCTCTCTCTCTGTGCTCAAAACATACATCAGACAGGCTTCCAGTTTGTCTTGGAAGCCTAATAATACCTTCCTGTGGAACACAAATACTTTAAAGAGAACGTTAAAGTTAAGAAAGTGAGGGTTAACTCATACAAGTAAACGACATTTTTTTAACGAACATGGTGTTTAATTTAATAATATTTTGTTTCTTAGAGCTAGGTGTTACAACAAACCATGTCGCATTATCAAAAATAATGTGAAGGAATTAAAACTCATTCACACTGTAGCGTGACAGATGTATGCATAATATTGAATGGCAATTGATCATTAGAATAATGAAGTTATAATGTTTAAATTTGGAAGAAAGCATTAAGTTTAATATAAATTAATTAATTCATAGCAACTGTGGAAAGAAATCATTATTATAAAGAAAATACAAGTTAAAATAAAAGGAGTTACTAGTGATGAGTCATCCAAAACCAGTCTCATAACCAAAGGTTTTCAAGGTATAACCCAGGAAGGTAAAATAGTAAATAACAAAGCAGTACACAATATGACCAAACCCACAACGAGGGAGAATAAATAAAAGAGAAACCCTAAAATAAGCCAAGATCAACCAATACAGGTTGTGTATTTCTGAATTAAAGAAGAAGATGGAGAAGATCCCAAGAAACCTGATGGCATCAAGAACAGATGGAGAAGATACCAGTCCCAGAAGGCAGGAGAAAAGAAGACTGAAGAAAGAAGAAGAGGGCAGCATCCTGAAGAAGACGTCATGCTCTTATAAAAGACACCCAAATCCCTATATCCCCAAAATAAATATCTAAAAATAAAAGTATAACGAAATAAAAACCACATGTATACAAATTTAAGAGAGAGGAGTGTATAAAGTAAAAGTTTCCTGTGAACTAAGATGAAACAATGATATAGTGCCCATGGAACGGGTCTCCATTGAAAAAACGCTAACCAATTTATTATGTTGATAAGACTATACGACCATTTAGCATTAACATAATATATAAGTGAAAGTGAACCAGTGATAGTTTTGGGTATTATAAAAAATGAACCTTGTGTTTCATTCTTGGCAATCACAAACATTGGATGCAATGAAATATGCATTTTTCAATGACTTAAAATGTGTACGGTGACAATATGTTGTTCATAAGACATGAATCTGTTTAAAATAACATTTTTGTTTTACATGAAAAAAGAAAAACAGATTTCATAGTGCTTTGTGAACGGTTCATACTATTTATTTGTTAATGACAGGGTACAATTCCCCAAAGACAAGGTATAAAAGACTGTATAAAAACTGTAGAATCCTACTTATAATAATAGTTAGAAATAAGAATATAAATATAAGGTTTTAATGTATATAGTACAAGAATGTTTAAAAATGTTTTAGATATAAGGCCATTTGTTTGGGTCTGAAACAACTAACATCAGAACTATAAAAATAATTACCACTTGTAAATAGTAGAGAGTAATTAAGATGTTAGTTAGTACAAAACCTTTGTTGTAAACCATATTTCCATGTTGGAAATGGGAATTTTGTTGCAAAATGTCTGATTTGAAGACAACCATTTATTTAAAAAAAAAAAATGTTCTTTATTTTGTGTTAACTATTGTTTGTATTGTAACCAATACTAATTGTTTTTGTGTAATTTGAAAACATGTTTAATTTATAATACTATTTGTAAAAAGTCAGAGAGGGTATCACACATCATATATTGTTTGTAAATTATTTTGTAAGAAAAATTGTTAAAAAATCATAGGCCAAAAGAATGGAAACCAAACTTCATCAAAACAGAGAAATTGCTCAATTAAATGCAAATAAACAAAAGGGGTTTAGACAAAATAAACTTGAGATCATGCCATATAATTGCACATACCATTTAGAGAGATTTTAATAAATTATATTCAGAATTATGAATAAATGTGAAAATGACTAAACTCAGAAATTTAGACATGGGAGTCATATATTTCAGAATAATGTTTCAGAATACAACTAATTCAATTAATTACCAGATAATAAGGGAATAGGAACCTTTTAATACAATATAGGATTATTAATATTAAATATAACTGATAAAATGGCTGAATTTATATAATGACAGGAAGTAAATTTTGATGTTTTGACTCTTCACAGTATACCAAACTGAAAGTAAAATTACTATTTTTTGGACAGAAAACACTATAAAATGGCATTATTTAATCTGAAAATAACCAGAATGAACTGAAAGATTAATTTAAATCAAATCTAGTGAATAAAATTGACAAATAACCAAAGTTTAGGCATTCATATAGTGAAATAGTAAAATGTACACAGGATGTGAAAATATTTTTGAACAATGTTAAGGATAATATTATATGGGCTAAGAGTTTAATTGAAACTGAAGGAAACAGTTAGTTAATTATTGGTAGTTGAACGGTCAACATGACATACCTTTGAAAACGTGAATAACCTAACCTATAATCGTCATACAAAGCGAGTGTATAGTGAGTTATTGTGAAATCGCGAGTGACTTGTAAAATACTTCTGAAACTATCATATTATAACAGAAACGATCAAGTAACACTCCATAACACAGAACAATATAAATCTACTCCGAAAAACACCATAAAACACTAGAAAACTGTATAATACATTAAACCAAATTAGTGACGGAATCGGAGAAAGTGTTTGAACTAATAATTATACAGATACACTAAATACAACCCAGAATCACTACACCAGTCACTACACAACATATAACAAGAGATTTGCGGACACGAGAACAGAAATATTGCGTCAAAATACATTATTTGGAACGCAGCAGGGACGAGTCACATTTTGATCGACTTGACGGCAGCCATCTTTCTTTGACAATTCCAGTGCCTCTTCGTGGTTCATCACAGCTGTTTGGTGAAAACAATTATTATATTTACAAATTATTATTCAATGTCTGTGTTTATTAATAACTATTAATTTGATTGTAACGTTATACTTTTAAATATTAGCCCGATTTCTCTGACTTTGGTAATAACTGGCTGTTTAAAGAACCCTATATAATTTTTATATCATATACTTGTAACTTTTTTCGATATCCTGAGAATCGATACTAATCGATAAGAGTCAATATTGCTATTACTTAATAAAATATTAATACTTTTCAATACTTAATAGTTCTTTATTTCTTCAATAATACTAATTACCAATAATATAATTCTAATTGATAATCTACAAGGATTTTACCACCCGTAAGTGAAGATAACCTAAAAAATAGAAAGGTAAACAAATATCGATTGGTTTACAGACAGTCTTATGAGTGGTGATAGATTATTTAAATTATACTAAAACTTTAATAAAAATTTTCAGAAGAGCATTACACTGTTTAAAACTTCACAGCCCTATATTAATTAATTGATCCTAATTAATTAATTAATAAAATTAAAATAATTTTTTTTTTATAAACAATTTTTTTTTAAATTTCCTTCAAAACAATAAATTTTGTTTTGAAACGTTCGGCGAAGCCAAGCATATATATTTCTTCATCAACTTTACGCTACTCGACCGGTCTTGCTACCATTGGGACTCGACCAGCTGGGAAACTTAAGGAAGTGTTTCAGGCCAGTAAGACGTCGAGAGCCACACCAATTACACACCAATTAAACACCTTACAACTTACAGATTCACACATCAATCTTATTTATTTTATTACAAATTGGCTAGTCCAAACAGAGGGGCTTGATTACATCGGAGTCACATACTCCATAATAAGTATATTATCAACACACATCAATATTTATTTGTAATTTGTTTTATTACAACACCCATGTTCGACTCCTAAAGTCACGTTACTTCAAAACTCGTCGTACGCGCCATGGTCTGTCTTTTTCGTAACCCTCGGTTTGCGGCCAACTAGCGGGGAAAAGCAAACAGTTCTTTCGTTGCTGAATTAGATAAATCAGCTGACATTGCTCAAGCATAGTGTAAAGCACGTCGTCACATGAATGATATGTTTCAAGTTGCTTGTAACCAGCGGAATATCGTGTCCTCCTACTCTCTTTCAAGTCGACTTCTTTTAATTTTTCACCATTTCTTTCAAAATCTGTTATATTTATTATTGAGTATAAGATTTTTTACTGTTGACTACTTAAACTTGTCATTTACCTAAATAGTAATTTTTTAAAATTGACAAAACTTGGAAGTCAATTAATTACTTAAAAAAAACACACAACCAGTTAAAATTTTTTTCTCCAATATTTATTAAATTTTTTCAGAATTCGGGGGGATATATCCCCTTTACCCCCCCCCCCCCACTAGGTTCGCCCCTGCTGTTGTACAGTATAAACATTATACCGGTACTGTACGAATACATTTTAACGTCTTATGATTTCCTACTCACCTTTGAATGTAACTGAAAATTCAATAGGGTGACACATTCTTTCGACGACTACACGATATATTCCGAAAGACTTAAACGAAAGTTTTAATGTTTTTACTTTACGTATGATGCCGTTTGTGCGTCGAAGTAATTCACGATTTTCCGACACGGCGACACATGTAAATGTTATAAACTCCCGTACGATGTTATACTTTTTAATTTAATTAGTTGCTGATGACGCTATTTGTGTCACCGTATGACCCATTATCTTCATCAGGGGCGCTACAGCTTCTGTTTTCTTCGGAGGGTCCGTGTCTTCTGAAGAGACTTCGCCAACGGTAACTATTGCGTGTAGCCAACTATCAATTGAGGTTTTCAGTTCATTGTAGGTTTGAAAACATTGTCAGGCTCGTTTTAAAATACGTATGTATACGAATTCGTAGATATGTTACGGTAAAAGTCCGAAGAGCGGTATAACCTGACATTTACCGGTAAAACCTGACAATTACCAAGTTGCTTGGTAAATGTCCACAATTCGGGCTTTTACACTTCCATTTCGAACTCTTACCAGTCGCCTTGGTAAATGTTGATATTCTGACATTTACCGGTAAAAGTCCACACTAGCGAGACAGAAGTAAGAACGCACGACCGGCGCGTTGTTATACAAGTGCGCCCGAACGCTCCGACTTGTCTCCGCAGCACAAGTCCCAGCAATGAGACTGCCGACAACCTATAAATGCGGCACCGCTCGGGTCTATAGTCTGAGTTCCAGCGAGTAAACGTCAGCAAGCGGCTACATTCGAGTTTCGATATGTTTTTTCGAAATGAGTGATAATATGAAGAAAACGTTTTACGAACTGTTGAGCGAATCGGTGAGCAATAAGAAAGACAACAACTTTTATCTCACGAATGAAAGATATCATTCTTTGCTGAACGAAGTGAAAGAGGCTAAAAGTATAAAAGTGAGACAAACCGTTCACTACAGGCGTTTGAAACGCTATGATATTCTAAAAATAGGAGGGGAAGAAAAACTTATATCTCCAGTGTCTGCTGACAAAGAAGAAATCCTCTACTATGCTTGTTTCGACGAACTTTTTAATGTGATACACGACGCTCACATCGCTGTTGGTCACGGGGGAAGAACTCGTGTGATCAAGGAACTGATTCGTAAGTACAAAAACGTAACAGTAGAGGCGATTGCCACATATTTGAAACTGTGTGAAACGTGTAAGAAAAAGCAAAAAATACTAAAAAAAGGATTCGTAGTAAAACCGATTTTACACAGCGAATTAAATTCTCGGTGTCAAATAGACTTGATCGACATGCAAACGAATCCAGATGGAGATATGAAATTTATTTTATTATATCAAGACCATTTGACAAAATTTGTACTTCTCAAACCTCTACACAGTAAAACGGCCGATGAAGTTGCATATCATCTGTTGGATGTATTCTCAACTTTCGGTGCTCCAAACATTCTTCATTCAGATAACGGCAGGGAATTCTGCAACGACACCATAAAGAGTCTGTGTAAAATGTGGGGCGATGTAAAAATTGTACACGGCAAGCCGAGACACAGTCAATCGCAAGGATCCATCGAGAGAGCAAACCAAGATGTCGAGAACATGTTATCAGCATGGATGGAAACCAACCGCACAGCAAAGTGGACAAAAGGATTACCACTTGTTCAAGCGATGAAAAACAATGCGTATCATGATGGAATCAAGTGTTCACCTTACGAAGCTATGTTCGGCGTTCCAATGAAGCTGGGGCTTACAAGTATTGCTGGAATACGTAAAATAGTTAATAATATACATACCGAAGAGGATTTTGAAAGCGTTATAAATGTCGATAATGAACCCACAAGCGATGTCGAAACTACCGATCCGCGACCGAATGAAACAGAAGCCCAGAATGTCGAAACTGAAACCAAAATCGAAACGTGCGACTCGGACGCAACTACGCCAACTGCCAGAGCTCAGAAAGTAAAACTTGTTCGAAAGGCCGCAAGAGAAGGACTCGAGACACAGGCGAAGAAAATGAAAACAGTTTCCTCTAAAAAGTTTGTAAAACCGACTATTGGACAAAGTGTTATAGTAAAAATCCCCGACATCGATAGAGCTAAGATGGACCCAAAATCTGTAAAAATCCCCGACATCGATAGAGCTAAGATGGACCCAAAATCTGTAATTGCCGTTGTTACCGACATAAAAGACGAGGAATTTTACGAACTCGGTACCAAGTTTGGGTACTTAAACGCACTGTATACGATAAACCAATTTTCCTTGTGTAAAGATAATTTTTTAAGCGTTGAAGAAGTACCGACAGAAACAATATCTCTACGAGCTGTGGCCAAGAAGCTTTCACTAGTGGGCGGACAAGGTTTTAAAAAATGCAACTGTTTACAGAAATGTGCCACGAATAGGTGTCTGTGTAGATCATCCAATCTCCGTTGCAACTCTAAATGTCATAATAGTCGATCTTGTCGTAATAAGTAAGTTTATTTATAAGTTGAAAAAATGAAGACATTTCTGTAACATAATATATTTACTGTAGAGTTATTAAAAATGGCTGCCATAACGGAAAGTTGTTTTAATTCCTCGTTCCTTTCCTGAAGGTTAAATAAACCACGATAAAATAAACTATTGGCTATAGACAGAAACTAATATGTTACAAAGTCGTAACTGGTGTAAGTCTAAGGCTGTACCATGTGAAATTGTTATAGTGAATTTAAACAACTGAAAACGCCGCATAATGTTGGGTAGTCTACTCCACTACTGCTGTACAATCAACCGTTTCTATACGCAATGAATAATATCTTTGTCGACTAGGCTAACCGACAAACGACATCAGAAAGCAAGTCAGTCGTGTATGAGCAGCTGTTCGGTGCGGTTGTGCTGTCGTGTGCGGTAACTTAATATTATCGCTATCTTTCTTACTAAATAGACTTCTATGTGTATGTAATATTGCAACAAGAAATATCAACGAAAGGTTTATCTGATTACACGAACAAATCCAAGCAGCCGGCCAGGGGGCCGCGCGTGCGTCTGCTCGTCCGTGTGGGACTGTGTGTCTGTCTGCGGCTGGTGGTTGTTTGTACCTGTTTATCTACAAACCATAAACACAAGGCCAGTAATTCCTTATCTGGAACTACACGCGTCTTTTAATTTATCTGTCTACTGTAATTATCGACAATAATGAATTATCAGCAACCAGGCCTGTCAACTAACGTTGAACCTGTTCCTACAGTCCACTCAGGAATTACAGTACCTCCAATGTCGCAAAATGCCCCTCAATCCTATAACAGTCAACAGCCAGGCAGAAATGTTAATGTTGATTTCACACAACACGGATCCCACAGCTGGCAGATGGTGAAAAAACGAAAAAAAAGTCGTCAATCTTCAGAAAACACATCTGAAACACACACTCAGCTTAATGACCACAATAGATTTACGGTGTTACCTATAGATGACCCTGATGACGTCCAACCTACTCAAGTCTTAGCTCAGCCGAAAGTACCTAGACCTCCTCCTGTATACCTTCATGGTATCGTCAATTACAGTGAAATGATCAATAATCTTACAACAATTTTGGAATCAGAACAGTACAGTACTAAATCGTTCGATGACAATACGGTGAAAATCAACACTTTTGCACCTGATTCTTACAGAAAATTAATTCGTCACCTCGAGGACGAAAAAATTATTTACCATACTTATCAAATTAAAGACCAGCGAGCATACCGGGTTGTCATAAGAAACATTCATCCTAGCATCGGTGTACACTTTATTAAAGAAGCACTAAAAGAAAAAGGACACTCGGTCAGAAACATAATCAACGTTCGACACAGAGTCGAGAAAACACCCCTCCCTCTCTTCTTTGTTGATCTTGAACCTGCAGCAAACAATAAACAAATATATAGCCTAAGGTCTTTAGGTAACATGCAGATTGCTGTAGAACCACCTCGGAGAAAAAACTTCATCATACAGTGCACTCGTTGTCAGTCATACGGTCACAGTAAGACGTATTGTAGGAAACCTTTCCAGTGTGTCAAGTGCGGAGGTGAACACAACTCCGCAACTTGTTCCAAATCTAAGGATACACCAGCCACATGTGCATTATGCGATGGTCCTCATACAGCTAATTATAAGGGCTGTGAAGTTTATCAAAACCTGCAGGCCAGAAAAAGCCCCGTACGAAACTCCACACCTAGGAGAACCCCTTCAATGTTTAGGACTATGAACACGGAACAGAACATGAATACCCGTAACGTCTCTTCTCCTACTTACGCTCAAATTGCAGGACTACCGCAACACTCAGAATCATCGCCCCCTTATGACAGCAATCTCAAACAGACACCTAATGAGGACATCACTCTTTCACACTTCCTGACAAAATTCGAGACTATGTTCAGTCAACTCATGCAGCAAAATAGCGTCATGCTTAATCTCCTTACAACACTTGTCAATAAACTTTCTAATTAATAATGAATAACAATTACAGGATTGGATTATGGAACGCCAATGGACTCTCTCAACGCACCCTAGAACTCAAAGCTTTTCTTCTTGAAAACAGGTTAGACGTAATGCTTATATCTGAGACACACTTCACAGACAGAAGCCATATTAGAATTCCAGGCTTTACTGTTTATGATACCCAACATCGTGACGGGACAGCTCGTGGCGGAACCGCTCTGTTAATCCGAAACAATATAAAACATTATCTCTTCTCTAACGTCAAAACTGCTCACCTACAGGCGACCAACGTTTTAATTGAAGATCAAAGAGGCCCTCTAATTGTTTCTGCAGTCTACTGTCCCCCAAAACACAGAATCAATGAAACTGACTTCAGCTCTTTTCTTGGAACTCTTGGTGCACGTTTTTTGGTGGGAGGTGACTTTAACGCAAAACACCCGCAATGGGGTTCGAGATTAGCTAATCCAAGAGGTAGAATTTTATATAACGTCATTAGACAAGAATCCCTGTCCTTTCTGTCCACTGGTCAACCAACCTATTGGCCTTCTGACACAAATAAAATACCTAACCTAATTGATTTCTTTTTAATACGAGGGTTGTCTCATAAATACTACAAAGTTGAATCTTGCCTTGATTTGTCCTCTGACCACACTCCAATTATTGCCACTATTAGCACTACTATAATTGAGTCTGAAAGTCTACCAACACTCACAAATCGTCTTACTGACTGGGATTACTTTAGAGAGCTTGTAAATTATAATATCTCGCTAGAACTTCCACTCCACACGCCTGCTGAATTGGATGCGGCTGTAAATTCTCTCACCAGTACTTTTAAAAAATCAGCCTGGGAAGCTACACCTTGCAATACAGCGAAGAATAAGCACTTGAACCTTCCTCTGTTTGTCCGGAAGAAATTAGCTGAGAAGCGTAAATTGCGACGAATTTGGCAGCATACTCATCATCCGGATGATAAAAGAAAGTGGAATTCCGCGGCCAGACAACTTAAACGATTGTTGGAAAATCTAAAGAATGAAGGGATTCAGGATTATCTAGAAAATCTGTCACCAAATGAAAGTACTGATTATTCTCTGTGGAAGGCTACTAAACGATTAAAAAGGCCACTATTACAAATACCACCAATACATAAACCAGATGGTAGCTGGGCGCGCAGCAATACAGAGAAATCCCAGACTTTTGCCGAACATTTGGTCAACGTTTTTCAACCTGAAGCCAGCAAGAACGTCTCTTTCGATGAAGAGGTACAAAGATACTTACACTCCCCGCTCCAAATGACTCTACCTATTAAGCCTTTTAAAGTTAAGGAAATCAAGGAAATAATCCTGTATAATTTGAAAAGTAAAAAGGTTCCCGGCATTGATTTGCTATCGGGGAAAGTTCTAAAGGACCCCACAAAGGCGTTGTACTAATAACATACATTTTCAATGCCATACTCAGACTTGAATACTTTCCTCTTCTCTGGAAATCGGCTCAAGTTATCATGGTCTTAAAACCTGGTAAAAACCCTCAAGAGCCCTCTTCTTATCGACCCATAAGCCTTCTACCGATACTTGGTAAGATCTTTGAAAAGCTGTTTGTAAAACGACTTATGCCAACAATTGTAGAAAACAACCTAATTCCTGATCACCAATTTGGTTTTCGAGAAAAGCACTCTACGGTAGATCAAATACACAGACTAACAAATGTTATCAATAAATCGCTGGAATCGAAGATGTTCTGCTCAGGTGTGTTTCTCGACGTTTCCCAGGCATTTGACAAAGTCTGGCATCTTGGACTCTTATGTAAAATAAAGAAAAATCTGCCACATAATTGTTACCGTATCTTACATTCCTACTTAGTGGGCAGAGTGTTTCAAGTCAAGTACTCGGATGCTACTTCTCCTCTATTACCAGTGGGGTCGGGTGTTCCGCAAGGTAGTGTCCTGGGTCCTCTGCTCTACCTCCTGTTCACCTCGGACTTACCGTCAGCAAGTGAAACCACTGTTGCTACCTACGCCGATGACACAGCGATCCTAGCGACACACTCCGACCCCTCAATAGCATCTCTTATACTACAAGAATCATTAAACAGCGTTCAGTTATGGCTTGATAATTGGCGCATAAAAATCAATTCATCCAAGTCAGTCCACGTTACCTTCACCACACGTAAGGCAAACTGCCCTCCAGTCACAATTAACGGTCAACCAGTACCGCAAGCTGAAAGTGCTAAGTACCTTGGGATGCATCTGGACAGGAGACTAACATGGAAAAAACATATAACATCTAAGAAGCTTGAACTTAATCACAAGGTCAGAAACATCTATTGGCTTATAGGCAGACAATCACGGTTAAGTCTCGTCAACAAACTCTTGATCTATAAAGCCGTGCTTAAACCGGTATGGACTCATGGTATTCAACTTTGGGGTACTGCAAGTACAAGTAATATTGAGATTATCCAGCGCTTTCAGTCCAAAACACTTAGATCAATAGTCGAAGCTCCTTGGTTTGTCTCAAATAACTCTATACACCGCGACCTCAAAGTTTCAACCGTGAGAGAAGAAATCATGCGCCTCTGCAGGACTCACATCTCCAAACTAGAACAGCATCCCAACCACCTGGCAATTAACTTGTTAGACAACAGTGAAGATATTTATAGACTAAAAAGACACAAACTATTAGAATACCATTCAGGTTTAACTCATAATATACTCTCTGTATTTTCTGTATTGTACTGTCTGTGATATCTGTTCTGTATGTTTTTGTATTCGTGTCATTCATACGTGTTAATGTCAACCTGTATATGTGCCTTATGGGCCCAGTGTTTAATAACTTATTGTATCATGCCAGCAGGAAGTGATAGTGACTTTTGTTCATTTGTTTACATGTTTTTATCATTTAGTTTTGTATTTTGTTACCTCTTTAATCTATTATCAAAAACAAGAAGAGCTGTCAATGGTCAGCTCTTCATAATCCTGTTGTGTGTTGTCAGCCAATTTGTTAAATGTTCGCTCAGTCGAACAGCTTACAGATCTCCAATAAAAAAAAAAAAAAAAAAAAAAAGAAAGCAAGTCACGAAGCAATCCTATTGTTCGAATCAAGGTAATGAGATACAGTATGTTGATATCTTGCCGATGTTACGCATATAAATGCGTAGCTGTAACGATGAATGCATCAGTTCACGCGACACGCAAAACCACTTTCACAATTGACGAACGCCGTTATGTCAAAAAATAATACAGCGCCAGTAGGTCAAGCAGTCTAGCAATTATATTAGTTGACAAGGATTCTCATTCTATTAGCTGACAAAGTGAATGCGATTTGATGAAATAAATAACGCAAGTATATTTTGCTTTAATAAATACTATCAATTAAGTTTTTTATTCGCTTAGAAGAAGGTTTTTTCATAGTTTTTAATATTTTCTTTTCTGTGTCACTTACATCGTGACGTGTGAGGAGAAACTTATACAAAATTTCGTCTTCCAACTGTCTGGTCAACTCCAATCTTCTGGACGACGCCGACGAACGACAAATATCTTCTTCTCACAGTACTAGTAGTAGTAGTAGTAGTAGTAGTAGTAGCAGTAGTAGTAGTAGTTGTAGTGGACGCCCTCTTTGCGGTTGTTGATGTAGTAGACCCTGTAGTAGTAGTAGTAGTAATAATAATAGTAGGGCCCGTTCTCTTCCTCTTTAACGAAGATGCTGAGTTGTTCATGACAAGTGATTCAGACAACCTGTTCATGCCAATTTATTCAGACAACTGAGTACAAAAACCTGATATGTTGTGGTGTTTTATACTCTCAGTCTCATGAGTCAAGGGAAAGAGGCGCTAAATTGGGGTCAGGAAGAACTAGTTTGCAATTACATTCTCTCACATACGAGCTGTTATGTTATGTACTTTCCACTGTTGTGTGATTTCCGAGCCTATTCAACGAGTAAATTGGAAAATAATTTGATTAGTTCCAGCCGACGCAGACAGGATCACTACCGAAAATAATTTCATTAGTTCCAGTCGACGCAGACAGGATCACTACTACTTAACTAGTAATAAAGACAGAATACGGTTAATGTCAGCGTTCTTACCAAACCGTATGCAGTATACCACACTAAAAAAACAACACTGTAAGTACATATTATAAGTTTATTTGGTTACTGGGATTATACAAATCGCGTATGTAAATGTTTATAGATTTGTTTATAAATCTCATCCCAGACTCGTATCGAGAGCTTTTCGACATCGACTATAACGACCTAATGTCGTTAGTTTACATTTACTGCAGATACTACTACTGTTCGTAGAAGGATGTGTCGCGTAATAAAATACTTTTACTCGATTCAACGTATATTTGTACGTATAGTTAACTGCTAGCAATGTCAGTTAGCTGATAAAATGAATGCGATTTGATGAAATAAATAGCGCAAGTATATTTTTACTTTAATAAATACTAATGCGGTCAGTTTCTATTTCCTGGTATACAGATTCATATTAATTTGCTACGACGTTACAGTGTATGCGATATTTTTTTTGTCTAATTTGTATAATACTTTCGTCGGCTAGCCAAGCCACCGTTCTGTTATATAAAAATTTACAAGCTTTGCACAAATGCAATGCATAAAGAAGGGCATTGAAAATGCTTCAATAAATCTAAAAAATATAAATATATTTATTTTACTTCATTTACCATTGTACCGATTATAAGTTAAATGTACTCGCATTCATAAGCGCGCACACGTTTACTAAATCATCAGTGTTGATTTTGCGCTTTTTCTCAGTCGTTCATCACATTCCTCTTCCGGAGACGTCTGATCATCTTGGATTGTAAATCGTGATAATACTTTACGAGGGCCTGCTTTATTAGTCTTGTCCATTAGTTCAAACTTATCGAAGACTAGGGTCTTGACTAGAGTGATTCCCGATGATGTTAAGTTAAATCCAACAACTTTCAATAAGAGAACCGAATGCATATAAGTCGCAGTCTTGAGTTCCTTACATTTGCCGCAAGTTAATGTTTGTCGGTTCTTAATTTTATACAACGGCGCTGTAATTGTACTTGGTGTTCCGAACGAATTATACAACCTTACTCCAAATATTGGAGGGGTAATTCGTTCTAACTTACCAATTTTATCGGCCGTTAATATTTTCACTTTCTTATTCTGAACTCCCTTTGTAAAATCATGCAATTTATAGCGGTCAACGGCAGCAATAAAGGCAGATGTATTGGTTATACATTTCATATTGGTAACAAACGTATCGATAAACGCTTCCATCAACTCTTTGCTATGCTGATTCCACCAATATTTGACAGTCGGTAACAACAAATTCACACGATGTTTGGCTTGAAGATGATGTAAATCCTGTATTACGTTTCTGGAGACGAAACTTTCAGAATTGTTGATAAACAACCCGTACTCGTTAGTAGTTAGCAGTAGATGAGGAGCCTCATTATATTGGAATTGAACGAAATGCTGGCGAACAGTCGAGTTACGTCTCGCCGTATGCTTGGTATCTTGCTATTAGATTGATTTATGCGAGACAATAAGTCTTTCCATATTACTTGCTGTCGTTCTTGTACTCGTCTTCATCCTCGCTAGACGCACTGCTTTCATTTTTATACTCATTATTGAAGAACTTGTCATTAATCGTGATGTTATAATATCTGAATAGCTCAGTCGTCAATTAAACGCCAAATTGTCGTTCAACATACCATGCGAGGTAATTACACTGTAGCGGTATCAAGGTCAACCGGTCCGTATATGACTTCTCCGAGTAAAGTAGTAGTATATGTTACGAATGGAAGGCGCGGCGATATTAAACGTTATTCTATTGACGTTAGTTCAGGTAAATTCTCTGGTATTTGTGGGTACTTAAGCCGTTGATTGTCGCATAAGGTGGCCACCTGTTCTTCTTTAGGCATTGTGGCATACTTTGGATTTGTCAAGAATATTATAACCGCGTTTATTAAGTATTTCTATAACGTCTGCGTGTCCAGTAACGTCTTTTAAGCTTTTAGTCTACCAAATTCGTTCACAAAATCGTTCAAATTATCCTAGCCGACATAATGATTGAATTTTCAACAAAAATATTGACGGTTAGTCTATCTGTAATGTCGGCTAGCCTAGTCGACGTAAAACGACTGTACCCAACGAACAAACATGTTTGTTTCTATAAGCTCAATTCATTAAATTGGCAATTGACACACCCAGTAAGCCTGCCTCTGATCTCTCGGTCTATCGTTGAAACGGCTAATGGCGTTGCCGCTCGCGGTACAAACAGTGGGTATATCGGCGTACATTGTAGTGTAGGAAAACTCCGACACCCGAACGCCGTCGTTAACCGGCTAAAATGCGTTTTCGCTCGCGGTCATCAAACGCGTCGTTTTCAATTTATGCCGTGTAATGAGGCGTTATCAAGTGGACTTTTCCACACGAGCATGGAGCTGTTAGCTTACGACTCGCTGTGGGCTACTTGTGTTCGCGATGTAGCTGCCGTCCACAATATTGCGGAAGAACTGTTTCGCGAGCCAGTAATAACACTGTAGCTTTACCGCAATCCGATTACGTCGGACATATACGGACAGTTAAATCGGGCGAATGTTGTACAACCGCGACTAGAGAGTGTCCTCGGCATCACGATATCGGCCACGACTTGTAATTCTCACATCTATTCACGCATAAAACGCCCGGACTAGGGTTCGTTTTCATCGTAAAAACGTGTGATTTTTCGAAGTTTTTACCAGGTTTTTGACGTGATAACGTCTTATAAATTGATGAACACCGGCTGCACGCACGAAAAAGTGTCACGTTCCGTCTGAGCCTGAGTATTATTATTGATAATATTAATAATTATTAATAATTAATATTAATCATAAATAAATAAATTAAGAATAATTATAAACGATAAATTAATAAAATAATTAATAATAAAATAATAAAATAATTATAAAAAATAATTAAATAATAATAAAAAATAATAAATTAATAAAATAATTGATATTAATTATAAATAAATAAATTAATAATAATTATAAACGATAAATTAATAAAATAATTAATAATAAAATAATTATATCAATTATCAAATTATTATATCAATTTTTAATTAACAATGTATCAATAAGTACTTTTTTTTTGTTAAAATAATTTTTAAAATAAATTATTAACAATTTCTTTTGCAGAACCGCTTACAATCACACCATGGCAGACCAACCTGACGAACCTATGGATCTCACGGATCTGCCACTACCTTCAAGGAGTAATGTACTCACGGAAGCGCAAGACGCTACCGCACTCACGTCTGCAACGCCATTCGCTGAGCCACTAATAATCGCTGCTCCAAAATCGAAGGCACAGAAACAACGTGAGTACAGACAGCATATAGCAGCATCCAGAACTTCTGCACAGGCGATAACTGCGAGGAAATCGGATGCCGAAAGACAGCGCAACCGCAGACTACGCAAAGCTGCTAACTTGGCTCGTGTCAGTGGTTCATTAGAATCGACTACTGCATCCTCTTCTCGTTTAGGGGCAAGGTCAAATGACGTCCAAACTAGTACTCAACGACAGCTCACACACCAACAACGTCGAACTTCAGCAGCAGAACCAGCACAAATCACTGTTCAACCAGGTACTTCTTCTGATCAAATTGAAGTACAACAGGCACAATCTACTTGGAACACCAAATGGGCATTCTCGATCATGAGATTCAAATCAACTTTTCTGGACAACGATTTTGGCTACGCTTGTTCGGTTTGCGACAGACTGTGGTTCAAGAAAGACCTCAAACCCATCACTGCGGCACAGCTGGAGGTAATCTCGGAATGGTTCATCAAAGAAAATCGACGACTGTGCAGAGAAGAATATGAAATGGTTTGCAACACTTGTAAACGTTCACTGAACAAAAAATCGATGCCGCCCGTAGCAAAAGTTAATGAATTCTCATATCCAGACCAACCACCAGGTCTACCACCGTTGGATCCCATCAGTGAACGATTGATATCGCCACGTCTGCCATTTATGCAAGTGCGTCGTCTGCGTCATGATTTCTTTTATGGAATCATAGGGCAAGTGATCAACATACCAGTAGACGTACAACAGATGGTAAAATGTTTGCCGCGCCAATTAAATGAGGACGACGTCATTAATGTTAACATCAAGCGAAACCTTGCCCACAAATCGGTCTACATCAGCGGATACATGTCCATAAGTACAATCAGTGCGTGGCTAACTGTACTGCAGGAGTCTCCATTATATCGTTTGTACGAAATCAACGTGGATTTGTCGAGACTGCATCCTACTGTGCCGTTTCTCGATGACATACAGGATGATCCGTCCAACCGTATAGAAAATATCTCCGCTGAAAACACCCTGCATCTGAGATTCTCGCTTCAAGACAACATACCATGATGTGGAATGAAGAAGATTGTCTCAATATCGCACCAGGACATCAGGCAACACCTCTCAACATCATTTATGACCGTCATGCAGAAGAGTTGTCGTTTCCATCGATATACTTCGGAGAGCCACGTCGATTCAACATGGGAGTTTCAGTAACACCTTACATGGTAGCGACCAGTGAAATACGACGTCGTGACAGACGCGGAGCCACGCCTCAAAAAATCTTGTACGTTGCAACGAAAATATTGCGGCTGCGCATGGTGGATGGAATTTACAGCACGTTTCGCAATGTTTCGGTCACGGAGAATGTTACGCGACTTATGTTAGAGGACACAGAATTTCTGAAAGAATATGTCATACAAAACCTCGCATTCATGAAGACAGTGCCAAACTCCGTCCAATACTGGGCCTCTCGCAAACGAGAGCTCTTTGCAATGATTCGTCAACTTGGTAAACCAACCGTCTTCCTCACTATAAGTGCCAACGAAATACGCTGGATGAAACTGCTCACTATACTTCTCAAACTGAGCAAAAAATATCCTGGAAAAACAGCAAAAGATCTCAACACTTCTGAGCGCTGTACTTTAGTGAGCGACGATCCTGTTACGTGCTGCATATAACGCTGAGAGGAACAACCATCGATTTGACTTTTTCAAGACACATTACACTTGAAACACTCCCCTTGATTTCGTACTTTTCCTATCATGTCCTATCCTTAACAGAATAACGCAGATTGGAGGATCTTATATATAACACATGTATATAAGTTGTAAATAAATTGTTAATAGCACATTGTTACTTGTAATTAATCTGTATAATTTAAGTAAAAATATTTGAATTAACGAATGTAAATAAATGTTAATTTATCGAAAAAATGTAATGTTTCTTTATGACGTTATCACGTAAAACTATCGTCCGTAAACCGACTTTACAGACAACCAATTGTTTTTTTACTAGAACTTTTATTACTGTAGGCGTATTCGTAGATTTTACCAGATTTTTACCTAGTTTTTAGAAGATTTTTAACCGATTTTTATCGGGTTATTTTATTGGCTCTGGCGTTATCTACTCCTTCCACCAGAACGGCTTCCGTATCTGGTGGGGTATATAAACCGAGGCGGACGCTAGCCTAGCTATCAGTTGTAGCCAGCAGTTTGCAGTGAGTCGACCGTACTGTGGGTATAGTGCCAGACCAGACGGGAAACATGAAGCCACAACAAAACGGTAGGTCTTTTTATTATACATTTACTTTGGTTACTTGAATTTTTTGGTGTTTAACGCTCCGTCAGAGCTGAAGTGATTGAAACTTACTTTGGTTACTTGAATTTTTTTGCCATATAACACTAAAGTGATTGAAACTTTTCAAAACTTATAAAATCTTTGTGTCGAGCGTGTCGGTTGTTTAGAGCTTTTTCATTAAAGAAGCTGGACACTGTTACGGCCGGCTCTAGCCGCGCCCGTGTTTCACTTGTTTTATTTAATATTAGTACGGGCGCTAAGCCCGAGTACCTTGTATTCTGCTAGCATAAACTTTAGACTTGGCGTATTTTGTGCACAGCAAATACTAATAGTAGTAGACTCGCTCCGTTTAGTAAAGAAATTTTGGCACAGATTCTTAACACAGTTTGTTCCGATGATAAGTCTAGCTGTAAAATGTGCGTGTCTGATGTTTCACAAATTATGTTGTAGTCTGAAATATCTCTTGTGGTTAGCAAAAGGTATCGGTCGCAAGACAGACACTTGAAAATTTGAATAACATGTCTGTCGGCATCCAGGCCACTTATAATGACTAACAATAAATATATTTACCTTATTTCCTGTCTCGTAGCCACATGTATTAACGCAATGAATATTATTTACGCGTTTCGATACTACGTATCGTCATCAGAATATATATTAAAATACAAATCACTCATTGAACGACCTCATTGAGTGATTTGTATTTTCGTATATTTCTGATGACGATACATAGTATTGAAACGCGTAAATAATATTCATTGCGTTAACACATGTGGTCACGAGACATGAAATAAGGTAAATATATTTATTACTTGAAAATTTATAATAATCACAACGACCCGTTTTACTTGGACGGGCAGTATACAGGCCGGCTTATAATTTGTAGCGTTTCGTTCAATTTGAGTGACGGCTTTAAAGCGCCAAGTCTCTAATTTAAGCTTTATGTTGTAAAAATTTGTTATTAAAACCAGTTAACTTGTACTAATCTATCGATAATTTCTTTTGAATGTGACACAAGTACACTGTTTCTAGCACTTTATTTAAGCGCTATGTGTGTGCTTTTTTGTGCGAGCTCGGTCGCTAGTGTAGACTATGTGTTGTAAAAATTTGTTATTAAAACCAGTTAACGTGTACTAATCTATCGATAATTTCTTTTGAATATCTGACACACGTACACTGTTTCTAGCATTTTATTTAAGCGCTATGTGTGTGGTTTTTTGTACGCGCTCGGCCGCTAGCGTAGACAATTTGTTGTAAAAATTTGTAATTAAAACCAGTTAACTTGTACGAATCTATCGATAATTTCTGTTGAATATCTGACACACTCACAATGATGTTTCTAGCGCTTTATTTATGCGCTATGTGTGTGGGTTTTTGTACGAGCTCGTAGTGTTTCAAACGGTCTGATACTTATACCGCCACAAGTGACTTTACTCGCGACAGTGTAGCGTTTCGTCTTTTACCAGTTATGACTTTTTACTCTGTGAACCGGTTGACTTATAATTTGTAGCGGCTAACGCGCCCAATGTCTGGATCTTGTAATGTTTGTAGTTTGTCTAAGACGGCCGTCTGTTTTGTTTTTTGCAGAATCAATGGAAGTATACTCTCACCAGGAGACAGTCGCTGCCGTCGCTTCTTTGACCTATGAATCTCCTTCGTTTGACGAGACGCTGGTTCCTGAGGCGGAAGACAGTTTCATATGGGAAGAGATGTTTAACAATGTGTCATTATTGACGCCACTGCCTGCCACTCCTGACGCCACTAAAACCACCACCGACACAATCGCCTTCGTCGTACGTCTGTTGCGGCGATTTGTAGTTTAATCTAGGCACTTCGGTATGTACGGGACCCGGTTGACGTTTTGTTGGCGTATTCTGCTGCTGCTGTGGTGGCTGCGACTGTCTATTAGTCCTACTCATTACGGACCGCTGCGGTGCTTGTTGTTGTTCCGCGTCTTCGTCTTCGAACATCATGTTGTCTTTGAGTTTTTTCGGATCGCTAAACGCCGAATTGGGAGAAGCTACTATGATATTATTTGGAGCAGATACCTCTGTCATAGTGTTTAAGATAGCTATGCTACTCACGCTACTATTATGTTGTATACTACTTTAATACGTTCGCTAAACCGGCCGCCATGATGAACGAATCGTTGACACTGACAATCGTACTGATTCTCGTCACCCTGGTGTTGATCGTGGCGTCCGTTTTTATGGCGGAGAAACGGATGAAACCGCTACAATATCGAGAACAGTCTATACCGAAGTTTAACGTGCGAGTGCAATACAATCCGTACCCTTCCACGGTGGACCTGGGCAACAGGTACGACTGCAACGCCAAAAGTCTTCACAAATGTCTGATGGACGATGTTACCACGTTTATGGGCTGCAAAGAGTTGACCGTACGCTGCCACCGTTTTAACGAGGATACGAATTTCCACGACAACGGTGTCGTGTCTGTCATTCCAAAGAACGTGGCGCCCAACGAAGGGTACGCGCTGTCGATTGGAACAATAGCGGACAATTGCAACCCGTTCCACGGCGACTTGGTATTGATATCCAACACGGTCGAGTCCGAAGACTACATACTGGGTTGTCGGTGTAAGAATCCCGGCTACATCGGCAACGAAAACGTGTTAGACTCGTGCAACACCGTGCACATATGCGGCGGTAAAATAGACAACATCGACCAGCCGCTGGAGAAGATCAACTGCGTGTGTGACGTGACAGAGACGTCCGTACGCTACAGCGACGGCCTGCCCGTGTGTAAACCGATCACCGTACTCGAGGCGAACGAGAAATTCGACGACTGGTCGCACATCGTACCCTGGAGTTCGGACCGGTTGATCGACAAGCGAGTGTACAACGCCACGGTGCGCGACAACCTAAAGACCAATCGCCTGTTGGATCCGTGCGCCAACTCGTTGACAGACGCCACCCAGCCGATACCGGGCGCGTACTACAACGAAATGCTAAAGACATGCTCTTACACGGACTACGGTTTGCCGGTACCTACCGGTGCGCTCGAACAGAACAAGGACACCGCCACGTCGAAGACTATAGACGGAGCGTTGCCGAGTGGTCGCCACAAGTATCTGCGTATGATCGACAACGTCGGCGGCAAACGTAAGGTTGTCAACGTACGGACTACGGTGAATCTGAACCTCGACACCGGTGGGCCGAGCGATCAAGAGACGGAAGCTAACATAACGTTGCCGGCACCGTTGGGCATCGGCCAACGAGCCCAGTTCTCGCTGAGCACGGCCGATCAGATGCTGGGCGGTCGGTGTACGGGCGTGTGGCCCTACTACGACTGCGTGATGACCGAATACTTTTCTCGCAACGTGTTCGGTGTGCCGACATCCGGGTACCGCGCGCCGCCCGGCGCGTTTCTGTGGGCCACCGAGTACTGGGACAACGCCGAGCGCATAATGTCTTCAGGGCTGGTCGGACAATACACCGGCCTGGTGTTGGACAACAAATATTTGGACGCCACCGGCGACACAATGCTCTACTACGGTATAAAGTTATGCCACAAAGACGAGGTAGAGTGCTACAACGGTATGCTTTCGTTCAACAACAAGGAGGATTACACGCGTCATCGCAACATCTTGACGTGAACCGCAAGGAGTAAACATGGGTTTAAATTATTATACAGTGGTAGTATATAATACACACCACAACTCGACGCGACTCATTACTACAGTCGATACAGTTTTTTGAGGTAACTAGCTCCTGATACTCCTTCCTCGTTTTTTACGATAACTACCCATCGACTGTAAGTCAAAAATCTTAAGCATCCAAATCCTTCGCCGACCAGTTGAATTTCTTCAACACATCGCACAGATGTTGGAACGTCGCCTCTTCCAGGTTCGGCTCGTACTTTCCGATAGCTTTGAGATCATACTTGGTCAGATCGTAATTCGATCCTTTCTCTGTAGTCGTATTCGGAAGTTTAGTCATTCTCACTTTAATGAAGTTGTTGTAGTTCGTCTCGTGCATGGACGGTTCGGTCGGCCTGTTCGGATCGATCGGACGGTTTAGAATCTCAGCGATCAACGCGTAGTGTTGCGTGGACGTGGTAAACATCGGCTCGGCCAGATCGAAGCGCACGCCGTACGGCGCCAACGACTTGGAGATAAACATAAAGTCGGGCGTGCGACAGCCCGAATTGTCGTTGCACGTGTAGAAGCCGGTGTCCGCGATGGGCGACATGTATATGTCGGCGCAGAACACGCTTCTACCCACATTAGACCAGATTTTTGACAACACATTGGAGTCGCCTGCGATTACGTAGTGCGTGACTTTGTATTTGGCTATATACTGTTTGATATAATTCATGGCGCCGATAAAGGACTTTACCTGATCCGTGGACGTCTCGTACCAGAACGTGTAGTTGGCGATCAGCGCGTTCTTGTCGTCGAAAACGAACGGCATCAGTGTCAGCTTGGACAGGCTGGTTTTTGTCCCGTTCACCTCTTTCAAGATGCAGTTCTTCGGGTATCTATCTTCGATATATTTTGATTTAGCCCACCACAACATCCTGTGCCCATTTTTCTGACCCATATACTTGTTCAATATTATGGCGTCGCCGTCACCGGACATGGCACAGTAGTAGGAGCCGGCATACACCTCGCTGCCCTCCAGATAGAGAGCGTTGTCTGCAGACATGAACGGCGCTTTAGACAGTGCCTGTTTTCTGTTGCCGAACAGCAGTTCGTTCGGTCCGTTGCCGTATTGCTTGTTACGAGACGCCAACTGGTTGAACGTGTACACGTCCACTTTCTTGCCTTCCAGCGCGTTAGCTATGCCCACCATAGAGTCGAGACCGTGCGTCCGTTCTGTAGAATAGTGCGCCAGTCTGATCGCCACGTCGGACGCTGCCGAACCTGCAGGTCCCACCGGGCCCGGAGGACCTACAGGTCCCACCGGGCCCGGAGGACCTACAGGTCCCACCGGGCCCGGAGGACCTATAGGTCCCATCGGACCCACTGGACCCGAAGGACTTGTAGGTCCCACCGGGCCCGGAGGACCTACAGGTCCCACCGGACCCGAAGGACCTGCAAGCCCCACTGGACCTACAGCGCCGGTCGCCTTGCGTTCTTTTTGAATAAACAGTAGTAGAATCAATAAGAGCACCAGCAGGACGACTAGAATCGTTATAGCCGCAAGACATCCGTCTGTTGAAGTCATCGGTTGACCATTACTTACGGCCGTGTTTGTTTGATGTCTATATTATAGACTCGTACCGAATAGGTGTAATGTGTCGGCAATTTACCGCGAATTCGCTCCTGGCCGACACTGGTATCGGGACTATATGTCGTTTAAAAAACCTATTAACTAAGTCGCGCGTTAGCGAAAGACACCCCACATTCAAAAGTCGCGTTGTTATATCACTTTGGCGGTCGCCAGGTTGTACATCGCGGTATATAATTTGTCGCGAGCCGCCGCCGAAGAAGAATAATAGCAGTGAAACACCGCGAGCGCGACAAAGACTACGACGGCCAACATTAGAGCCGTTACACAATTCAGTCGGTTAAAGACGAAGGTTTGTGACGGTAAAGTCTGGTTGTTGGCAAAATACATGGCCGTTTCCAACATGGTGGGCAGTTTCAGGTTCAAATCGTTGGTCAACATCACCGGCTGGGTCGTGTCGAACCCATTTATAGACGTGACGCCGCGTTGTGCGGCGTATTTCGGCGCGAACACGTAGCGCATAAAGTCTAGCCAAAACAGGCGTGTAGACGTCTGGTCCACAGGGCTGTTGTACGCCACGCCGCCGTATTCGCGCAACACCCACTGTAACGGGCGTATACGCGCAAACTCTTGCTTTGTTAATCGCATCTATCGGCCCGACGACCACTATCTAGCGTGCTAAAGACTGTATAAAACGGCATGCGGTTATATAGAGGCGTTCAGCTCCGCCGCAGATGGCAAAGAACCCGAGACCCAGTCGTTAAGCGACGATTTCAACAACAGTCCCTTTACGTTCAGCAGCTACTGCGGGACGTAAACTCTGATCGCTGGGACTCATACCTTGAGTCTCTTGAAGTCGACCACGCCTCCGTCTGGAGAGCGGTGAGTAGACTGACCCGCGAGAAGAGAACTCGCAACCCGCTGGAAACCCCGAACGGGGTTGTGTCTTCATCAGAAGGCAAGGCTGAGGTCTTCGCCGACTGCATGGAGTCGCAATTTACCGTTCATCGAGGCGTTTCGGACCCTGCCCACTCGGCAGAAGTCCGGGACTTCCTATCTGGTTATTTTTCTCGCCCTCCTGATGGCCCAGACCTCCCGTTCGACAGAGACGAACTCGTTTCGTCTGTCTGTCGACTAAACCGCCGTCGCGCCCCCGGTCCTGACCGGATCGGGGCCGCTGCATTACAATATCTCCCGGCCTCAGGCGTTGACCTCGTTCTCGAGCTGTTCAACTCTTGTCTCCGGCTACAGTACTTCCCCCGCCTGTGGAAAAATGCCAACATCGTTATGGTTCCTAAACCCCGCAAGCCGCGCATGCTTCCTGAAAGCTATCGGCCAATATCTCTCTTGCCAGTTATCTCGAAGGTGTTCGAGCGGCTCCTGCTGGCCCGCATCTCGCCGTTGTTGGATAATTTTATCCGCAACGAACAGTTCGGGTTTCGCAGAGAGCACTCGACCACGCTTCAACTAGTCCGCGTGGTAACGCAACTCTCTGACGCCACCAACAGGCGAGCGGCTACGGCCGCCGCACTGCTGGACGTGAGCAAGGCCTTCGACAAAGTCTGGCACGAAGGTCTTCTCTTTAAACTCGCTAACTCCCCCTTACCATCGTCCATAGTGTTTTTCCTCCGGTCGTATCTCAGCGACCGAACCTTCAGGGTGAGCGTCGACGGAACCTGCTCTGCAGTTCGTCCTGTCGCCGCTGGCGTACCCCAGGGATCTGTCCTCGGCCCCGTTCTGTACCTCGTGTACACGAACGACCTGCCTGTTTTGCCCGGAGTCACGTTGTCTTTGTTCGCTGACGATGCAATGTATCATTACAGCTCTGTGTCCCCGCGTTTTGCGAGTACACAGTTGCAGCGTCAGTTGGACCAGCTTCCGGACTGGCTACGGAAATGGCGGGTGACGATCAACACGGAGAAATCCGAGGCGATCTGTTTCACTCGTAAGTCCATCTCCCGATGCCAGCCCCTCTCCCTTGAAGGGAGGCCTATCGCCTACAAAGAGTCGGTGAAGTATCTAGGCGTTCGTCTAGATCGTCGCCTTTGCTTCAACGCCCACGTGACGGACACCCTTGCCAAGGCTCGCGGCGTCCGAGCCAAACTTTACCCATACCTCGCGTGCCGCAGCCCCCTGGCGCTGCGCACGAAAGTTACCCTCTATCTGTTGTTTCTCCGGTCTGTATTGACCTATGCGGCACCTGTATGGTGGTCACTTGCCTCCGCCACCAACAGGCGTAGGCTGGAAAGTTTCCAATCCAGAACCCTCCGTTCCTTGTCGGGATCTCCTTGGTTTGTTAGAAACAGTGTAATTCGAGGAGGTCTACGAGTTCCTGCTCTCTCAGCCTTTGTCTGGTCATTAGCTGCGACTCTCTTTGCCGCAGCTGAGACCTCTTCCTTCCCTTACCTCAGAACCATCAGCACCACGCAACCACCTCCCCCTGTCCGGGTCAAACGCCCTCGGGCGATTCTCGATGACCCGCCATAAGTTTAAGTAAGTTGCTTAAACCTCACTTTGTATACTCACCATCTGCCCATGCCCCAGAATTTACCTGCAAAGCTGTTTCCTTCCTCCCTTCCTAGTATGCCGACCGCGCTGAATGCCGCTGCTACGCGCTATCACTGGCACGGAGGCTCTCTGCCTCGCGGGGAGCGACCGACGCCTCACGGCGTCTGCACGCAGGACTGGGAACGCGCGACATCTGTCGCCTGAACCCGTCCTTGCGGCAGTGCCCACTGATTGCTGTAATATTTAAAATAAATAAAAATTGAAAACCTTTCTCCCCCGCCTTCTCAGTTAACTGGTTGGCGGTTGTCCATTCCTATTTTATTCTAGGTTACCTGTCGAATGAACCAGAACTATGTCTATCCACAGGCAGCCATTTGGCTCGTCCCAGATGCTGCAGTCATGCACCGGGTGCAAAGACGCCCCGCTACTACAGTGCTACATGCTACATAGAGGCGTTCATTTGCACGGAGTGACTGTACATTGATACAATGTCCAGTCAACAGATAACGGACTCGCAAACTCTTGCTTGGTTAAACGCATCTATCGGCCCGACGACTACGATCTAGCGAGTCAAACGGTATACGGTTATATAGAGGTGTCCATTTGCTGTCTAATTAACACGGAATGACTGTACACTGATCTCCGTCGTGTACATACAATGTCAAGAATCAACCGATTCACAGTAGACTTTATGTCTTCGGACGACGACGAAGACGAGGACTGCTGTTCGAATGCCACAGTCGCTCTAGAATCGGAGAAACCTTCGACACCTTTGCCGCCACTAAACCCCGTTTGCCCATCGATCGATCCCGAGGATGAATCTTATACAGCCATCGCTACTGTTAGTGACAACAACAGCGATCGTTGCACATCGCCGCATCAGGCGAAAAAGCGAAAACAACTGCCGCAGCAGGTGGACCAAACGGACGCCAAAAAAATACATCAACCCGATGAACGTGTAGGATCTCCGCCGAGCCATATACTTCGAGACACGGCGCCAGTACCCAAGGTCACGGCAGCTAAACACAAGAGACGCGTGACAAACGACGACGCGGCCGGAGTAGAACGTAAGAGAAAGAAACGGATAAAACGAGACCCAGTCGTGTGTACCACGGCAGACGAGATGGTGCGTGCGGCGTGCCTCAATATACACAACACCGAGAGTATCGACATGATGGAGTGGAGCGAGGCGGTACTGTTGTGTCTGGCTTCGCCCACGGCGTACGGCGTGTTGGACCGGCTCAGTTGGTCAGACGTGCAGACGATTTGCGCCGACAACGAGTGGGGCGTGAATATCTCGTCGGCCATCAAACAGCACCTATCCAAGAGCGATACGTTGAACACGCTGTTGTGCCGCAACCGGAGAGAAAAGGTGCGGAGACAGTATTTAACGACCTCGCAGACGCACATGTTTTACGAGACCCCTTATGTGAACATGAAACTCTTAAAAACATATTCACCAATTATTCAAGTGTACGCTCGCACGAAATTTAATAAAGTGCTGTTGCACCCGAGATCATAGCGGCTACACCGCTGTGGTATAATTTGGTATAATAAGTTTATGTGGATGTTACACACATGTATGCGTATATTTTTGGTACAATAAATTTGTGTCTGTGAAAAATAATCACGTTATTATTTATTTTTATCCGTTCCTATGCCTTTATATACTTATACTTTAGTCTGTAGCACTAGTATTAGTGTCAGCTTTATCAATTACCATATGTTCGACCTCCCCATCATCTTCAGTGTCGTGCGGACGAGTCAAGTTTAGACGCACGTTGGCAAATTGTCGGTCGGTGAGGCGGTTAAACTCGTCTCTGATGTACTTGAAATCGGTCTTGATGTACCGTTTTGTAGTCTCTACCGACTTGTGCTGCAGAAACAGCTGTATAGCAGGTAGATTCTTTGACGTCTCGGCCATTATTGAGGCCAACATGTTGCGGCACGAGTGTATGCCGAACCCGAGCGGTGGACTCGAGCCGTTGGCTTTGTAGTACGCCAGGCGTATACGGTTGGCCAACGTTTTCGGTGTCACATAAAACAGACAGACCGTTATGGACGAGTCTGTGTAGGCCGCGTACTCGGCACTGTACAATTCAACCAGTTTGTCTGTAAACTTTATCAGATGAGTGGTGTAGATAGGCCGCCAGTAGATGGGCTCGTCGTTGATGACCGTCTGCTTCCGTTTCACGTTCACAGTGTGCTGTCGGGTCTGCAGTTGGTACAGCGTGAACCTGGTAAACTGGAGAATCTCCATTGTGCGGAGACCGGTGTAAAAGGCCACCAACAGAGGTGCCGTGTATTCGAACCAATTATCCAACAGATACTTGAACAGTCGCGTGAAATTCTCGGTGGTCACGATTCGCGTGTGCGTACGACCTGTGAATACCGACGGATCCGTCTGTATGGACACTGCACCGGGCGGCCCGAAGGTACCGTTCCGTCGCGCGATTTTAAAGTACCGTATGGTCGTGTTTAGCGCATAGTTACGCACTCTACAGTAGCCGATAAACATTTTCGCCCGACGCTCGTAGTCGGGCTCGTCCAACAGACACAGTTCAGTCACGATGCTGTTCACCGCCTTGTTTACGGGCGGTTCCCGTGTGGGTCGTATGACAGATTTTTTCTTTGATGGTTCTGACAGTGCGCGTTGTATAATTTTGGCCGCTTCTTCTGCCGACACAGCGTCTAGTAACGCGTTTAGCCTGTTTTCGTCTATACGTCTCACGCCCGGCTTGTAGTCGGACGCCTGAACGTTTGCCATAGTTGTTAGCAGAGGTAGAACGGCCGTTGTAGACATACGCAGAAACACAAGTGTTCTGCCCAATTTTTACCACACGTTAGACACGACTGTATCGCTGTCGATCGGTGACACATGTTTGTCGATACTATATATACAGGAGGTTTGGACGAACGCGGCGTGCCCTAAACGGCAAGTGGACAGATCATCACAACGTTGCGACACCACGGTGTTTGTACTTTTCTGACAAGCAAATATGTGACAATGACGCTATAGCCGACATTCAACGAAAAATTTAAAGTACACCGCAATCGTACTCCGTGCTAGCCGACACTGTCAAATAAATTTTAGCTAAAAACGCCACATATTGTCGACTAGTCTAGCTGACATTCACTACTGTACAATCACTGTTTTGTAATTTTACTGCTAGCCGACACACGCCGTTACGGACTTACCATCTGATGCGTGCAGGAACTCTAGTCTAAACAAGTGTACGACTAGTTTAAGCGAGGATTCAAGAGATAATGACAGTTTTTTGGCATAACAAAAACAACTTTATTTAACATTAAAAATATAAAGCATACAAATCACTAGCATTAAAAGTATATTATATACAAATCACTTAGTTTATTTCCCATTCCTTTTGGTGTGACATCATGGCGTGTGTCTGTTTACTGGTGCACGCCATCGTCTTGTTGAGGTGTAGGTGGTACGGACACGACGGTGAATTGTAGATGCGACAAAGATCACTGAGGCGAGGAGCGTCTTCCAATGGCGTGAAAAGATGCCGCGGTATCCACAACTTATTTATCAGTATGTTCATTTTCTATTTATTGTTGACGATCACGGGCCGGTCCTTATTGAATAAGTTGCTTATACAGTCGCGCAGCGACACTTCGTCAATGACACCGTCATTCCACTCTATTCCGTGCACGTGTCTCACTGTAAAGGAGTTGCTCGGAACGCTCGGTATATCGCCAGGCGGAGATTTTACGACAATCCACGCATGAGGTGCTCCGGCACACTCCGCGGTGAACTCTTTTATAATTGTATCGTTATTCGCGCTTTGTGAAACTCGCTGACGATAGATTGTTTCTGCGACGGCTGCTTGGGAGTCGAAGAGTTTCGGTGTCTGTATACACGGCGTTTCGATGCTGGCGGCGGTGGTTGTAGTGTTAGTTTTTCTTCTTTTTCACTACAAGTATTAAGCATTTGCCTATTCCGTAGTTCTAGTTGTAACTCTAGCAAACTACGGATCCGACGCATTAAGTACGGCATCGGCAACGGCTGCTCCGTACTGTTGAATTCTTCTAACTGGTTCAGGAATTCGGCGGCTGCAGAAATCATATTGATCGATGCGACGCGATGCGCTACTGACTGTGTCTGAACGTATACTGACTCGCATCGCGACGGCCACCGGTATTTATACCCGTAAGCTTAGTGAAAAACAAACAGAAAATCGAATCAAATTGGGTCGATTTATTTCTTAACCACTGTCGGCAACACCAGTACCGGACCTGATGTCGTTGTAGTGCCGCCCGTGAATCTTGCCGCGCTCGGCTGTTGGGCAATGTTCAATGCGACCATCGTGGTTATAAGCACGATGAGCGACAACATGAACAGAAACGTAAAGTTCACAGTCAACGTGATGCCGTTCTCGCCCAGCTGGGAGCGTAGTATATCCTTAAACCGAGTGTCTCGGTCTTGTTTTACCGTGTTTTCATCGCTCATCGTGTTGTCGTCGTCTCACTCTTTATACTTTAACCGATTCAACCACGCCTCTGTAGCTATCTTTAACAAACGTAAACACTAGAATCACCGGAGACGGAGTCAGCGTTCGAGCTAGCGATATTAGGCTTGACACCGCTAGCTACTGAATCCATAAAGCACTAGCGACAACTAAGAAGATTACAAGTCCGTCGAATTATGCAGTAACTATAGCCTATTCTCTGTCGTGAATGTCGGCTACACTAGCCGACGTGAGCGGTGAGAAATGCAAGCGATATAAAAGCGAGACGCCGAGGCAATACTTGTGACGATCATAAAATTTCTCGACCAAACCGCGCGGAATCTCGCTCGAAGTAATGGCGGAGTGGTAAATGTTGACATTTACCAAGGCGCTTGGTAAGAGTCCGAAGTGGAATCATTAAAAATTATTTTTCGGGCTTTTACCAACTCACTATGGTAATTGTCAGGTTCTACCGGTAAATGTCAGGTTACACTGCTCTCCGGACTTTTACCGTAACATATATACACACACACATACATACATACATACATATTTCCTTTGTAAGTAACTCGTTGAGTTTCCTGCAGGTCTCCCATGTAACATCTTCAAATAAATACACTGCAAGTAGGTTTATTTTCACCTGACGCACGTTTCACAGAAATTATTCTGTCTCTTCTTGTAATTATTCTGTAATTACAATTCAAACAAATCTCGAAGAGACAGAATAATTTCTGTGAAACGTGCGTCAGGTGAAAATAAACCTACTTGCAGTGTATTTATTTGAAGATATTCTATGTTTGTTTAAAGTGAGATACAAATTTATCGTTTTAAAAGTAAAGGCGTCATTAAGCTTTATTTAACCGACAGTCTATTGTAGGACATAGGCTATAATTATGCAAGGCTGTAGTATGGAGGCTGTTTATGCAAGCTGAGTTATTTAATAAATTATTTACCTTAAATTATCCGCCGTGTGATTTCTTGTAACTTCGTCTATTACGTGTTTCAGAGCTTATGCTCCATCATCAGATATTAAAAAAGATAAAACTATCACTCTTGCGAGATCGTTAAGTAGTAAAAAATGTCAAAATTTGCATGTGAACCGTACGCGGATTTGGGTGCGCACCCGTTCAAGTTCGTTCTGCTACTGAGCGGTTGCTACCTTATCGTAGCCCCAGCGAGCAGACTCAAGGCGGTATCGTACAATCGGTTGGATTCAAAGTTCAGGTGGTCATTTAACACGATATCGCGACTCCTTGGGTTTGCATATGCACTGTAAATTTCAAATTCCTCCAAGGCATTCATGAAACGGCCCTTCTTACACACATGTAACGGTATTAAATTGGAACTAAAATCTGTGTAATTATGACTGTGTGAAGTCAGGTGTCGGGCGTAATTTGATTTGATGTTGTCAATATTTCTTATTTTCTTGGGTAAATGTTCTCGAAATCGTTTAAGGAAACCTCTCCCAGTCTGTCCAATGTAGAAGCACTCGCAATCATTACATGTTAACTTATATATGCCAGTTTTCTCTTCTGGAGGCGTGTGTTTTTTCGGTTTGAGAATATCCAGTAACTTATTATTAGTCCTGAATGAAATAGTGAAACTATTATTATTCAATATAGAAGACAAAACTTTAGGCATAAAGCTAGTGTAATTAGTAGATATAAAAAGTTTTTGCGTGTTGCTGTTTATTCGGGGTTTAAGCATTCTTTTTCATGTTTTCTCAACAGTTTGTCAATGGTTAGACTATTGTAACCATTGGCAACCGCGATATATTTTATGACATTTAGCTCATCACGAAAGTCATTATCATCCAAAGGAACTGTCAATAATCTATGAATGAAACTATTGTACGCTGACATTTTATGTGAAAAAGGATGATGAGAGTCTGCGTGTATTGTGGTGTCAGTGGTAGTCGGTTTCCTATAAATGTTGAACTTTAGTGTATTCATCTGACGAGTGATGGTTAAATCTAGAAAGTTTATCTTGTTATCAACCTCTGTTTCAAGAGTAAACTGGATGTTTCTATTTATTTTATTTAAACAGTTTTTAAATAATTCGATTTGTCTTATAGTACCATCAAAAATTAAAAACCTATCTTCTACATACCGTGCATAAAATATTATTTTATTTGCATATACATTATTGTTCAACAAGTGAGTATTCTTATAATAATTCAAATAAATATCGGCCAGTAGGCCGGAGAGGGGTGAGCCCATAGCTAGGCCATCATCTTGAATGTAAAACGAGCCATTAAAAGTGAAATAGTTTTGTTTCAAGACAACCTCGAGTAAATTAATTAACTCATTTATCGTCTGTGTGTTCATGCAACTATTGTCAGATAAATTGTTTCTCAAAATCTGTAATGTATCTATGACTGGGATGTTTGTGTATAAATTAGTTATGTCGAACGACGCCATTTGTGGTTAGGTTGTAGCTCAACAGATTTAATTTTATTAATAAAATTATTGTTGTTCATAATACTATGATTATTACGTAATTATAGTTTTGTTTATTATATTTTACGTAGTTATTTCTCAGTTTTGGTGTTGCTGAAGTTCATATTGTTTTACGAATTGCTTAGCCTACTTATTGTTTTACAAATTGCCTATCCAAATAAGTCACATAAGATGTTCAACTAGGTCAACGTAGGTCAGATGTGACGAACGATCGTTACACGGCACTTTCGTTTGCGGGAGAATACAAGTGCGTAAGCGCTGACTAAGCACATCACTAATGTCCCAGTAATTCTGTAAACCTAATGGTGGCGGTATCTTCGTAGGTGTACAACACGAAATTAGCCGTTGTTACAAGGCTTTTGTAGGGTTTTTTTTTTTTTTTTTTTTTTTTAATTTATTGGAGATCTGTAAGCTGTTCGACTGAGCGAACATTTAACAAATTGGCTGACAACACACACAGGATTATGAAGAGCTGACCATTGACAGCTCTTCTGGTTTTGATAATAGATTAAAGAGGTAACAAAATACAAAACTAAATGATAAAAACATGTAAACAAATGAACAAAAGTCACTATCACTTCCTGCTGGCATGATACAATAAGTTCAAACATTAAACACTGGGCCCATAAGGCACATATACAGGTTGACATTAACACGTATGAATGACACGAATACAAAAACATACAGAACAGATATCACAGACAGTACAATACAGAAAATACAGAGAATACATTATGAGTTAAACCTGAATGGTAAGTCTAATAGTTTGTGTCTTTTTAGTCTATAAATATCTTCACTGTTGTCTAACAAGTTAATAGCCAGGTGGTTGGGATGCTGTTCTAGTTTGGAGATGTGAGTCCTGCAGAGGCGCATGATTTCTTCTTTCACGGTTGAAACTTTGAGGTCGCGGTGTATAGAGTTATTTGAGACAAACCAAGGAGCGTCGACTATTGATCTAAGTGTTTTGGACTGAAAGCGCTGGATAATCTCAATATTACTTGTACTTGCAGTACCCCAAAGTTGAATACCATAAGTCCATACCGGTTTAAGCACGACTTTATAGATCAAGAGTTTGTTGACGAGACTTAACCGTGATTGTCTGCCTATAAGCCAATAGATGTTTCTGACCTTGTGATTAAGTTGAAGCTTCTTAGATGTTATATGTTTTTTCCATGTTAATCTCCTGTCCAGATGCATCCCAAGGTACTTAGCACTTTCAGCTTGCGGTACTGGTTGACCGTTAATTGTGACTGGAGGGCAGTTTGCCTTACGTGTGGTGAAGGTAACGTGGACTGACTTGGATGAATTGATTTTTATGCGCCAATTATCAAGCCATAACTGAACGCTGTTTAATGATTCTTGTAGTATAAGAGATGCTATTGAGGGGTCGGAGTGTGTCGCTAGGATCGCTGTGTCATCGGCGTAGGTAGCAACAGTGGTTTCACTTGCTGACGGTAAGTCCGAGGTGAACAGGAGGTAGAGCAGAGGACCCAGGACACTACCCTGCGGAACACCCGACCCCACTGGTAATAGAGGAGAAGTAGCATCGGAGTACTTGACTTGAAACACTCTGCCCACTAAGTAGGAATGTAAGATACGGTAACAATTATGTGGCAGATTTTTCTTTATTTTATATAAGAGTCCAAGATGCCAGACTTTGTCAAATGCCTGGGAAACGTCGAGAAACACACCTGAGCAGAACATCTTCGATTCCAGCGATTTATTGATAACATTTGTTAGTCTGTGTATTTGATCTACCGTAGAGTGCTTTTCTCGAAAACCAAATTGGTGATCGGGAATTAGGTTGTTTTCTACAATTGTTGGCATAAGTCGTTTTACAAACAGCTTTTCAAAGATCTTACCAAGTATCGGTAGAAGGCTTATGGGTCGATAAGAAGAGGGCTCTTGAGGGTTTTTACCAGGTTTTAAGACCATGATAACTTGAGCCGATTTCCAGAGAAGAGGAAAGTATTCGAGTCTGAGTATGGCATTGAAAATGTATGTTATTAGTACAACGCCTTTGTGAGGCAGCTCCTTTAGAACTTTCCCCGATAGCAAATCAATGCCGGGAGCCTTTTTACTTTCAAATTATACAAGATTATTTCCTTGATTTCCTTAACTTTAAAAGGCTTAATAGGTAGAGTCATTTGGAGCGGGGAGTGTAAGTATCTTTGTACCTCTTCATCGAAAGAGACGTTCTTGCTGGCTTCAGGTTGAAAAACGTTGACCAAATGTTCGGCAAAAGTCTGGGATTTCTCTGTATTGCTGCGCGCCCAGCTACCATCTGGTTTATGTATTGGTGGTATTTGTAATAGTGGCCTTTTTAATCGTTTAGTAGCCTTCCACAGAGAATAATCAGTACTTTCATTTGGTGACAGATTTTCTAGATAATCCTGAATCCCTTCATTCTTTAGATTTTCCAACAATCGTTTAAGTTGTCTGGCCGCGGAATTCCACTTTCTTTTATCATCCGGATGATGAGTATGCTGCCAAATTCGTCGCAATTTACGCTTCTCAGCTAATTTCTTCCGGACAACCAGAGGAAGGTTCAAGTGCTTATTCTTCGCTGTATTGCAAGGTGTAGCTTCCCAGGCTGATTTTTGAAAAGTACTGGTGAGAGAATTTACAGCCGCATCCAATTCAGCAGGCGTGTGGAGTGGAAGTTCGAGCGAGATATTATAATTTACAAGCTCTCTAAAGTAATCCCAGTCAGTAAGACGATTTGTGAGTGTTGGTAGACTTTCAGACTCAATTATAGTATTGCTAATAGTGGCAATAATTGGAGTGTGGTCAGAGGACAAATCAAGGCAAGATTCAACTTTGTAGTATTTATGAGACAAGCCTCGTATTAAGAAGAAATCAATTAGGTCAGGTATTTTATTTGTGTCAGAAGGCCAATAGGTTGGTTGACCAGTGGACAGAAAGGACAGGGATTCTTGTCTAATGACGTTATATAAAATTCTACCTCTTGGATTAGCTAATCTCGAACCCCATTGCGGGTGTTTTGCGTTAAAGTCACCTCCCACCAAAAAACGTGCACCAAGAGTTCCAAGAAAAGAGCTGAAGTCAGTTTCATTGATTCTGTGTTTTGGGGGACAGTAGACTGCAGAAACAATTAGAGGGCCTCTTTGATCTTCAATTAAAACGTTGGTCGCCTGTAGGTGAGCAGTTTTGACGTTAGAGAAGAGATAATGTTTTATATTGTTTCGGATTAACAGAGCGGTTCCGCCACGAGCTGTCCCGTCCGGATGTTGGGTATCATAAACAGTAAAGCCTGGAATCCTAATATGGCTTCTGTCTGTGAAGTGTGTCTCAGATATAAGCATTACGTCTAATCTGTTTTCAAGAAGAAAAGCTTTGAGTTCTAGGGTGCGTTGAGAGAGTCCATTGGCGTTCCATAATCCAATCCTGTAATTGTTATTCATTATTAATTAGAAAGTTTATTGACAAGTGTTGTAAGGAGATTAAGCATGACGCTATTTTGCTGCATGAGTTGACTGAACATAGTCTCAAATTTTGTCAGGAAGTGTGAAAAAGTGATGTCCTCATTTGCTGTCTGTTTGAGATTGCTGTCATAAGGGGGCGATGATTCTGAGTGTTTCGGTAGTCCTGCAATTTGAGCGTAAGTAGGAGAAGAGACGTTACGGGTATTCATGTTCTGTTCCGTGTTCATAGTCCTAAACATTGAAGGGGTTCTCCTAGGTGTGGAGTTTCGTACGGGGCTTTTTCTGGCCTGCAGGTTTTGATAAACTTCACAGCCCTTATAATTAGCTGTATGAGGACCATCACATAATGCACATGTGGCTGGTGTATCCTTAGATTTGGAACAAGTTGCGGAGTTGTGTTCACCTCCGCACTTGACACACTGGAAAGGTTTCCTACAATACGTCTTACTGTGACCGTATGACTGACAACGAGTGCACTGTATGATAAAGTTTTTTCTCCGAGGTGGTTCTACAGCAATCTGCATGTTACCTAAAGACCTTAGGCTATATATTTGTTTATTGTTTGCTGCAGGTTCAAGATCAACAAAGAAGAGAGGGAGGGGTGTTTTCTCGACTCTGTGTCGAACGTTGATTATGTTTCTGACCGAGTGTCCTTTTTCTTTTAGTGCTTCTTTAATAAAGTGTACACCGATGCTAGGATGAATGTTTCTTATGACAACCCGGTATGCTCGCTGGTCTTTAATTTGATAAGTATGGTAAATAATTTTTTCGTCCTCGAGGTGACGAATTAATTTTCTGTAAGAATCAGGTGCAAAAGTGTTGATTTTCACCGTATTGTCATCGAACGATTTAGTAGTGTACTGTTCTGATTCCAA
The DNA here is from genome assembly GCA_034769895.1 of Magicicada septendecula. Lineage (NCBI taxonomy): Eukaryota > Metazoa > Arthropoda > Insecta > Hemiptera > Cicadidae > Magicicada > Magicicada septendecula. The sequence continues at coordinate 37,540,080 of CM068369.1, forward strand.
AATTGCTGTAAGATTATTGATCATTTCACTGTAATTGACGATACCATGAAGGTATACAGGAGGAGGTCTAGGTACTTTCGGCTGAGCTAAGACTTGAGTAGGTTGGACGTCAACAGGGTCATCTATAGGTAACACCGTAAATCTATTGTGGTCATTAAGCTGAGTGTGTGTTTCAGATGTGTTTTCTGAAGATTGACGACTTCTTTTTCGTTTTTTCACCATCTGCCAGCTGTGGGATCCGTTTTGTGTGAAATCAACATTAACATTTCTGCCTGGCTGTTGACTGTTATAGGATTGAGGGGCATTTTGTGACATTGGAGGTACTGAAGTTCCTGAGTGGACTGTAGGAACAGGTTCAACGTTAGTTGACAGGCCTGGTTGCTGATAATTCATTATTGTATGTTGACAAGTTGGACACACACTAGCACACAACCACACACACACAGCGCACGCACGCACTGGAAGTCTAAACAGACACAGTATATACAGATTAGATAAATGTTAAACTAAGATGATAAACTATATTCATAATTTTGTAGGGTGAACTTCTTTAAAACAAGTTAAACTTTGTTGTCAACTTCGATCTGAGGCTTTCACGACCGGGGTCAACATTATTTAAACGAGTGTAATCCGGGCTGTTAGGCCGTGGTCTCATGGTGTAGCCGGGCTGCTTGGCCGTGTTCTCATGGTGTAATCCGGGCTGTTAGGCCGTGGTCTCATGGTGTAGCCGGGCTGCTTGGCCGTGGTCTCATGGTGTAGCCGGGCGGTTAGGCCGTGGTCTCATGGTGTAGCCGGACTGCTTGGCCGTGTTCTCATGGTGTAGCCGGGCTGTTAGGCCGTGGTCTCATGGTGTAGCCGGGCTGCTTGGCCGTGGTCTCATGGTGTAGCCGGGCTGCTTGGCCGTGGTCTCGTGGTGTAGCCGGGCTGCTTGGCCGTGGTCTCGTGGTGTAGCCGGGCTGCTTGGCCGTGGTCTCATGATGTTAGAACCAGACGTTTCGGCCGGAGCATCGGAGGCCATCTTCAGTGTTAAAATATTGTGGTAAAATATTGTTCGCCAAATAACCCCTGCCACAATATTTTAACACTAACACTAAAGATGGCCTCCGATGGTGAGGCCTAACAGCTCGGCTTGCTTACGTTCGTTCAAATAATCTGTTGGCAACGTTTCGGACACTGTAAGCGCCTAGTCATATGAGCAAGACGGGATAGTCACTGTAGGTAATGTATTGAAGGCTTGAGACTTGAGATGAAATAAAGACACTGAATTAATATACTTTTCAAAAATATATTAAACAGAATGCAACGCGAAACAGCATTTTGTTAAAATGCAACAGTATTTAGGATTAAACGTTTTTAAGTAACTACTTCCAAATTGAACAGTTCTTCTTCTTCTCCTCTTCAAGGATTACGTTATATAAACCTGTTCCGGCACCCATCTCATCATCGGACGACCCACGTCTCGTCTACCAATGGCTTTATAGTTCAGTGCCCCTTTCGGCAATCGATCCTCTGTCATCCTTTGCAGATGAACCCCCATTGTCTTCTGTAAATTGAAATAATTTTAATTATGTCCTTTACTTCGAGTTCTACTCTGATATCCTCATTCCTTATTCTGTCTTGTAATGTATAATTTAAAGTATTTCGAAGAAACTGCATTTCGGCACTCTGAATCTTGCCGCTTTTCTTTTTTGTCATGACCCACGCCTCACTTGCATAAGTCAACGTGGGTATTGTATTTGTCTTATAAAATTTAATCCCTGTGCCGTGTCTTGTTTTAGTTCTAAGATTTCTATGAATTGTTCCACAAATATTCCTAAATTGACTTATCTTTGCTCTTATAGCATATGCAGATTCATAGCTTACTGCACAGCCGAGATATTTGAAACCCCTCACTTGTGTATTACTACCTCGATTTAATAATTTATCTCCACTCATGAAGTTGCGTTGTCGACAGGTTTCATCACGATCATCTTCACATCACCGTATAGGCAAGGTGCTGCCTGTTCCGCCTTCAAGGACCCTCTAGCTATCTCTTCTTGGGTCTATCCACATACGTGTCCCATAGGTTCTATACGTTTGTATTGCCAGACTTGTCGTATTCAGGTTCATAGCTTACTGCATAGCCGAGATATTTGAAACAGCTCATTTGTTCTAAAGTGCTGATGTTTATAACTATCTTAGTCCTCACTGGATAGTTACCTTTAAAGGCCATGGTTTCGGGTTTTCTTACTGAAATTGTCAGTGAGAACTCTCTTCCCACTTCTTGTAATTGAAACATAGCTCTTTGTAAATCATCCTTAATTATCTTGAATAAGAACTACGTCATCGGCATATAGCAGGGAACCCATACAAATTGATTTGTTCAGCTGTATTCCCGAAGACACTCTGGTTTCCTATGCTCTCAACATGTCGTCAATGTAAAATTAAACAGTTAGTTACCAAATTTAATTGAATTTGCAGAATAGCTAACACTAAGAGTAAAAACCTTCTGAATTGTGTTCGCTAGACGGAACTACCGAAAATCTACTTTTTCGATTACATGGTAATCAAATGGCACAAAGGTTCATATAGATTTTAAGTATTATTTAAATTACTTTATTCATTTATTTTGAGCCATATATTATGTAAAACAAACTATTTTCACTATTTACAGATATTTTTGTTATATGGGGTAGTCGTTTAATATAACGTTATTTACGAGTCACTTTATCTATAAAAAATTGGTACTATATTCTTATAAAGAAACTGAACACCAGATAATCCTCTCTTCCTCCTCAACCGATCCCCACCATTAATGATACTATATTTATACTTTCATAGAGTTATAGTTTTATTATATGTAATTTCTAACGTATCTTATCCTTCAAAATTAAATATTCGTACTTTACTTGATTTCAGCACAGCAATTTTCAAAAAATCACCCTCTCCCCCTTCAACTACCCGCTCCATTTATAATTATCTCATTTACCATTTTACAATGGATTAATATGGCTTTATTTTCGGGGTACTTATTTATTAAAATTAAGTACTTTACTCTTGTTAAAACGTAAAAGGTTGCAGGTAAACTACCCCTCCCTCCTAACCAAACAACCTGGTTCCCTGGCAACAAAATTATTTTATTTTTAACAATTACCATTGTTTGAAAAATGTTAAACGAATTTTTAAGTACTTTACTCTTGTTAAAACGTAAAACGTTGCAGGTAAACTACCCATCCCCCTTAAGCGATCTTCTCTAAAATCAATAGGTCTTGAGTCCTCTACAACTCGGACACATCTGCAAAAACTTATTTGATTCTGTTTGAATTTGCGGTAGTTATCGTTCGCTATAGAAAAAATTCTTCACACAGACACTTTTCGGAAAATGACTTTTCTTCATGTTTTGAGGGTAGTACAATCAGAATCAGCCCTTATCTCGAACATGATTTTTTCGCGATTACTATATTTCCATTTGATTACGGAACATGGAAGTAAAAAAGGGTTACTACTATATTAGCGTACTGAAAAAATAATAAAACAGCCTAAAAAGTAAGAGATTAACAAAATTCATCAACTTTTCGACCCTCTGGGGGAGGGGGGAGGTCCGGACCCGTTTGCTCCTCCATAAATACGTCCCTCTTTATTTTGAGACATAATATAATTTGTAAAAATATAATATAAGGCGTTAGGTAATTAACAGAGGAACAATTTAAAAAAAAACGAGTGTTACGGATTTTGTCAGCGTTTCAACAAGCAGACGACAGACAAATTCTCTGGCAAATGATACAGGCATGCTGACGGAAAAGTTAACGGAACACGTTACAGGCGCGAGGCACACACACACACACACACACACACACACACACACACACACACACACACATGCCTCGAGGCAGTTTCCAAGTTCAAGGGCCTCGAGGAGCCGTGACGAATCAAGAATTGCACGCTACGTCGCGGCACTCACTGCGCGGCGGCCACTTGTTTCACGACCGTGGGATATCTCGTGATGCTTCACGTCATTGTTCGAGCCTTTATCACCTCCACTCTCCCTCTCAAACGGTTACTATGTTCCAACCTGCAAAACAGAATAGCCTACTTCATTCTTTTGATTGTTTTGTGTGGGTATGTGTTTGCGCGCGCTCGCGCGTTTATGTTGATTGGCGTGCAGTGTATAGAAACGCTGAATGGGAAAGAAATAAAAGGCGAGGAAGGACGAGACCAAGGAAAGAGAGAGAAAGGGGGAATGTGAGGTAATTATCGTCAATTTGCGTGCTCGTCGTAGGACGTGGTCTGCTGAGCAGTTGGCACTCAACTATAACTTGATATGTGCACAAACTTTCTTCCTTAATTAAACCTGCCGCTACATTAAGTTCAGAACAGTGTCTGCATTGGCATTACTCCTGTTTTTATGGTCGCTGCATCACTTCGGTTTTTACGTTCTGGCAATTATTTGAATCTGCAACTATAAAATGATTAAAACTAGCCAGTTTGCATTCACGAGGGGTTAATATTCTGACAAACATATATACCTGTTTCTGTTGAAGAATACATTTACTTTTCGTCCGTGGTCCACTGTTTTGTTCAAAAACAGACGTTTCGGCAGAACTATCGATTGCCATCATCAGGGTAAAAATAGAGCTACACTAACGTAGGATGGGTACACGTTAGAGACCACAGTACCGTGGTTAAGGCTAGCGGTCCAGTGAACACCACTCATACTTATAAATTCGCCAATTGTCACGAAGCAGTCATAAATCACGAGCAGCCAATCAGGAAGAAGAAGGTATATTAGAGGCTCGCAACACGCCATGCCAGAGAGTACATAATGACAGGCTTTCACCAAAAGTATGAGCATCTGTTGCCGGTCATTACCTACGCTATTCCCGTCTGGGGTTACCTCGCAACCGTTCATAAAAGAAAGTTGCAAAGCGTTCTCGATAGGGGTCTTTGGCTAGCGGATAAACATGCTGCCTATCTGTTCCCTTCTCGACTTTTGAGAAGAGGACTCGGTGTCCGCTCCTTGGAAGACACCGCAAGGCGACTTGCACGTAAATTTGACGTCCGAGCGCGAGGACCCAGACAAACCCTCTCATAGCTGGCCTTGGCAAGTACCGAACACGTCCAGGTGATTCTTGGAAACGGCCTCGGCAAATACTGTACTAGTCGACCTAGTACGAGCATGCCGTTGTAGCGGCCACTAAATAAATAATAATATTCCGTCTGGACAGGATCACTAGGCATGAGCCCCTACCGGAGGCTCGGTACTAGGAAACCATTGGGTCGTCTCACGACGCGCAACCCAACAGCTCTGGCAGCACAAAGTATGAGTGGTGTTAACGGGACTGCTAGCCTTATCCACAGTACTGTGGTCTCTAACGTTTACCACCCTACGTTAGTGCAGCTCGATTATTACACTGATGATGGCAGTCGATGGTACTGCCGAAACGTTTGTTTTTGAGCAAAACAATGGACCACGGCCAAACAGCCCGGGAATGGATTTTAATAACACTGACTCCGGTCGTGTAAGCCTTTGAAGTATATCATACATCACCATTTACTTTTCGTTTGTTTATTATCTACTTTAACAAATATCACCCCTTTAATCACTTTAGCATTCTGTTCACTTAACCAACTAACGGTATTGCATTTCCAGACTTCATATTAACTGTAATCAGGGCCGGAACTTGGGGGGGGGGTCAAAGGGGGCATGTGCCTTGGCGCCGCGTCGGGATGTGGACGCCAAAATGACAAACAGTATTTGTATACCGAACGTTTCCTCCCACTTATAATAATTCACAATACAGTAAAGAAAGTAAAAAGACGATTTTAAATGCTGTTTCGGAAATCGCTATGTATGACACAAACGAAGACGAATGCTTGAAGAAGAGGAAGCTGGGAACAACCACGACTGGCGATTACTGTCTGCCTCTATTATTACTAACATTATTACTTAGTATTACCCTTTGTGTTATAAAGGATATTAAATGCGTTTTTTCAGGTCTTGTGCAATGAATGAGAAACAGACATTGGACGATTGGACCCATGATGATTAAAATTAAAATGGTAATCGTAAACTTAAATGGAATTAATTCTGTTGCAAGATTGTATTCAAGGAAGTTTGGTAAAATATTAACTTTACTAAATTATTTCATAAATTGAATTGTAATTTCTGCTTTATAAATACATTTTGTTATTACGTTACAAGGATTAATACATTTTGTAAAATAAAATATGGCACTTGATTAAATTCGAATTATCATTTCTAATTGTGGTTTTAATTTTGGTCGCTATCCACGTCCTAAGGTTCCCTCACTTAAAGAGACGAAACAATGAATATGGTGATGATAATGATGATAATAATACTGAAAATAATAATAATATTTTTTTACGAGAGCAAGTGGTAAATTTGCTGTACAAATGTCCGGAAGGGTGCACATTCCCGAGCTCTGTGGGTTTGGGTATTATACCCGACCCACTAATAACCACCTTCCTTTCCTCTTCTAGGACACCAATCTGGAACTGTTTGACATAATACTTCGGGTTAGGCCTATTGGTATTCAGTCCTAAGGCTGACTTGTTCTTCTTCTACAGTGTACTGTCCAAATCTGTCTTATTTGCCCGAAGAATCTCTTCTGCGAAACGTGCCACACAGTTCCAGGTGTCCTCCCCTCAAAGCATCATTTCAATGGTGTTATCTGGGGAGGTCTCCTGCTTAATATCTTCTGGCAACGATCTTCTTTGTTGCTTCCTTCGGCCGGAGACGAAGAATGTAGGGTTAACATCATCCGCAGCTCCCGAGCAGTACAGGCGCTCTGGTGACTCAGTCTTTCCAACTTTCTTCAAGTAAGATCGAAAATACCTGTATCGAGTCAGAAAATGGGTGAGTTAATAGTCGATCTCCCCATGGCTGCACCTGCCTGATGAGCCTTCTCGTCCAGCGACCTCGCTCTTCTTGCTCCCAAGCATCCCTTTCTGCCAGCTCTCTAGCATCTGGCTTCGTGCCTTTCCGTGTGCAACTTCAAAACCTCACTGAAAGTCGATATTATGTTCCTTGATAAGACGGTCGATCGGCATCACTCCGGCAACGATAAGACAGCCGGCTCAAAAACCGTGCGGTAGGCCGGTGCAACTCGAAGAGCATTTTGTCTTTCGATCTGGGCTAGTTTCTTCCTATAAAATATTACGATTCAGGGAATGTACCCACACTTCCGCTCCATACAGTAGGACTGACTGGACAGCTGCCATGAAAAGTCTTCTTCTAGTTGGCGTCGGGCCACCGATGTTGGTCATGAGCCGACTAAGCGCCATAACTCCCTTTGCGCTTTGTCCACCGTACCACTAATCTGCTCAAAAAATCTCAACTTGGGGTCGATCATCATACCAAAGCACTTCACCGCAGGCTTTGACTCGACCACTTCGCCTCCGATTCGTACAGGGATTACAGTGGGAATCCTCGTCTTAGTCTAGACCACGCGACTACCGTCTTGCTAACGTCAGCCCGTGCGATACCATCCAGTTGTTGACTAATCGCATAACCGTGTTGAGCTTGGTCTGAGCCTGGTCGATGGTACGAACAGCTACAAGCGCCGCCACATCGTTGGCGGAATCTTCCGGTATCTCCATCCCCAGCAGGCTGTCATAGGATGCGTGCCGGAGGTTCGGTCTAAGGACTGAACTCTGGGCATCCCCGATCGTGACATCCATCCGCCGCTGTCCTTCCTGCGTTGTATAAACCAGCGTTCTGTCACTGAGGTAGTCGTACACCATCCATAGCAGGTACCTCGGCCCGCTAAAGACTGGTCCAACTCATGTCGCTCCACCTCACGGAGTTGAATGCATTTTTAACGTCCAGTGTCACGTGTCACCATGAGTGTCGGATTATCCATAACGCTAGGGTATGCTGCAGCACTGGGCACCAGGGCCTCAGCTGTCAGAGGGGGCACCATCCAGCTGAACTGACTAAGCGAAGAAAAGCTTATGATCACATTGCGCAATTGTTTGGTTTTCTTACGCAGCTATTGGCCGTGGAAAGCATCGAGTTGGAAAATCAAGCAAAAGTTCTTAAAGAAGTATATTCGAATGATTTGAATAACGACATTCTAAAAGAATTGAAGCACTTTGTGCCACGCGTAAAATTCCAAGAAAGAGGGTTTCTTTTCAAATCGTTCGAATGAAGATGATAGATTCAATGATACTACAGTTTGTGCGCTCAAAGTATTAAACTGGATTGTTGTTTGTAAAATGAGTGATGCATTTTGCATTGCTTATCGTCTGCTTTTTACGATTCCAAGAGCTAACTGCGAATCTGAAAGATCATTTTCTGTATTAAAACGCATTAAAGATATGTTGAGCTCAACTATGAGAGATGAGAGATTATCCTCGTTAGCAAGGTTGAAAGCGAGATATAGTATTGAAGTATAATATAATGATATCATTATATCTTTATTGAAATAATAGTGATACAATATCTTCGCTTTAATATTGAAAGCGATATACTTGAATCGCTCGATTTAGAAGAAATTATAGAATACTTCGTTAAGGTAAAATCAAGAAAAAATGAATCGATTAGTATTTTCAAAGCTTAAGTACTACTATGATCATTGTAATCACTGCTTAGCATATATTAATTCACTAAATATTTGTTGTAATTTGAGAGTTTAATAAAATAATTGTTAACTTTCGAAATTGTACCATTTATTAGTGTAAATAATGCAAAAAAGGTTGAATTTTGAATCGAGGGGGGCACCAGTCTGATGGCAGCATAGGGCACTACGTGCTTCTAATCCGGCCCTGAGCAGCACAACCCTTCGCGAGAAATGGCTGTGGTCCTCCGCGCTTTTGACGGCCTCAAACACTTCCTATATCGCGTCCACCGTCGATCTTACCGACCTAAAGCCGAACCGCTTCTCGTGGAGATCTCCTGCAGTTCTGATCGCCGTTGCCAATTTTGTTCTAATGAGGAGTTTCTCCAGTAACTTCCCAGCCGTGTCTAACGTACAAAGCGGTCGGTACGACGTCAGGAGCTCTGGATTGTCGTTTTTCTTGCTGATCAGCACCAGGCGTGCTGACTTCCAACGATCGCATATTGATCAAGTTATTTCTTCTTCAAATCTGACAATTCTATAAACAATTTTATAAAACTGTTCGATTTGGTTAGATCACCGGAGATGCTTAATTTAAGAAATTAAATGATCTATTTTTCTCAATTTATTTATGTATTCGTCCTTTTGTGAAAATAGGGTTGTAAGACTGTACTTAAAAATATTATTTACTGTTTGAATATTATATTTACGTCGGCGTTGCTTCGATGGTTGATATTTAACGATACCTCAGTACTTTGGCAAGACTTTGTAACGACTACGCGCCTTGCCATTTCATAAATGATTTCAGTGGAACCGCTAACAAGTTCTGACGAAACTAGTGCTCGTTATCGAATCCTTTATCCAGGATTACATGTCTATTAAACTATCTGTGTTTGAAAATAGACTGTTAGAAGACATTCATTAATTATTTAATAATTTGGTTTTTGGTGAAGACAAAATATAATTAAGTAAAAGTTATTCACTTGAGTAAAGACAATGTGTTTTTAATTCTACTAATCGCTAGGGCAGTGATATCGCGTTACAGACCATAACCACCTGTGATTACGTCACACGCTATGGCAGCAACCGTTCTCACTGTAATACATAACCTCATAGAATAAATAGTAATTTCTAACTTTTCCGTGATCAGTAAAACAATTAATGCAATTATCTTTACGGTCATCGGATCCGTGCGGTTTTAATTACAACGGTTATAATTGGCTGCCTTATTAAGGAACACATACATAATACAAAACACACAAACACACATGCACGCAGCTAACATTGTTCCTCTCTCTGACTGCTTTGTAGCTTTCGCTTATATTTCAGCGTGGCTTTACCTTTTATACATTTTTCGCAGCACTGCAGTTGTTAATCACTGTATCCAAGAAGGCATGTAACAAAACATCCTTTTTAAACTTATTTTTGTTTGTTTGTTTACTGCATAGTTTGTGATACTGTGCTCCGCAATGGGCGTTTCCAAGCGCCATTAGTGAAACTATTTATCTCTTTCAGCTATATTCACTGCATCCGTTACTACTTGGTTTATATCCAAATAGTGTCGATGCTCGATTGATTTTTGATTTTATATTTATTATCCATTGTAATTTGAACGAACAATATTTTTGTTTTCGGAAAACAATATGTATGAACCGACTGTTTTATGCTATATTTAGTATTTAACGAATCCGAGTCGTCACTTATTACATCCACCTTACGGAGAGGTAACTGTACCCCATTCACCCCACAGTTACATTACATTACATTACATTCACCCCACAGTTCATATCAACCACGTCGAAATACCGCAACAAACAGTTCAAATACCTAGGCCCTCATTTAGACGCTAAACTGACTTGGAGTCACCACATAAAACAGAAAAGAAAACAACTAGATTTAAGATTTAAGGAAATTAACTGGCTGATAAGCAAAGAATCTTATTTATCTTTAAACAACAAACTTCTTCTCTATAAAACTGTTCTTAAACCCATATGGACTTACAAAATCGAACTTTGGTGTTGCGCCACCAAATTTAACTTAGCAATCATACAGCGATGCCAATCAGAGATGCTACGAACCACCGCGGATGCCCCATGGTATGTGTCCAATCACACTTTGCACACAGATTTCCAAATTCCATACGTCCGTGAAATTATTCATGAACGTGACACTAGACACCATACAAATTGACTTTACGATCATCGTAACCTGCTGATCATGCCACTTCTACAGCCTGCACTCCACAGAGGAGACTTTGGCCATCCGACCTTTTAAGGACGACGAGATGACATCCCCGGATGGAACACCTCTTCTTGCCATGAAGTTGTACATCTCTTATGGGTGTACATTAATCAGCAGATTAACTTAAAGAATGTATTTTTCTGATTGCTAATAAATTAACAAACAAAAATTTAGTAGACTATTTGATTATGTCGAACATAATTTTAATACTAAGAAAAAAATAAGTTTGTATTGTGTTTTGAGTAGGAACACAATTGAGGAATGTTGCTTTGAAGTTTTTGCGTTTGACATAACTGGTAATATTCCTTGTGTCCAAGCACTTAGAACCTGATTAAAAACGTTTGTGTTCGTTGTTCGATATGCTCTACTGTCCATTGCCAAAGTTTGGATTATTGAGTTAAGATATTCATAAAAATTGAAAGAAAATTTAATTCGAGTGTAAAGTAAAATTTAACTGATTTACTCACACGTTAAGTTTTATTATTAAAAAACATTTTATTTAATTCACATACATTAGCAATAAGATGACAAAGCTTAAAAAACTATTTAAAAATACTGACATTAAAATAGCTTACAAAACAAACAAAAATAATATTAAAAAATCTACATAACTCACATAATAAAAATAAAACAAAGACAAATGGGATATATACAATTGAATACCAAGATTGCAATAGGTGTTATATAGGCAAGACAAAAAAAATTGGAAAAACGTTATTTTGAACATTTATACGCATACAATACTTATACCAAACATTTATGTATTCAATTTGGCCAAACACGCAATAAATATAGGACACGAACTTCCAGCATCAACATGACACTGATGAAACATATACCACAGAAAGACACAATAATAAATATATGGGAAAATTTACAAATATATAAACATAAGACACAAGACAAACTAATACCTGAACAAATACAAGTCAACACTAAACACGACACAATTTTCAAAATACTTAACATTGGAAAGACTCAAAAAACAAAAATATATACCACGCCCACACACAATAACACCAGTGTAAATTACCAAAAGCCAACAGGAAGCCATGAAAACAACAAACCTGGACACATATATTCCACAAGATTAAAAACTAAGATAGCTGAAGATGCGAAAAATTTCTGATGCCTCAAAACATGTTCCAAGTAAGGAAAACAATACATCTTTATTGAACAATACATATTTACTAATAGTAAATATTAAATAATATACATATCAAGACAACACTGTATTAAGAAGTGTTTGTAAAAAAATATTTATACAAATGTTTTATTATTTTAACACGGTTAGAACGATAAAGTACACGTTTTGGCCTCTCTAAAATTAAAAGCTATGTAAAATAAAAAACGCATTATCCGATTACCATAACAATTTTATTAGCGACCACACTGAGTAAACGCTGAATAGGCTCGTAACGATTCTGAATAAGTATCCTGAGATAATACAACGTTATGTCATTATTAAAAAAAATTAATTTTTGTAGAACAATTTTTCCCACCACGATAATTCGGACGAAATCAAACTTGATATCGTTTTGTTTGTCTTCATCTCTACATTTAAATCAAACACTGTGTTTACATTTTTCGTAGATATAGTTGAATTTTGTATTGATTTTTATTTGATAATGAAGTGCAGTGTAGACTGAAAAAATTCTCCCTGTCGAATAGCTAGGCGACTGCAGTGTTGCCAAGTCACTCCTACTGCCTTCCTCTAAACACACTATTTTAAAAATAATGTTACGAAACTTCATTAAATTTGTTGTTGGAGGTGGGATTCAGTTTCAATGTTGATATTTAAGAATTTCAGCTTCTTTCCTCTTGATATTTAAGAAGGAAGTTTCACGTACGTGAGTGCAAATGAACAATGACATCGATCGCAGGTCAACAAGATTCAAAAAAGGATAATTTCAATATTTAGTGGAGACGAGACTTTCAGCTCGGAACGTCGTAGTCCAGTGACAGATACAGTGGAAAACGTTTAACACACCTGCAAAATACACGAAAAATTATTGGTTAACACGAAAGTTTTACCTGCAAAATACACGAAAAATTATTGTTTAACACGAAAAATTTTGTTATAATAATTTTATTGCTGGCTGTCAATAGCTGCATAATAAATAAATCCACAGATGGACGCTCCAAAACAGTGCAAGTTAACAACTGTGAAAGTGAGGGGAGTGCCGACGAACTTGACACGGAAAATGACAGTGAAAACTTACGAGTTCTTACCGCTACCGATATGATTTCGTTGCTGAGTCATGTTCGTCGGTATTCAGAAGCTGAAACGTTTGACCACATTGATAAATGAGAACAATTTGTTAAAAATAAAGTAGTGCAGAATTGTGTGCAAAAGAAAATATAAGAGATAAGGTAAATAAATTTAGGAATATTTCTGGTACGATTAATAGAAATCTTAGACATAAAACAAGACACAGCACAACGATTAAATTTTATAAGACCATTGCAATACCCAGATTGATTTATGCATGTGAGGGGTGGGTCATGACAAAAAAGGAATACTGCAAGATTTAGAACACTGAAATGCAGTTTCTTCGAAATACTTTAAATTGTACATTGCAAGATAGAATAAAGAATGAAGATATCAGTGCAGAACTATTTTTACAGAAGACATATCCTGTAAATGAATAATGTCAGCGAATCTTAATTTATTTCAACTCCAATGACGCAAGTTTTAACAAATAAATGTGCGGTAAAGCACTACCTGTAAATGCTAATAATTTTCTTAGATATGGGTAAATTTGCATCTGTGTAATTTATACATAGAGGGTAATTCGTTTGATACAGTTAATAAGTTCAGATACCTGGGTAACATGATAAACAATGAAGGGTCCATAAACACGACTGTACATGACAGGATACAAATAGGAAGTAGGGCATATTATGCTAACAGCTGACTATTGAGAAGGAAACTTATTAGTCGTAACACAAAAATAAAATATATTAGACACTTTTCAGACCGACGAGACATGGGTATTAACAAAAAAGGAACAGGAAACACTAAGAAGGTTTGAAAGAAAAATCATAAGACGTGTTTATGGCCCGGTTAAAGAAGTTGATGAGTGGAGAATAAGAAATAACCAGAAGACTGATGAGCTATAGAAGCATGAGGACATTCTAAGATTCGTAAAGCCTTAACGAATACAGTGACCAGGTCACCTAGACAGGATGGATGATCAGCGTATGCCAAAGAAAATCCTGAGAGCGCAAGTCTCTTATAAAAACAGACAGAGGGGCCGACGACCTAGGATAAGATGGTTGGATGGTGTGCTGGAAGATCTAAGAAGAATGGATGTGAGGGGTTACGCTGAGATGACAGTGGATAAGAGACATTGGGGAAGATTGTGTTGGAAGCCACGGCTCACGTCGGGGTGTAGTGCTAAAGAAGAAAAGGTAGAAGAAGAAGAAGAAGAAGAAGAAGAAGAAGAAGAAGAAGAAGAAGAAGAAGAAGAAGAAGAAGAAGAAGAAGAAGAAGAAGAAGAAGAAGAAGAATGGTAAAATTGCAAGTAACGAGATTCAGAATTTACTACTCCGTGAGCAGTATTTAATTTGGACATAAAAACTACATGTACTGACTGTAGAAGGGCGTCATGAGTAGCCTAAAAAATAAAAATTTTGTTTTAAAAACTTGCTTTTCTTAAAAAGAAAAAAAAATAAGAAGTAAAAAATAAAAAGTAAAAAAAAAAACAAAAATCAAACAAAAAAGTCGCACTAAAAAGTAAAAAATAATTTCTTTGCCGAATAATTACTTTAAAAATTTTTTTATTCATGTGCGACTGCAAGAAAAGCAAGGCGTGCGCACTTACATACAATATGTATGCAAAGTATGTAAATACAGTATATTTACAATGTATAAATTGTAATACAATGTGTTGTGCAAAAGCGCACGCACGCCTTGCTTTTCTTGCAGTCGTACATGAATAAAAAACTTTTTAAAGTAATTGTTTGGCAAAGAAATTATTTTTTACTTTTTAGTGCGACTTTTTTGTTTTTTTACTTTTTATTTTTTTTCTCTTTAAGAAAAGCAAGTTTAAAAAAAAATTTTGTTATTTTTTTTATTTTCTACTTTTTAGTCATACTTTAATTAAATTATTATCATACATTGCATAAGTCTAATTAGTAAACTCCCGTACCAATTTTTTGTCCATTTTTTTTATTTTATTTATTTTAATTTTATACCTCCGCACCCCCAATTTCCACCCCTTTCGTGGGATGTTCGCAAAACGGCTATAGGATTTGTCATCTGCGACCCCAAAAACCCCCGCATAGCCGTTTTGAAGATTTTTCAATTTTCACCCCCGCACCCTTAATTTCCACCCTTAATGTACCCCCTACGGGGGGATATTTGCAAAATTACGGTGGAATATTGCATTGTCATCCGACCTTAGTAACTGTGCAAAATTTCATCAATAGGTTATGTCAGGAAGTGTGTTAAATGAAGGATGCAAGATTCCAACACAAACAAGATTGTGAGTTAAAGAAAAGCAAGTAAAAAGCTTCTCTGATACGAGTGAAGATCGTATGGTAAGGTAGTTATGGTAAGTCCTAGGAGCGATGTAAAAAGAAAAAAGACAATAGACAGAGGCGAATGTTCTAGCCAAGGTCAAAGAAGACGGTCAGAGTGTGTGGAAAGATATTCAGCCCGACACCGAAAGTTGGAAAGTGGAAGGATATTTGTATAATAGTAATAAAAATAAAAATGAAAATATAATAAAATAATAATAATAATATATTAATAATAATTTTATTATAGTACAAAAATCATATAATAAATCAAAGAATTTACTGAATCCTTTCGTCAGTGTGTTCACAGCAAAATCGGTTGTGAGATACTGAATTTAGAATTTTAAGTACGATTTCAAGTAAAATACGTTCGAATTTGAAACAGTGATAAATATTGATTGAAAAAGTATTAAGCGAACCGTTTGAAACAATATATCAGTTATAGAATCAGGTTAACGGGAAACAATGCGGAAGCGATTACTCAGGCCCGCGTCAGCTTATTGTTCACAACTTCATACATGCATAATGTACTGTATATAGCTTACACAGTTATCATCTTCGCAGCAGTGTAGTCTATGTTGCGCTACGTGTAAATCTGTTCTCACACGTAGCATACTTGACTATGTCGTATAAGTGGCGTGGCGTGGGTAATAAGAGTTGTTGCCGGTTGTGATAGGCCTAAAACTTAATTCAAATCCTTTCTAGTACGAAGTGTTCTTTTTAGAGCCAAAATATTTTTTTAGAGTATTTTCTATCATTCGCTGGCAGAAGAAGAGGAGGGTCCCGGTTCAACGGGATCTGACTCCATTATACTTACACAGAATAAATCAGAACACAAATAATCGAATTAAAAATAATAAAGACAAACGGAGAAACATATGACTAAACGAACAAAATACAAACCAGTTCAAAGGGATCTAACTCCATTATACTTACAAAGAATAAATCAGGACACAAATAATCGAATTAAAAATAATAAAGACAAACAGAGAAACATATAACTAAACGAACAAAATACAAATAGGTACGTACTAGTAGTAACTGTTGTATGTCGATTCCAAAAACGAACATAGCTGCTAACTCAGCGTTCTGCCGGATTATACAGCGGCAACACATTGGGTGGACGAATATGTTCCCCCTCCACAGTTTGTACAGTGAGAACTACTACGAGGTCAATGACCACACGCAGTAAAACATTGCCGATGTCTGAGCTGGCAACACAAGACGGTGCAAGTCCCCAGCAGTTCGAAAGGAATGCTATGTTTTTTCTTCAAGTTTACCTACTAATATTGTTCGCTTTTCAAATTATTTAATAACTAAAGTATTTATTCTGTGATACAATTAATTTAATTTTATTTCACTGTTTGTACTGTTGCCGCCGGCAACAGTGGTTATATGAACGCTACGCTACTGGTCGTTACGTATTGAAACGCTACCTACTCACGACGACGACGGCGAGATTATATTGTGTGTGCCAACCTTTGTGGCATCTTGTAGACGTGCCTATTCTCTCAATACGTACAGAGAAGGTTGTAGATAATTTACATTAAAATGATGACTATAAAGTAATATACAAAAACAGAAATAAATGAAACATAATTTCATATAAAGAGGAAAGTAATATCCTAGACAGAAAAGTCATCGTCATCATCATCATCATCATCATCATCATCATCATCATCATCATCATCATCATCATCATCATCATCATCATCGTCGTCATCATCATCATCATCATCATCATCATCATCACAACACGGCAAAGGCAAGTTGCTGCCTGTTCCGCCTTCAAAAATCCTTCAGCCATCTCTACCTGGGTCTACCCACACACTTGTGTCCTATAGAGTTGTATTTCTAGACTTGTTTGGCCAGTCTGGAATCTGACATTCTTTCTATATTCTATATAGGGGGTTTTAAACGTCCTACACACTATCGGACCAGACCACCGGACCGTCGGGACAAAACGCAGTTTGGTCGTGGGTTCGAAGATGTGTAAGCGTGTCCGCGGACAAAATCTGTCGTGACGGACTGTCGGGAGGCTCGATTGGAAAACCATCGGACCGCGGACCGTCCCCACCACTTTTCAGTCTGGTCGTGGAATGTGTACCGTTGTCGCCGAACTTCCCTTGTCGTTGCCAAACCTTCTCTGTTTGAGCTTCTGTTTCTTGTTGCGTTGCTAGCTGCGCACGTTTCTGGAATAATAGCTGATAAAAGTTGTGGTGATATAGCAGCACTGAATTTCATGTCTTCATATGATCTCCCAGTAGTTAAATAACGAAGTGTCACAATTAGCCTCTCTTCTGCACTCACGGATTCCCTGAAGACCTTATTTCATTTCTTCTTTGAATAAATGGTTTCACAAAATCCAGTAAATTGATGAAACATTCCTCATCCATCCGTAAAAAAATTACGAAAATCGTTTGAGTCCAGTTCTTTAAGTAAGTTTGCATGGGTGAATGTTTTCCGTTTTTGAAACAAGTTCTTTGCCCACATTTTTCTCTTCTTTCGACACTTGTCATCACTAGTTGCTACTAAAGCACTTAAAACTACACCGATTTTTTGCATTTTTGAAAGATACAGAGCCATAGCGCGACACCCTTTCCTTCACAAGATCAAACATTCGACTAGTCAGAGAAAATAGGTTCCTGTCTGAAGTTGGTCCGGTCCGAAGGTGTGTAGCCTTGACCCGACCACAGACGGTCTGGCTGTTTGGTCGTGTCTGGTGGTTCGGTCCGATAATGTGTAGGGGGCTTAAGTGTTTTTTCACCGTTGTTTGCAAGCAGTGATGAAAAACGTCCGTCCTAATAGGCCATTAGCACATCAATAACCCATCACTGACGTCTTTCAAAGAAATTGAACGAAATTACACAGCTCAAGGACTTGCAACTCATTAGTAAACTGTGAAGGCATACAAGTACAGTACAGTATATTCGTCTTTCACGAGTGCATTATTGTACATCTTGGCAATTTTTTGCACCATAATTTCAACTTCATATGTTATGGAAGAAGTTTTGACATGACATTGGTACAAACGAATAAAGTGACGTTTGTTTTTCTATTTTTGATTTACACAAGTAGGAACCAGACTAGCTGGCTATGTACAACCTTTGTCACTACACTATTTGTTCTGCAAACGATAATATGGATTACTTAGTTACTTTGACTGTTTTCCTTTCTCTTCGGCAGAACAGCAACAGGTATCCTTCTAATGTTAGTCCACGTTACAATTCGTGGACGATATTTTATGTTAAAAAGAGTAGTTGATATACTACACCTTGATTGACAGACATTTGTTGAGATATCCTACAATTATTTGTGACAGCTATTCTTGTTCCATTATATAGGCCTTGTATAGTTCTTATAAGTTGTTGAGGGTATCTCCGTTCTTGTAATATTTGCCACAAGAAATTTCTATCTACTCTATCAAAGGCCTCCTCAAAATCAACGAAAGCTATATGCGTTTTTTTTTTATTGAACTAGCGATGCTTCACAACGATTTGTGTAATAATAAAACTAAAATAAACTAAATATTGTGTAATGACTACAAAATAATATCCAAAAAGAGAAATAAAAGAAATATAATTTCTTTTATATAAAAATTAATCTATAAAGAGGTAGATAATATCCCAGACAGAAAGGTAAATTGTAAAATTGATCGTTTTTTTTAGGTACTGTTTTTATGTAAAAATAATATCACGGCTAATTGCAAGCCCTCAGAACCGCCCCCACCTAACTGAGCTCCTGGCATCCTGTGCAAGGTGTGCAAGGACTGTCACTAATTGCTGGAGCCGTTCGCTTTGTACTGGCAACATCTCGTTACGGACGACTCGCCTCCGGGCA
Organism: Magicicada septendecula; assembly: GCA_034769895.1. Taxonomy (NCBI): domain Eukaryota; kingdom Metazoa; phylum Arthropoda; class Insecta; order Hemiptera; family Cicadidae; genus Magicicada; species Magicicada septendecula. The sequence goes on from CM068369.1 coordinate 37,559,243, forward strand.
GTCGACCTATCGACCACACCAGGCGCTTCTCAAGCTCCTGCGGGCGATGCCTTAAGGGGCCACGGAGACTCACCTCAGGTCCATCGACTTTCTGGAGCAATACTCGGAACCAACAGCCCTGTGTCGTGTAGTCGTGGACTGCTCCCGAAGATCTTGTGACGATTGAACGACCGAGCTGTACTGAATGAAACTGGCGTTCATCGAGCTCCGGCTGGACAACACTCAAAAACCAGGGCGCTAAACTCTCTGTCTGCCAGTAATTCTAAGCCCAGTTACCACAGCGCCGATGAAACAAAATATTCTAAATGAAAAGTAAGAAATAAGTATGTATATTAACGCGAGGAATACGCGAAGTACGCAATAAATAAAAACATTACACGAGTAAACGAAGATAGAACAGATATCGACACTGAAATCATAATGAAGATAGAACAGATATCGACACTGAAATCATAATGAAGTTGCTTACGGAATCGATGAAATATTAGGAACCAGCATAACTCAGTGTTAGTAGAGACAAACCCGTACGATAAAAACCAGTTAAGTTACATAAATAAATTAATTTTAAAACAGTACTCTGTATATACAAGAACGAATATAATGAAAAGTCAGCAAATAAGAAAAATTAAGTAGTTTTTCTATGTTTTTTTTTAGCGTTACGTCTCTATTTTAGCATGTATGTTTTGACTTCAGTATTAAACAATGATAAATGTAACGTAACACTTAGAACTAATAATAGTATATTAATAACAGTTAGGTGGAATAAGCATATGCGTTTAAAAAGGAAAACAGGCGTGTATAAGATATCATGTAATGACTGTAATTGTTTTTACATCGGTCAAACGGGGAGTGGTTATCTTAAACGTTCCCTTGAAAATACATCAACACAATTAAAAAATTGTAACTTCGTTAACATAAAGTCTAACTGTGCTCGCTATTTAGTCTCACACGACCACAATTTCACGGATATCAAGTCTAACTTGGAACCACTGCACGTCTGTGAAAAGGGACAAATCATGAATGCCTTGGAGAAGTTTGAAATTTACAGAGCACACACGAAAACGAACAGTCGCGGCTTTGCATTGAATGATCGGATGAACTTTAAATTTAATCCTCCGCTTTACGATACCTCCTTGCACCTGCTTTATGAGATAGCGTCGAACAAACCTCAGTGGTCGACCAAGAAGGAAAACAGGGCGCATATTTACAACAGCAGAAAGAGTAGAATCCAGACAGTTGCTATGGTATGGTCACATCATGAGGATGGAGGAGAAGCGATGGCCAAAGAAAGCATTGACTTACGTACCACAAAACAGGAGAATAAAAGGAAGACTGACAACACAATGGAGAACAGGAATTAAGAAAAGCTATGAGCTATATAAGAATGAGAGATCGAGCTATTGAAGACGATGACTGGAAAGATAGGGAGAAATGGCGATCGAAATGCGGGATGCGACATAGACTGTAGGACCCCCGCTAATAATAATAATAAACCACAAAAAATAATACGCCCGTTAATAGTTAAATCAACGTTGAACTGAATAGGAGAGGATTGTAGAAGCCAATAGTGTAAGCGCGCAACGCAACGTTGATTCACAACAACCGTTACATAGGAAGATTTGATGGACTGCAACAAAAAACGAGGTTATGAACAAGTGCAGGTGTTTAGAGTGCCAACGGTTGAGTGAACACAGTTGATACAATGGACGCTACTGCATTCCATTCGAACCACGTTCCTTGATTTTACTTCCATGTTCCTTAAGGAAGTGGAAGTATGGTGATGGCAAAAAAAATCGTGTTCGAGATTATTGCAGATTCTGATTGTACTACACTCAAAACATGAAAAAAAGTAATTTTTCTAAAAGTGTGTGTGTGTGTGTGTGTAGATTTTTTTTCTATGGCAAACGATAACAGCCGCAAATTCAAACAGAATCAAATAATTATTTGCATACAGCCCTGAATTTGTAGAGTACTCAAGACCTATTGTTTTTGGTGAAGATCGGTTAAGGGGAAGGGGTAGTTTACCTGCAACGTTTTAATTTTAACAAGGGTATTTTCTATGGCAAACGATAAGAGCCGCAAATTAGAACAGAATTAAATAATTTGTTGCATACAGCCCTGAATTGTAGAGTACTCAAGACCTATTGTTTTTGATGAAGATCAGTTAAGGGAAAGGGGTAGTTTACCTGCAACGTTTTTTTATCAAGGGTAATTTTTACTTCCATATTTCCTTAAGGAATGGAAGTATGGTGATGGCAAAATATCGGTATGGAGAACCATACATGACTTCCATATTCTAAGATTTATATTTAAAATCATTTTCACCCAAATAGCCAGGCTGTGTCTTACCTGCCTTTTTATTGCTGTATTAAATGAAAAATATTATATTACATTAAAATGAAAAAATTATAATTTTATTGCCTGGCAACAAAATTATTTTATTTTTAACAATTACCATTGTTTCAAAAAGTTTAAATAAATTTTCAAGTACTTTACTCTTGTTAAAACGTAAAAGGTTGCTGGTAAACTACCCCTTCCCCTTAACCGATCTTCACCAAAATCGAAAGTCATTGAGACCTCTACAATTCAGGGACGTATGCTAAAAATTATTTGATTCTGTTTGAATTTGCGGCTGCTATCGTTTGCCATAGAAAATACGCTTGATAAAAAAACGTTGCAGGTAAACTACCCCTTCCCCTTAACCGATCTTCACCAAAAACAATAGGTCTTGAGTACTCTACAAATCAGGGCTGTATGCAAAACATTATTTGATTCTGTTTGAATTTGCGGGTGTTATCGTTTGCCATAGAAAATACCCTTGTTAAAAAAACGTTGCAGGTAAACTACCCCTTTACCTCAACCGATCTTCACCAAAAACAATAGGTCTTGAGAACTCTACAATTTAGGGCTGTATGCAAATAATCTTTTGATTCTGTTTGAATTTGCGGCTGTTATCGTTTGCCATAGGAAATACCCTTGTTAAAACATAAAACGTTACAGGTAAACTACCCCTTTCCCTTAACCGATCTTCACCAGAAACAATAGGTCTTGAGTACTCTACAAATCAGGGCTGTACGCAAAACATTATTTGATTCTGTTTGAATTTGCGGCTGTTATCGTTTGCCATAGAAAATACCCTTTTTAAAAAAACGTTGCAGGTAAACTACCCCTTTCCCTCAACCGATCTTCACCAAAAACAATAGGTCTTGAGAACTCTACAATTTAGGGCTGTATGCAAATAATCTTTTGATTCTGTTTGAATTTGCGGCTGTTATCGTTTGCCATAAGAAATACCCTTGTTAAAACATAAAACGTTACAGGTAAACTACCCCTTTACCTTAACCGATCTTCACCAGAAACAATAGGTCTTGAGTACTCTACAAATCAGGGCTGTACGCAAAACATTATTTGATTCTGTTTGAATTTGCGGCTGTTATCGTTTGCCATAGAAAATACCCTTTTTAAAAAAACGTTGCAGGTAAACTACCCCTTTCCCTCAACCGATCTTCACCAAAAACAATAGGTCTTGAGAACTCTACAATTTAGGGCTGTATGCAAATAATCTTTTGATTCTGTTTGAATTTGCGGCTGTTATCGTTTGCCATAAGAAATACCCTTGTTAAAACATAAAACGTTACAGGTAAACTACCCCTTTACCTTAACCGATCTTCACCAAAATCAAAAGACCTTGAGAACTCTACAATTCAGGGCTGTATGCGAAACATTATTTCATTCTGTATGAATTTGCGGCTGTTATCGTTTGCCAAACAAACAAAATTACCCTTGCTAAAAAAAAACCGTTGCAGGTAAACTACCCCTTTCCCTCAACCGATCTTCACCAAAAACAATAGGTCGCGAGTACTCTGCAAATCAGAGCTGCATGCAAAAAATTATTTGATTCTGTTTGAATTTGCGGCAGTTATAGTTTGCCAAAAAAAAAAATCTACAGACAGACAGACACACAGACAGACAGATAGACAGACAGACAGACAGACACTTTTCGGAAAACGACTTTTTTTCATGTTTTGAGTGTAGTACAATCAGAATCTGCAATAATCTCGAACACGATTTTTTTTGCCATCACCATACTTCCATTCCTTAAGGAATATGGAAGTAAAAGTAAAAAAATCGTGTTCGAGATTATTGCAGATTCTGATTCTACTACACTCAAAACATGAAAAAAAGTCGTTTTCCGAAAAGTGTGTGTGTGTGTGTGTGTGTCTGTGTGTGTGTCTGTGTGTCTGTGTGTCTGTAGATTTTTTTTCTATGGCAAACGATAACTGCCGAAAATTCAAACAGAATCAAATAATTTTTTGCATACAGCCCTGATTTCTAGAGGACTCGCGACCTATTGTTTTTGGTGAAGATCGGTTGAAGGAAAGGGGTAGTTTACCAGCAACGGTTTTTTTTTATCAAGGGAAATTTTTTTTTTTGGCAAACGATAACAGCCGCAAATTCAAACATAATCAAATAATGTTTCGTATACAGCCCTTAATTGTAGAGTTCTCAAGACCTTTTGTTTTTGGTGAAGATCGGTTAAGGGAAAGGGGTAGTTTACTTGTAACGTTTTATGTTTTAACAAGGGTATTTCCTATCGCAAACGATAACAGCCGCAAATTCAAACAGAATCAAAAGATTATTTGCATACAACCCTAAATTGTAGAGTACTCGAGACCTATTGTTTTTGGTGAAGATCGGTTAAGGGAAAGGGGTAGTTTACTTGTAACGTTTTATGTTTTAACAAGGGTATTTCCTATGGCAAACGATAACGGCCGCAAATTCAAACAGAATCAAAAGATTATTTGCATACAGCCCTAAATTGTAGAGTTCTCAAGACCTATTGTTTTTGGTGGAGATCGGTTAAGGGGAAGGGGTAGTTTACCTACAACGTTTTTTTAACAAGGGTATTTTTTATGGCAAACGATAACTGCCGTAAATTCAAACAGAATCAACAACATTTTTTGCACACCTTTTTGAATTATAGAGTACTCAAGGTCTGTTGATTTTGTTGAAGATCGGTTAAGAGAAAGGGGTAGTTTACCAGCAACATTTTATGTTTTAACAAGGGTAATTTTTTTATGACAAAAGATAACTGTAAATTATTATAAATAAATCACCTTATATCCGTCGTGTGACTTCGTTACGTCGATTAAAATGACGCGTTTCGGAACATCTGTTCCATCATCAGATAAAATCGCTCTATTGAGGTCGTTAAACGTTAAAAACACATGTTACACATAATTGTCCACTACGTAATTCACTTGCTTCCTAAATGGTGCGCACCACGACGAAGCCGATCGGCTTAACTGATGATGGAACAGATGTTCCGAAACGCGTCATTTTAATCGACGTAACGAAGTCACACGACGGATATAAGGTGATTTATTTATAATAATTTACTGTTCATACGTGACTTGGATACCAGAACTAATATGCATTTTAAAAAGATAACTGCCGTAAATTCAAACAAAATCAAATAATTTTTTGGATACGTTGCTGAATTGTAGAGACCTCAATGCCTGTTGATTTTTGTAAAGATCGGTTAAGGGAAAGGGGTAGTTTACCTGCAACATTTTATTTATATATGTACTACATTATCGGCAACAAAGAAGTAGTTTGTTGTTAAAATTCCTTCCCGTCCTGTTTGGACGTAGACCAAAGTTTTCTGCAAAACCAGACGTTTCGGCAGTGCCATCGACTTCCATCATCAGTGAAAATCCAGTGCGATAACGTGAGGTGGTATACGTTAGTGACCACAGTACTGTGGTTAAGGCTGAAGCAGTAAGTAGAAAAAAGTAGTTTCTATGGAAATATTTCATTTCGAAAATGATTTTAAATATAAATCTTAGAACATGGAAGTCATGTATGGTTCTCCATACCGATATTTTACTATACTTTCGCCCGTCTATTAAATATCAGATATCGCCCATCATTAAGTGGCGGATTAGGGTTTAAAAATTGAATATTAGAGTAAATTATTAAAGTTTTGAAAGCTGTCTTCCGAAAAATCAGAAGACAAACACGAGTCGCTAAAATGAGGATGTTAAGAAGAGCAATGGACAGAAAAACGACGAGACAATGAAACAAACATGGAAATTCGTTGAGACTGGGCAAAAGAGGAAAACTCGGGAACGATCAGAGTGGAGCGGATGGATGAAGGCAGACAGTACCGTATCTAGAATTTGACCTTTGGGGGGGGGGGGGTCCGGTCGAGTTGGCTTCATACAAGAGAAGAAACAAGTTAATACTAATCAATATTACTATCTCAAAAGTGGTTGAAAAACATGCGTTAGCATCTTGAAATTAATCCCATTAAAGAGAACGTCAATAACACAATAAAAGTACGCGTTATTGAAACATTGTTTAGGAGATACTTATTGATTGAATTGATTTTTCTATAGAGTATTTTATATCTCAAATGTAAACGCAACTGCAGCGTGATAAGCCTGTGTCTAGCCTATATTTAATTAATTGTTAAACAAATAAAATATCCTAAAAATTAGCCTAAATAATAATTAAATAAGTTAATAATTAAAAATCGGCCGGCGCGGCGTCATGGTTGTTAAAACTCTTGTTTGCCGCACTATAAGGCAGTGGTCCTATGTTAGATGTCGCAAACGTTTCGGCCTTACCTTCGACGCCCATCTTCAGTGCGACAGGACTGAAAACACTGACAAAGATTTTACAGTCAAAGATTTTAGTACTGTGGCTAAGGCTGGAAGTAAACTTAGTCAGCTTCCGGGGGGGAGTCCGGTCCCGTTCGTCCCCCCGTAAATACGCTTCTGAAGACAGATCAGTACAAAAATACACTATATAATCATCCAAAGGGCCGAAGAAGAGTCGGAAGACCACCAAGAATGAAGTGGAGGGACTGTATACTGTATAGAATAGTAAAGCTGGTTACGAACAAGAGCATCTTTTAAATTACAGAAGAAGAAGAGAAGAAGAAGAAGAAGAAGAAGAAGAAGAAGAAGAAGAAGAAGAAGAAGAAGAAGAAGAAGAAGATGAAGAAGAAGAAGAAGATGATGATGATGAAGAAGAAGGAGAAGGAGAAGGAGAAGGAGAAGGAGAAGGAGAAGGAGGAGGAGGAGGAGGAGAAGAAGAAGAAGAAGAAGAAGAAGAAGAAGAAGAAGAAGAAGAAGAAGAAGAAGAAGAAGAAGAAGAAGCGGGAGAAGAAGAAGAAGAAGAAGAAGAAGAAGAAGAAGAAGAAGAAGAAGAAGAAGAAGAAGAAGAATTCGTAGCACGGTTATAGAGCACGAAGCCGTCAGTACAACTGATGACGGACGAGGCTGCTTTCACCGCGGAATTCCACCACACAAGCAACTACACAAAACACTCTTGGTAAGGGGAAAAACATTCTTTTTACACCGATTCAAACTGAGTTCGACCCACTTAGTTACGCATGGTCACTATTTATCCAATTACTTGCATTGTAAGAAAACTTTACAATGGACATCAACAGACTGTCTCCAGTCTTCATCTTTATTGCATTTTTATTCATTCAAATTGACAACCGGGGTTAGAAAAGAAAATTTAATGATACGATCATTTTAACATAGATCTAAATAATACAACTGTAATCAATGCAACATGGCTATTTTGATTACTCGATAAACAGGTTAGCATGTAAATCTCAAGGTTTACCTGTTACACTTACATGTGCGTTTGTGCTCCCCCCCTGTTAGCTTATAGCTGAGATTTAAAAATAAAGAGAATTACAAAAAAATGTTTGTCTATGGAATTAACAATTTATTTTGAAATACAAATTCTGTTTTCCTAACAAAAGTTGTATATTAGCTGGCAGCTAATAGATGCACCTCTTCGTGAACACACGCAGCTTAAGAATACAAGGCGTCCACAATGGATAATTTACGCCAGCTGTGGATTAAACAAACAATTACAATTGCGCACACACATGTATGTTTGTATTTATATAGGCTACGTCTCGAGAGATTAACGTTCATTTGAAGAGACAACTCTACATTACAGCGCATTTGTGGCTTGAAAATAGTTTATAGTTTACTATGTAGGCTACAAATTCTTCTTCTCCTTCTTCTATGGCGTCACAGTTCGGAGTCGAACCTTAGCCTCCATAATCATCTGCCTCCGTTTATTCCTGTCCTTGTCGATCGACGTCCATCGTTTTATTTTAAGTAAAGTATCAACATCCCTCGCCACGGCGTCAATCCGACGATACTTGGATCTTCCGACAGGCCTCGATTTGACTAAACAGTACCTTCCTAGGTATTCGGAAGTGCCTTCCATCCTAATGATGTGTCCTGCCCATTGTAATCTATGCAGTCGGATGGTGGTGGCCAGATCATTGTCTTTATACAGCTTGTATAGCTCCTCCTTGTGACGCATTCTCCATACCCCATTGACTTGGATTGGTCCATATATTCTCCTCAAAATTCTCCTTTCAAAGGTATTGACTATGTTAGCGGCTCGTTTGTTCACAGTCCAAGTCTCGCTGCCATATGTTATCACCGGTCTAATCGTAACTTTATATAATGTGACCTTGGTCTGACAGTGGATATTCCTTGTCTTGAATATAGTTGTCAACGAAGCATATGCTTTATTTGCGGCCTGTATCTTTTTCTTTATTTCGTTTTTTTGTTCATTATCTTCTGCCGTACAAATTACACCTCTGAAATGACAGACAAACAGGGAAAGGCAGGATAGAGACACAGCTGTAGAAAACGTTATAAATAGCTCTTTATAATACTTGTACATGTACATATAGCCTCTCTCTCTCTCTCTCTCTCTCTCTCTCTCTCTCTCTCTCTCTTTATACACAGATATAGGTAGAACTGCTGATTTCAACAGTACATTCCGTTGATTTCAACTCCAAATTCCGTAATTTATAATTTATTAAATGTAATTTAGAAAAAGCCATAACTTTTGTTTTTGATAAGGAAATGGTTTGATTGTAATCTGCCAAAATGTCAGAAAGATAAAACAACGACCTTTCGAGGTCATTTTCATTATCTTGGAAGATCACAAGATCGTCTGCTTACATTAAAATATTAAAATAAAATTCTTTCTCCAAGTATAATCCTTTGGGGGCGTCCAATTTCCGTATGGGGGCGACTGGTAGAGCATAGAATTAAAATAGCATAGAATTAAAACAATCAAGTGATCAACAAACTTTATATAAAACTAGGTATTATAATAAACTTTATAAGTTACTGAAAATTGTAAAGCACCAAACAATGTAAGTTACTGAGAAATAAATGCATTTAAATTAGTTTGTAAATGTAAAAAAGCTCTTATATAGTAAGAAAGTAAAAATTATAAAATATTATAATGTAAACCCAAGCCAAGTAAGAAGAAGAAAGCTTTGTTTCAACAATACAATAATTGGTAAGGAACTAAAAATTCCTTCCTTCCTGAACCATGAAGAAAGAGTAAATAATAATTTTTATAACAAGATACTAATATAATATTTAAATTACAGAAGAAACCAGTGAAGCAAATTTATGATAAGAATAACCATGTATACAAGTAAGAACTAAAAAATTCATTCCTTCGTGAACCGCTAACTAGAAAGCATCACTAAGAAGAAAATAATAATAATTTTAAAACGAGATACTAATATAACATTGACAGTATAGAAGTTAATAAGTAAGACCAAATACATGTTAACAGGCAGTAAAATAGAAGAGAGGAGAACACGCCTGGTAATTGGAGGACACAAATTTCAAAAGGTTGAAAAATTTAAATACCTGGGCTCACTGGTTACTGAGGACAACATTATGCAGAAGAAATAAAAGAAAGCATATCTGATGGCAACAGATGTTACTTCTCCCTACAAGGAATATTTAGGGTAAGTGTAAAAACATAACCAAAGCAGCCAAGATTCGTCTCTATAAAAAAGTTCTTACGCCAGTGGTCATGTACAATGACATTGTCAAAACTTGGACAATGACAGTGAATCGTCCAAGGAACACGGAGAATAAGGACGAGTGCAGAAATCCAGTAAATGTATTAAGAACCTTTAAGATGTCGTCACTGACATAAAGAAAAGTTGAATAAGGTGGGAAGGGCATGTCCAGAGAATGCTAGAGACATCTACATTGAAGAAACTTTTTACAGGGAGACCTGGTAGAAGAAGAAGGAGGGTTCGGCCCAGAAAACGATGGTTGGATGATCTTGAGGACGACCTGCGCAGGCTCTCTGTAAGAAGATGGAGACTGAGAGCAGAGGATCGAGACGACTGGAGGCGGATTGTCCAGGAGGCCAAGGCTCTCCAAGGGCTGTAGCGCCAATTAAGAAGAAGAAGAAGAAGAAGAAGAAGAAGAAGAAGAAGAAGAAGAAGAAGAAGAAGAAGAAGAAGAAGAAGAAGTTAAGTGAATCAAGTTTATAATAAGAATAACCAAGTACACGAGTAAGAAATAAAAAATTCCTTCCTTCCTGAACCATTAACTAGAAAGGATCACGAAGAAATAATAATAATTTTAAAACAAGATACTATTATAATAAGATAGAAGTTAATAAGTCAATCAAGTTTATAATAAGAATAGCCAAGTATGCATGTAAGAACCAAAATAATTCATTAAAATTATTCAGATTTAAACATTGTTAAAACATTTTTTTAAATCATAAGAAAGAAGTGTGTTAAAACCGTATTTTGTTAAAATTTTCTTTTATTTTGATTTTCTGTTGTGCTTGCCCTGAGATTGAGAATCTACTTTGTTGATTTAAAGATAAATAAATAAATAAAAACACAACCTAATTGCGTTGAGCATATTTTGTTTGTTATTTTGAAAGAAGCAGCACAATAATTACTTGCGCGATTTTGTAATACATATATACACATATAGGCTATATAAAATTCATATAATGTGTAAGTCCTGTAGGAAAGTTCAGGACTATTTTCATAAGGAACGGGAAATAGGATTACATCCATTGACATCATCATTAAAACTGTTGGCTATACTTGCATTATGCCTTTGTAGAAGCGGGGATTATTTCTTGGCCTTACAACATTTATCGTTATAATTATAGAAAAGAAAATTGAAAAAATCGGTAAGGAGAACCGTACATGACTTCCATGTTCTAATTAATTATCAAATTATTTTTAACATGTACACAAAAACGGAGAACGAAACCAAATATACTCGTATCAGCATGCTTTTGGTAAAAACGCTGAGAAAGATAATCAAAATACGAATCGTACTTACTAGTAAATATTTTAAAAATAAAGAATTAATTTGATTAAATTATCTTTTATTTAAGCAACGCGAAGAAAGCGAATATCGTCCAGTGTTCGTTTTCTGTGACTTTCTTAAAACGAACAATTATTTTGTTTACGTATCCGTGGTTAAAAAGCACGGAACGATATCAATTGTTAATATTTCATTGAAATTTTTAAGTTTTCGGTCGAATAAATGTATAACATCAATACAAAAAATTGCTCCCTCTCCTTTCAACTATTATTTTTATTTATAGGTATTTCACCTACCTTTCTACACTGGATTATTATGACCTTATTTTCAGGATACTTTATTTATTAAAATTAAGTACTTTATTCTTGTTAAAACGTAAAATGTTGCAGATAAACTACCCCTTCCCCTTAACCGATCTTCACCAAAATGAATAGATCTTGAGTCCTCTACAACCGGGCACATATGCAAAAAATTATTTGATTCTGTTTGAGTTTGCGGCAGTTATCGTTCGCCATATAAAAAATTCTACACACAGACACTTTTCGAAAAATGACTTTTTTTCATGTTTTGAGGGTAGTACAATCAGAATCTGCCCTTATCTGGAACACGTTTTTTTTCGCCATCACCATACTTCCATTTCCTTACGGGATATGGAAGTAAAAAATCGGTATGGAGAACCATGCATGACTTCCATGTCCTAAAATTTATATTTAAAATCATTTAAATATTAATTAAATAAGTGGATGCTTGAGTTCTGAAAAAAATTACGTATCAGCTAAAATGGTAGACTATCACCATGTCAGGTGGATTAAGACTATTCTCAACCTTCGTGAGGAAGGACTGTACTTTAGGATAAAATGGCTGTAGGTCGAACGAAGAGCTAGCTAAAGGTAGCTGCGATCTTATTCCTGTAATGAAATTGGACTCTCGCTACGAGGGGCCGAGGGATGTCTATAGTGTTATCAGTCTTTCCTGTCAATACTATACTAGTCATTTTTATTTTTTAAAATCGATTCTTGATTTATTTCTTTCCATTTGTCTTCTGATTTCCTGAACGACTATTCTGTTAACCCGTATAATTATAAATTTCACAGCAAGACATTTCTTCTTTAATACGTTTGTGTCTCCTGTATAACACCCACCATTCTGATCCATGTCATAACGCTATATTCCACACAGGCTAGTAAATAACTAGCCATCAGGGAGGTAAAAATATTTTCAAGGAGGGGCAAACAATTTTCCAAAGTAGAAAAATATTTATATATTTTTCATACATACACACATGCACATATTAGTTTATAATTCTCATATCATAATAGAAATAAGTACATAGATTGTATTAATTGCTATTAATATTGTTGTATAGCGATCCACAGGAAGCAAATCGATGTCCACCTTTTCGGTTTGCACGCGTTGTGTTGGTGTGGGTTTCGGCACTTTCCATTTAAAAAGCGTGCAAACATAATAAAATAAACATGAGTAAGGCCAGAAATAACGCGAATTTTGTATGTATGTGTGTGTGTGTGTGTGTGTCCTGCCGGCCTTTTTATTGCGGTAATCACAATAATAAAACTTTGGAAAAGTAAACATTAGTCTACATAATTGAGATATGCTTGCCTGCCAGGAACGATATATTTTCACTCATACGTGATTTAAATTAAAATGAAAAATATAGAATTTTATATAATATATATAAAACTTTCACAATGAACTTACTATTCGTTGTCACTTTCCCAAACGTTTCGAGGTGATCTGACTTTGGGAAAGTGACAACGAATAGTAAGTTCATTGTGAAAGTTTTATATATATTATATATTATTAATAAGTGAACGAAGAGGATGAATCAACAAGATAATTATATAGAATTTTGTTAAAGTGAAATGAAATGTTTCCATAGAAACTACTTCTTTGTTGTCAATAACGTAGTACACATATAAAACTTATAAAAATTTACCTCCTCCATCATCAACTACCGTTTTAATTTATAAAAAAATAGCCCCTCCCCCCTTCAACTACCCTTTTCATTTATAGATATTTCATCTACCTTTCTACAGTGGATTATTATGACCTTCTTTTCAAACGTTCCGTCATTTTATACGAATCCACATTTATGTATAAATTTATATGATATTACATTTTGTATCGTACATTTAATGAAAACAGGTTTTTAACTCAGATCAGAAACTCAATTATGTTACTCATCTTTAATTTATTTTTGCGTTAGCACACTATTGACCTATAAATTTCTGCGAGTCGGTTAGACATCAATAATAATTTCTAAAACTTTCTATTCTTCTTATAAAAGCTTTATCTACTTTTAAATGTGTCTTAGAGGTTGAGTTGAGTGGCCGCGCGCAGAAGGCAATTGAAGAAGAGTGCGTTGTCTGCATCCTCCCGCCCTCTCCAACACAGCTGTGCAGGCTACACGCTAATCAGCTGTTGTGTGCCAGTGTTTGTCCGAATGGCGATCAACATGGCGGGTTTTATCAAGCGCTGGGTCATACCGGCTATCATGTATTCCATCTTGTATTCGATATCTCTGTTTTACGGCGTTCTGTTTTCTATACGAATACTCTACAGGTGGGCCAAGGAGAAAGACGCATTTTGGAAGGTAAAAAACAGGGACATCCCCCCAGAATGTTTGAACGACCCTGCCTATGGGAATCACGCTTATGTACAGATAAAGGTAGGACACTATATTTCGATTACCTCACTATATATTCATAATACCTCAGTTATATCACTATTTAACTATTATTATTTAAATGTGATGTAATTATATTCGTAAAATACTGTTTTAATAATACTGGTCGAGCAATTTAATACCCAAATGCAATTTTTTAGCAAAAAGCATCACACAGCTCTTTTATGAACTTATTTTTTACTTTTAAAATCAAAAAAATAATATTAATAATACATATTTTGGTTTAGCTTTAAAACGTTTTTCGTTCACTTCGTCTTCTAATCGCATGGCTAATATACGTATATTATTTGCTTACAGTTTATTATTAATGAATTAAGTTTTAATTATAATTGTGAGAACAATTTTGTTCAAAAATTTTTTTTTTTGCGATTATTAGCTGGAAGGAAAAACAACGATTTATATCTAGATATTTCTTTTCTAAATTAGTTGACTGTGGTTTAATGATTATCAATTATTTGATTTGAAATGCATTCAAAGAATTGTGGAAAACTAGGGAACACGTTTGAATTAGGGAACAGGCCACTAGCCGCAAACGGAGTTTCTTTTCCGTTTTCAGACTGGCAAAGATAGTAAAGGAAGGGGATTGTTATTAAGTTATAAAATTATTAGGATCTTTCCCGTTTTAAAACAACGAGCCTGCCCTGCAGTCTCCTGTATGACTCCAGAAATAGTAAAAATTTGTGTATAACTGAAATGTCTGTCCATATAATACACTGGAAGACAGTTTGCTTGAGAACGTTTCGGTACTGACTTGTACTCAGCTTATCTGAATTCAGCTTTGCTTATTTTCGACAACTTGTCTTATTGAAATGAATTACCCAACTCTCTCTGTCTAATAGTGAACGGAATTCAACCGGCTACCGCCGTGAAATGAATTTCACCGTTCGCCAATCACACTTGCAGTAACATATGTTTCAATCAGTGTTGCCAAATTCTTAATTAAAAAACTGTTACAAAGTTTCGTAAAGTAAAAAAATGCGGGATATTTTTAACGAATGCAGGAAAAAAACATTAAGCATAACAAAAATATTAAAAACTAAGATACATTAATGATAATGTGATGTATTTTATACTTACACTTATTGTTTTTTATTAATGGTACCTATAATTCAATTTTTTATTTTTTGTATTCTTTTTATATAGCCTAAAGGTATCATATAATGTTATTATTTATATTCTTAAAGCGATCGATTTCGGTCACAGACCATCGTCAGGTTATATAGCACATTTGTTCACAATATTATAAAACACTATTATTTATAAAAACGAATTTGTAGACATTGTTAATTTTGCTACATATATTGTTGTCTAAAGCTTCCTAAGAACTCTTAGTTCTTACAACAACATATGTATCAAAATTAACAATGTTTACAAATTCGTTTTTATAAATAATAGTGTTTTATAATATTGTGAACAAATGTGCTATATAACCTGACGATGGTCTGTGACCGAAATCGATCGCTTTAAGAATATTAATAATAACATTATATGGTACCTTTAGGCTATATAAAAAGAATACAAAAAATAAAAAATTAAGATATATTATTTACAAAAAAATAATTAACTTTAATTAATACATGTAAAACATTTTTGTAATTATGAATTTAAAATTTATAAAATTTTTATTTATACTTACAGATTGTATTAATCTTCTTTAATCTGTGGGTAAATTTTAAAGTTTATTAGAAGACAAATCGAAATTAAATTGTAAAAGCAACTCTGATTCTATATGGTGACCAGAACATTTATTCTTAGTTTCAGACAATTTGAGATTCGAATTTAAACTATCTGCCGGGCAGTTTGGCCGTGGTCCAAGGTTTTCATTAAAACCAAACGTTTAAGTAGCACCACTAGCTGCCATCTTCAGTGGATGTGCCGAGTCAAACCTAACGCGGGGGTCGTACGTTAGGACCACAGTACGAGGCTTAATGAAAACGTAGGTCCACGGCTGTTTGGCCAGCCCGGCAGATAGTTTAAATTCAACTGACACCGGCCGAGAAAGCCTTCGAACAATAATTTAAGATTCATTTGATAAGGTATTGTTTGTACAAAGCAGTTGGATAACGAACGGTAGGCCCAGAATGTTCGAAACTAAGCCCGGGTTACTCTTACCCGAAAAAATATGTCGGGTATCGTTCGGCCAAGATCCGCCGTAACTGTTTCACAACGCTCAGTCGCTTTTCGCGGCCTGAAGAAGATGCCCGAGGGTGGGATTCGAAACGTTGCCGACGGTGTCGGTGTTATTTAGGAACCGACCGCAGCCTAAAGGCCCGGTTTTTAATCGTTTTGATAATATTGACATCGTCCACGTGAGTTTAAGACAAAAACTAATTTAAAAATATTTTTCACACCCTTTTTCGGAACCAACTAAAATAACTCAATTGGTATCTTAAGCTTTCACGGCCGGCACCAACGCCACTGCCACATAAAACGGGCGTTTCGGCCACACGGTTGCAGGCTATCTTCAGTGTAAGTAACGACTCGAGTAACTGGCACGTTCTTCTCTAGTTTGCCACGGCGTTTTTTCACCAGTATTTCTCCACTGTGGAAAACTGGTGAAGAACGCGCCAGTTACTCGAGTCGTTACACTGCTGAAGATGGCCTCCAACGGTGGAGCCGAAACGTCTGTTTTATGAGGCAGTATTGGACCACGGCCTAATAGCCAGGACAGTCGGCAGACCAATTTCAACAGAGTCGATTGAAATAACTGTTTCCATTTATTTGCAGCTAATTGTTCGAATTTTCCACCACGACGGGACGCTCACGCCCGACGTGTTCCCTATCGGCACAACCTAGTCGATTGAAATAACTGTTTCCATTTATTTGCAGCTAATTGTTTGAATTTTCCACCACGACGCGACGCTCACGCCCGACGTGTTCCCTATCGGCACAATCTATTCTGTCCCCAAAATCGATACGTTCCGCAAAACTCGGGCTGATGCTGACTGTAACGTGAATCACACGACACGTACGGTACTTATAAATATTCTGCAGCCTTCGGAATTATATTTATGGCACTAGCGTTTTGATTTGGATAGTTTTGTATTTCTATGTTGCGTTTAGTCACATAAACACAGTGCAGTGCAGTACTATAGTGGCAACTTGTTATATTTATATTTGTGCGAGTTTGTGAGTGACCCTCGCGCAAACGTAAGCGGCCTCGGCCGCTTAAAGTAGGCCCCGTCGAGGTGCCCTGGACCAATAGCGTCAAGTACCTCGGGCTCCACGTGGATTCCCGACTCACCTGGCGAACCCATACACACTACATCCGACAACGCGCTTCGGCGCAACTCAGTAGACTCTGGCCCGTGCTATCTAATCCGGCAATGACCCGGGGGCTAGGTAAGCTCATAGTCAACACGTACGTGTTGCCCGTGATTACCTACGCCTGTCCTGTTTGGGGATACCTGGCTCGTGGTCATAGAACAACGCTCCAGCGCGTACTCGACCGGGGACTGAAGCTCGCGTGCAAAGTCCCCCGGAGGTACTCTTCTCGTCTTTTGAGGAGAGGACTCGGTGTCCGCTCTCTTGATGACACCGTGAGACGCCTGGCGCGTAGATTCTATGTTCGTTCCGACAGAGTGACCCACAATTCCCTCATTGCCGGACTTGGTAAATACACCCCGCGACCAGGTGAGTCCTGGAAGCGACCTCGTTTGCTAGTCCCGGTGGTATAATCCACCAATCGCAGGTCGCTTCAGACCCCCCCCCATAAGTAGATAAAATAATATAAAAGTAACTCAAAACGACCCAGTGGCAGGAGTCCTTTCTGAGACTCGGGACACTGCACCACTCGCGACCCCCAGTTGTGTGTGAGTGACCAAACCAGTATCGCGATGTGAATCCATTTGGACAGTTATTAGATACCTCTTCCACTTTCTTATTAAAAGCAAGTAGGTTATTGTAACTGAAACGTAAGTACAGTAAAATCCCGATTATCGGCGTTGCGGATTACCCGCGAGAAACCGAGGTCTAGGCACATTCTCACTGAAAGCAAGTAGAAGTCTATGACAAAGTTTATGTGTTTGTCTTTATGTTTACGTGGTATAATTGAAAGCCGCTGTACTCTACTAGCTTAGATAACTGATGTGAAAAATTGGATGTTGACGTTGTGACCTGCGATGTTTACCGACAGGTCAGCAGTGACATCACTGACACGTATTTTTTTAATTCACAGGATTGTGTTAATTCATTCCTGAATCTAATCCCTCCTGCTCATGAAAACGTGAAATACGTTCACTTGGATTTCTTATAGGCTATAGGCTATAATTTTGTAGGTATGTAGGTAGTAACTTCAGAAATACTCGATGTAGATCTGATACACATAAGACAATTTATCAGTACAACTCCTTCTGACGAAATGTCAGTTCGTATGCATTAGTGCATAGAAAATATGATTATTAGTTACACAGTTTTAATATGAGTATATTGCTGCTTGGTAATATCCTGCTTAATACGCGGTTTCCATGAGGTCCCTTGATGAACACCTAACGGGGTTTTACTGTATTGCTTTACTTTAAATAATCAGGTAATGTTAATAAACAATTTTTTTTACTTTCTGTCCTTTTCTGTACACACTGTGGATTATCCACGTAATTCGATTATCCGCGGCGATCGCGACACTCAATTCCACTGGTAATCGGGAGTAGAGATGGACCGATATATCTATAACAGGTATTTTGGAACGATTATTTTTGTGGAACTGATATGACAGTGACTGAAAAGTTGAAATACCTGTTCCCATTCAACGATAACTGAAAAGTCGAAATACCCGCTCTGATTACTCGTGCCCTCGCTGTTCCGAGTCGCGGGACCCCCATACGGAACTAACGAATAAACGAGTAGAAAGTCACAGTTATTGGGTGCTGAATACTTGATTCTGGGCATGTGCAGATTGCCATACAAGTACGAAACGAAGCAAAACAGCGAGGTTCAGAATATCTCTATACCAAAGAGACGAAGCTGTTTTTAATAAATGGAAAAAATTCATACTGACGTTACATTTATTCTTGTGTGTTATGCAGATATATAAAAAAGATTATAATAACAAATTATACATTATACTACTCACCAACTTGGTAAATTTTGAAAAAGCGAATTGTATTGTGTTATAACCTACAGAGTGGCTGATAGGCCATATAGTACTTATTGCTAATGTGATTTCGGAGATGATTTTAACTTCACTGCACATCTCACGTACCTATTTTTGACATTATTTGTTGTGCTATTACGTGCACTCTAAATTTCATTGCACGAGTTTCGCAACTGATTTGTCTAACCAAAATGGAATCAATAATTTAATATTAAATCTATATCAGTTTGTTTACTCCTAGTAAAAACTTAAATTAGAATTCCCAAAGAGAGATAGGCCTATAAATTGTCTTGTTTCTTATTTTCTGTTAAACAGTAACAGCTAATAAAGTAACACTGTTAATACTTTTAATTTCAATTTGTTTCTTATAACAAATTATATGGTACAGGTATATGTATAATAGGTATATAATAACAGGTATTTGTACGTGTTATTATTTTGGAACGGTTTCGTTCGAACCTGTTATTTTCAAATACCAGTTTAGCACATCTCTAATCAGGAGTTCACTATATATTAATTTCAATACTTTCACTAGTTCAGTAACAGCAGTATTCCAGCGGTTGAAGGTCAGAGAAAGAGCCGAAGCAACACTGTCCTTTAACGGAAAAGTTCCTTTTGTTTTGTCCAGAATGCAGTGAATGTTTGTATTCCAATAGAATTTACGAGTCCGTTTTACAATATCATAAATTAATTTCTTTATCTCCAGGTTCGCACGTACCGTAGGAGCACGGTAAGGTTAGCGTCAACACAGTCGAGACCCCAAAACTGGCTGCTTAAAGCGCGCGAAGAAGTCTCAACACAAACCATGGGCATATTTACGGGGGGGGGGGGGTACGAACGGGGCTGGACCCTCCACAGAGGGTCGAAAAAGTTTTTGACGAATGTTGTTAATCTCTTAATTTTTAGGCTGTTTTATTATTTTTCAGCTGTGTACGCTAAAATAGTAGGATCCCTTTTTTAAATATAGAAACAGGCTTATTACACAGCATTAGTGTATACGTTTGAAATATGAAATATAGAAAAATCAATTCTGTCAAAAAGTACCTTGTAAACAACGTTTCAGTAACGCGTATTTTATTGTGTTATTGTGATAATGGGACTGACTGCCACTTTAAAGATAGTAATGGTGATTGGTCTTAACTCGTTTGTTCTTTTGTATGAAGCCGACCCGACCCCGGACCTCCCTCAAGGCTAAATTCTAAATACGCCACTGCTACAAATAGGCTGCACTGTCTCGAAGTCGGTGCAATCTACGGTCAAGTCTGTTTGTTGCACAATCGATCGTGACCTCTAAACATGTGACATCCACAAGCAGAGTTGTGGGTCAAGGCCCTAAGCAACTTTACCATAAAGTATAATACTATGAAGAGTTTGTAGTTTGTTTGTTTTTTGTTTCGAATGTACAAAAATGAGACTGTCATTATGTCAGTATACTTTTAAAAAAAAGTATCATTATACTTCAAGGCTGATATTTTCTTGAAGCCTGATGTTCGGTTTCAAGTGTACCAAGTTCTGAGTTCTGTAGGCTATTTTTATTTGGATTATTGCATAATACTAGTATCTGTTGCCAATATTTTATTTAATGAAGAAAGTTGTGTTAGTGGTTGAAATCACAAGCAGAATGATCACTGTTGCACACCACTATATAAAAAGTATCCCGATTCGCGCTTTCAAGCTTCACAGCTCATCGTCAGATCGGAATTGAAACAAATAACCTGAAAACAAACCCTTCACCCCATCTCACTCCACCCTACTCACACACAACAAGCTATAATTCAAATGTCCCTTCCCCATCCCCTGAGCCCTGTCCCTCCATCTGGACAGTTACATATTTTTCTACCAAATTTCTTGTGTTTCAGTGTTGTGTGTGTGTGTGTGTGTGTGTGTGTGTTGTAACGACACCAAAATTCTAAAAGAAATAAGCGCATCTATTTAAATCAAGCATAAATAATATATATAGTAATATAATAATAATAATGGAGCACAATATTAACGACAAAAGCCTAAGAGAAATTTATTAAACTAATTAGAAAATGAACTTGCTGAAGAAGAGTTGCAGTATAAAAACAGATAGAATAATAGAAGGATAATTAAAACTACTATATTACAAGAGGTATTGAATAACAAAGGTGAATGACATTAAAGCTAATAAATCATTGCATTCTGAAGCGAAGTTATATAAAAGAGAAAGAAATCTACTTAAGAAATATACCAACAGTAATATTGAATAATAAGTGAATGGAGTTATTGGAAGGCAATGTAGAATAAGAAAAAATATTCAGAAGATAAAAGATTCCAATGATGTGTATAATGATAAGATTTTTAATTATTTTTATTTATAGAGTGTAGAAAGCTAAGGCACCACTCTAGAATTATTTTATGGGCAGCAGCCAAAGTGAACTGTAGCAGGTATGTGAATGTTCGGATGAGCAATTGGACGTAAAAGGGCCACTCAACGCCGATATTCATTCATAATACTATATTAATATAGAGGGAATCATTGTGAATAAAAGAATTAAATATATAAATAAAATATACCATGAACCAAGAGAAAATTTAAGAATTACAATTCGTTAAAGCCACCAATACAAATAAACAAACTCCAGAGATGAAGAAGAAAATAAATGGTATTGACAAGAAAAGTAGGTTTCAATTTGCCTATAATAATGAAGAATTTGTTTAATAAATGTCAATCTTATCACCAAGCAATATTAATACCATAATATCATACACTTCAACTGTTGAAGACATCAGCAAGCAATAACAACAAGTTATCTAAACAAATCGAAATCAAAATAATTTGAAGGAAGAAACAATAATAAATAAAATTGTGAACCTATTTACAAACCAAAAGTCTTACAACAGACATTGCTATGACAGATTACTATACTATATAGACAGTACCCAGTTAGATTTGGAGTAGTCCATAAACAAATAAATAATGATAATAAATTTAATGAATAATGAATGAATCAATTAGAAAGTCATATAAAGTACAATACAAATTTAGAAGTAAATGTAAAATGTAATTAAGATGGCCTACAAATGTAATATAAAACAAGTGTAATTAATTGGTAAGAGGATGTGAGATACAGTGGTAGTCAATTAAGAATAACTGTGATTGGATAGTAATTATAAACAATTATTTAATGAAATGAATTACTAATCCATAGTAGCAGAAGATGCTGGCATTAACATTTAGTTTTTTCTTTATTAATGTTGAGTTATATAAGTTCAATAGATATTAATCACGCAGACAATGGTTTAAAAGTGTGCATTCAGTTAAGCCCTAAAGGGAATTATAGTAATTAAAATATAATTGTTAATTAATAGTTTGTTTATATTTAAAAAAAATAATTAATATAAAACAAGTGTAAGCAGGATCGATTATGAGTCTTCCAATATAAAAATATAACCAGTCAACATAGGCCTAGATGATTATGTTCAGTAAATAATAAATTATTCAAAAATATTTGTCAAATTACAAATAACTATAATATTTGATATTAAAATTGTTCATAGTTTTGTCAGATAAAATAATATGTAAATTGTATTAAGTATTATGATGTAATAACTAAAAAGCAGCTTGTATGTAGAAGGTAAAATAATGTATTATATAAAAATAATATCCTATGGCAACTAAATCTCAATTTGAACAGATATGACCAGAGTATTTATGTGTATCCAGGAAACCAAAAGAGAGAAAAAGAATGTTGTTGTTGATTATATATATATATATATATATATATATATATAAAGCCAAGAAGGAGAGTTGAGTGTAAATTTTGAAAACAAGCTAAATATTTATACAATAAACATATGAATATTATTAAAAAAATAAAAAAACCTTATATCAAACTATAACAGATATAAGATTCAAGTAATTAAAGAAACAGCTTAATAAACCAGCCTTTAAATCTTACTGATGACACAAACAGAAGAACAACTACACTTGTATTGAATTAATAACAAGACACTGGACTTCAATCACAATATTCCAACAGAAGGCTTCGGACCACGAAAGTGACAAGAGTTAACATTTATTGAACACCAAAAGAAGTGGATTCCTTCATTTTGACAACATAAACAAACTAACATTGGAATTTTTCATCACTGTGACCAGGAGGCTGTGTGAAACCAAACTGAACCGATAAACATTGTGTAACGTATATTTATTATTATAATTAATACTCAAGTTATATTATTCATTATTATTATTGTTTGTAATGTAATCTACTTTCTATACTTGTTTTTTTCTCTATAATTACTGAACCTTTATATCAGCCAAAAGAACCTAAAAAATATCGGTATGGAGAACCATACATGACTTCCATATTCTAAGATTTATATTTAAAATCATTTTCAGCCAAACAGCCAGGCTGTGTCTTACCTGCCTTTTTATTGCTGTATTAAATGAAAAATATTATATTACATTAAAATGAAAAAATTATAATTTTATTGCCTGGCAACAAAATTATTTTATTTTTAACAATTACCATTGTTTCAAAAAGTTTAAATAAATTTTCAAGTACTTTACTCTTGTTAAAACGTAAAAGGTTGCTGGTAAACTACCCCTTCCCCTTAACCGATCTTCACCAAAATCGAAAGTCATTGAGATCTCTACAATTCAGGGACGTATGCAAAAAATTATTTGATTCTGTTTGAATTTGCGGCTGTTATCGTTTGCCATAGAAAATACGCTTGATAAAAAAACGTTGCAGGTAAACTACCCCTTCCCCTTAACCGATCTTCACCAAAAACAATAAGTCTTGAGTACTCTACAAATCAGGGCCGTATGCAAAACATTATTTGATTCTGTTTGAATTTGCGGCTGTTATCGTTTGCCATAGAAAATACCCTTGTTAAAAAAATGTTGCAGGTAAACTACCCCTTTCCCTCAACCGAACTTCACCAAAAACAATAGATCTTGAGAACTCTACAATTTAGGGCTGTATGCAAATAATCTTTTGATTCTGTTTGAATTTGCGGCTGTTATCGTTTGCCATAGGAAATACCCTTGTTAAAACATAAAACGTTACCGGTAAACTACCCCTTCCCCTTAACCGATCTTCACCAAAAACAATAGGTCTTGAGTACTCTACAAATCAGGGCTGTATGCAAAACATTATTTGATTCTGTGTGAATTTGCGGCTGTTATCGTTTGCCAAACAAACAAAATTACCCTTGCTAAAAAAAAACCGTTGCAGGTAAACTACCCCTTTCCCTCAACCGATCTTCACCAAAAACAATAGGTCTTGAGAACTCTACAATTTAGGGCCGTATGCAAATAATCTTTTGATTCTGTTTGAATTTGCGGCTGTTATCGTTTGCCATAGGAAATACCCTTGTTAAAACATAAAACGTTACCGGCAAACTACCCCTTTCCCTTAACCGATATTCACCAAAAACAATAGGTCTTGAGTACTCTACAAATCAGGGCTGTATGCAAAACATTATTTGATTCTGTTTGAATTTGCGGCTGTTATCGTTTGCCATAGAAAATACCCTTGTTAAAAAAACGTTACAGGTAAACTACCCCTTTCCCTCAACCGAACTTCACCAAAAACAATAGGTCTTGAGAACTCTACAATGTAGGGCTGTATGCAAATAATCTTTTGATTCTGTTTGAATTTGCGGCTGTTATCGTTTGCCATAGGAAATACCCTTGTTAAAACATAAAACGTTACAGGTAAACTACCCCTTTTCCTTAACCGATCTTCACCAAAATCAACAGATCTTGAGAACTCTACAATTCAGGGCTGTATGCGAAACATTATTTGATTCTGTTTGAATTTGCGGCTGTTATCGTTTGCCAAACAAACAAAATTACCCTTGCTAAAAAAAAACCGTTGCTGGTAAACTACCCCTTTCCCTCAACCGATCATCACCAAAAACAATAGGTCGCGAGTACTCTGCAAATCAGGGCTGCATGCAAAACATTATTTGATTCTGTTTGAATTAGCGGCAGTTATCGTTTGCCATAGAAAAAAATCTACAGACAGACAGAGACACAGACAGACAGACAGACACACAGACAGACACACACACAGACACTTTTCGGAAAACGACTTTTTTTCATGTTTTGAGTGTAGTACAATCAGAATCTGCAATAATCTCGAACACGATTTTTTTTGCCATCACCATACTTCCATTCCTTAAGGAATATGGAAGTAAATATCGGTATGGAGAACCATACATGACTTCCATATTCTAAGATTTATATTTAAAATCATTTTCAGCCAAACAACCAGGCTGTGTCTTACCTGCCTTTTTATTGCTGTATTAAATGAAAAATATTATATTACATTAAAATGAAAAAATTATAATTTTATTGCCTGGCAACAAAATTATTTTATTTTTAACAATTACCATTGTTTCAAAAAGTTTAAATAAATTTTCAAGTACTTTACTCTTGTTAAAACGTAAAAGGTTGCAGGTAAACTACCCCTTCCCCTTAACCGATCTTCACCAAAATCGAAAGTCATTGAGACCTCTACAATTCAGGGACGTATGCAAAAAATTATTTCATTCTGTTTGAATTTGCGGCTGTTATCGTTTGCCATAGAAAATACGCTTGATAAAAAAACGTTGCAGGTAAACTACCCCTTCCCCTTAACCGATATTCACCAAAAACAATAGGTCTTGAGTACTCTACAAATCAGGGCTGTATGCAAAACATTATTTGATTCTGTTTGAATTTGCGGCTGTTATCGTTTGCCATAGAAAATACCCTTGTTAAAAAAACGTTGCAGGTAAACTACCCCTTTCCCTCAACCGATCTTCACCAAAAACAATAGGTCTTGAGAAATCTACAATTCAGGGCTGTATGCGAAACATTATTTGATTCTGTTTGAATTTGCGGCTGTTATCGTTTGCCAAAAAAAAAAATTTCCCTTGATAAAAAAAACCGTTGCAGGTAAACTACCCCTTCCCCTCAACCGATCTTCACCAAAAACAATAGGTCGCGAGTACTCTACAAATCAGGGCTGTATGCAAAAAATTATTTGATTCTGTTTGAATTTGCGGCAGTTGTCGTTTGCCATAGAAAATACGCATGATAAAAAACGTTGCTGGTAAACTACCCCTTCCCCTCAACCGATCTTCACCAAAAACAATAGGTCTTGAGTACTCTACAAATCAGGGCTGTATGCAGAAAATTATTTGATTCTGTTTGAATTTGCGGCTGTTATCGTTTGCCATAGAAAATACCCTTGTTAAAAAAAACGTTGTAGGTAAACTACCCCTTTCCCTTAACCGATCTTCACCAAAAACAAAAGGTCTTGAGAACTCTACAATTTAGGGCTGTATGCAAATAATCTTTTCATTCTGTTTGAATTTGCGGCTGTTATCGTTTGCCATAGGAAATACCCTTGTTAAAACATAAAACGTTACAGGTAAACTACCCCTTTCCCTTAACCGATCTTCACCAAAAACAATAGGTCTTGAGAACTCTACAATTCAGGGCTGTATGCGAAACATTATTTGATTCTGTTTGAATTTGCGGCTGTTATCGTTTGCCAAACAAACAAAATTACACTTGCTAAAAAAAAACCGTTGCAGGTAAACTACCCCTTTCCCTCAACCGATCTTCACCAAAAACAATAGGTCGCGAGAACTCTGCAAAACCGGGCTGTATGCAAAAAATTATTTGATTCTGTTTGAATTTGCGGCAGTTATCGTTTGCCATAGAAAAAATCTACAGACAGACAGACACATAGACAGACAGACACACAGACAGACAGACAGACAGACACACAGACAGACACACAGACACTTTTCGGAAAACGACTTTTTTTCATGTTTTGAGTGTAGTAGAATCAGAATCTGCAATAATCTCGAACACGATTTTTTTTGCCATCACCATACTTCCATTCCTTAAGGAATATGGAAGTAATAATATAAACAAAGAGAAGGGAATCGACCCTGAGATTTCTAAATTATATTAATAGTTACATTTAATAGACTATAGCAATTTTTTTGAATAAAAATACAATATTATTATTATTACCAGATACTATTCCATGTGATTTATTTATGTAGAAATGGAATTAACAAGTGTTACAAATTGATGTAAACAAAGAGAGGGATAAATTAATTTAAAACCCGTCTTGTTGTAATCTGACACATCCAAGGAGAGGAATAAAGAACCTGTAATTCCTGAAGGGTAACAAATTGGCGAACCCAATAACAGTGGGGTTCAGAAGATATTGATAAGGGATAATTACGTGTGATTACAGTGTGTACATTCCTTTTAAACTTACCCGTCTATCTCTCCACACATGTGTGTCAGTCACACACCCTTATTTTATGTGTGACTTGCAATATTTTCTTGTTTTCTTGTTAGTGATCTATAGCAGCGTTTCTGTATAACGGCTCAACGTATGGAGCGCGACCCACTTATGGGTCCCGAGGGACCGTTTGGTGGGTCGCGAAGTCGGGATCGAAAATTTATTTACAGTGTCTAAAAACCTATTAAATTGAAAACATATAAATTAACTGTGTTTAATTTTGTTTAAGAGTAAAAGAATGCTTAAAATACGCGATGTTAACAGAATTATGATTATAAACTAGGTGCACATCCCTACAAGTAATTCTGCTGGCGCCCATACTTATGAGACCCATGAAGTTATTTACTTCAAGGTTTACTTCACGTTTGTATTCTTCAAGGTAGGTCCCGGACTTGAAAAGGTTGAGAATAACCACTGGTCTATAGTCTCATCATCATCATCATCATCATCATCATCATCATCATCATCTAAAGGCCATGCCTTGTCGAGTTAGCCACGTCTCTCTTTCCATAATTGTCCTCTTTAAATCGCAGTACGATAGGAAGTTCATCTCCTTTCCTAAGTCTTTGAAGAACGCTGCTCTTGGTTGTCCGCTTGTGTTCTCCCCCAACACCTTTCCTTCAAAAATGTTACTTAAGGATTGATCGAGTCGTGACACGTGCCCGATCAATTTGGCCCTTCTTCTACCAATAATTTTCAAAAGTGATTATCTTCGTTCACTTCTGCGAGGACTTGCTCATTACTTTCCTTATCCATCCAACTCGTCCTCGTCATTCTCCTCCAGCTTCCTCCTTTCTATTTTGCCGAGGGTCCACGCCTCACACTCATAAGTTGAGACACTCCACCACTCCACACAAACGTTTTTGCAAACCTTTTCCTTACCTCCATACTTAAGTGATTATTTGTAAGTACATTCCTTTTGTTCTGAAACGCCTGCTTTGCTAGAGCTATTCTTCTCTTAATCTCTGTCCCATATTTATTTTCACAAGTGATGGTGCTCCCCAGATAGCAAAAGGTTTCAGCCTGTTGTAAAATTGAATTCCCCAATTTAATATCAAGTTTTACATTATCTTTCTTCTTCTCTACCACCATTGTTTGTGGTTTCTTCTTGTTAATCTTTAATTTAAGTTTCCCTAGGGTTTCAGACAAGATTTCTAAAATTCCTTTCATTTCTTTTACCAAGTCTACGATTTATAGTTATTTATTTATTTTACCGATCTATAGTCTGCGTTTAGTCTTTAAATAGATTAGTAATGCGAAAGGAATAACTAGGTTACGCGAATGCTAATATTTAAAATATAATAAAACGCACAGTCATAAAGCGATGTCGTGATGTTACCGATGTGACGGATCCCTTTTCTATATCAAGTAGACCTACTGTTGGCCTCCGCACACGGCGCGACTACTCGACGAGTTGAGCAACTGGTTTGAGACGCGATTGTTTTGAAACTTTAGTTTCTAACGGGTTGCTGTTGTCCGCAGACGAAGCAACTGAATTTTGACCAAAATAAAATCAGTATCGAGCAACCTGTCTAGTGAAGATGACGTGAACAGAACTGTAGTGAGATGTTTTGTTGACATTCTTCTTCAAATTATTATTATTATTATTATTATTAAGGATCATATAAAAAAATTCATCGCGCTTTACAGAAAATTTCAAAAGCTTCTTATCAGCACTTACTACAGGTGACTGTCCCTGCTTTCACAAAGTATAATACTAAATAATGAAGCGCAACACTGGGTGCGTTTCCACCTCTTGGACGGATTTTATATTCGCCGCTAGATCATTCATTTTATAGATGAAAGTATAAAGTTAATAAAAATTACAACAAAAAACATAAAGCTACAAGAACTTTAAAAAATTATAAAACGAATTTACAGTAAAAAACGCAGAACGGAAAAAGTTGCTCAACTATGCAACACGAGTTGCCTTTTGACCAGCGAGCTGGGTTGCGTGCAACTGAAATATGAGTGATTTCAAACCGGTCTTTTTGCGGTCGCGTCGTGTGTGCGGCTCCCCGTTCCACTACGGTGAGGGTCGCAAAACAGTTGGTCGCGCAACCTTTTAACAACTAAAGTCGCACCGTTTGCGGAGGCCCTTAATATACAGACGTAGGTAGAAACGCGGAACATTCTTACACAACATTTGGATGAAGATCTAAACGTACGACGCGTGTTGAGCGCAAGTAGGCACGTGTTTCGCCCGCGTACGCGAAAGCACACATGATGGAAAGATGGTAATTTTCACTCGTGGGGAGAGTAGTAGGGTTTGCATAGCAGGAGGAGTCGTCATAACGTCTGTAAAGTAGACGCAACACATTTGTAGACCCAACAGAGCCCC
This sequence comes from Magicicada septendecula, assembly GCA_034769895.1. NCBI lineage: Eukaryota > Metazoa > Arthropoda > Insecta > Hemiptera > Cicadidae > Magicicada > Magicicada septendecula. Next base: position 37,588,836 of record CM068369.1, read on the forward strand.
CCAGACCAAATTCTGGGTACTTCACTGACGATAGTTACACTGGAAGATATCCGACGGTCTTCCTTGTTTTGCCTATTTAAGAACCGATTTCTAAATTCAACAACTTCAAAATTAATATGTTTTCAGATTTTATGTGGGATTTTATATATACTTATTGTTTTTTCGAGTTTTTTTAGGCTTGTCCAAGTGAGCAAGTCTCGGGCTATTTTCGGTTTGGAATTACGATTTTAGGAGACGCACGCCAGTGCAAGCCGGTAGCTTAGCGTTTTGAAACGAGCAAACGTAATTATTAACTTGCGAAATGTATTTTAGATCCAAACTCATGTCGTCCTATTCACGTCGCGGTGTGGAACGTGCACGTTCAGTGGCTTTTAGTTCGAACCTCCGTAAAAACAGAAACTACGGTACAAAGTATTACAGTTACTGAAGAAATGATTCAGACGTAACTAGAGCAGATCGAATCGTTTGTATTCCTCCTCCTCGACCTACAAAGAGCCATGCTTCTGATGCCCCAGAATACTTTCTAGAAAAAAAATGCGCGAGCTGTATTCTATTCCTAACACCATAATTTATGAACGTGACTGTGGAATATAAAGTGCTTTGTTTTTGTACACAATAATACTATTTTCTAAAGTTTTACACTATTAGAAGATATACTGTAGAAGAATATCTTCTACAGTATTATATTCTTCTATTAGAAGAATATACTGTAGAAGATAGATAGAGACATTCCAATGTACAAAGCATGTTTTAAATAACAATGTGTATAGCAAAACACCCTATTATCTATTAGGATTAAAAACCAATTGTTACATTGTATTATAATTAAGTCATTTTATTGTAAGAAGTAAAGAATAGTCATAGGTACACAAAACAATGTTAGGCCTATTATATAAGTTAAGAGTTTTATAGAAAGTTAAAGTTTATAATTATGATTAATATTATTAAATTGTTTGCTAATAGCATAATATCGTGTATACAAAGGAGAAAACAAAAAAATGTAAGAAAAAATATCACTTTTAAAACTAATGTATTAGCATAGGCCAACCATTAAAATTGTTCATTTTATTATTAATGTATGGAAACATCATGTGAGGTCTTGAATTGATCAGAAGAAAGCAAGCAATGCAATGCTAATAATATATTGACAATTGTAATTAGCATAAGAAACTTATATTAATTTTAAGTATTTTGTTAAATTCGATCTCAGAAAACCAATGTGTCTCCAATCCAAAAACTGACGCTGTGTCGACAATGTATTAGCTATCAAGAAATCGGAATTTTTATATTTGGAGTGTATGGAGCCAAAGAAATGTGTCTCCACCCCAAAAGCCCACGCCAACAAGCCAGAAATTAGACGCTTAGCGAGGGAGTCTTGCGTTGGAATCCACAGAGTAAACAACAGCTTCTAAGCATCACTTTTAATCTCGAACCCATACACTTGTAATCTCGACGCCATAGTTAGAATCGTACGTCGAATATATTATGAGCGGAGTGTAAACAATAACATAACCCTAAACGGAACCAAAGTGTTGTGAACTAGTGATAACATAATAAGGGCAATATAGTGAATTATATAATTAATTGTGAATAATAACAAGTGTATAAGTGAAGGAAAGTATAGTGTGAATACTTAAAACATTTTAGCGACTATTCAATAATCATATAATTTATGTAACCTAACAAACTTGATGTACACTTATGAACTATATATCACTGCACAATTACACTAACACCATAGTAACTTTTAAACTTTTTAATTATTATTCCTTTGAATTTCATGTTTGAAACTGAATAATATATTTTAGATTTGGAAAACCTCAAATTAGCCACTGTTCGGCATTTACGAACTTTCGTTATTATTAGATACAAGAAATTATTTTATTGTACTATAATCAAATTATTATTGTGAAGCTTAGTACTTCGTAGCAGTCACTTTCGTTAAATATTATTGTAGTCAAAAGAGAATTCACGACTGAGATTAATTTAAAATAATCCTTATTAAGCTTGAGTGAAGTATAGTTGCCAACCACTGTATCTTAAATGAATGTTATTTATTTAAATTTAGAAAGGAAGAATAACAGACAAGGAAAGAATAAAAGAATTATAAATGGAATCAAATTCGTTGAATTATTATATTAATAATCGTAAATGTTTTTCAATTTACTATGCTTAGCGTTTTCAACCAACCTTAAGGATTAAGTTGGCAGTATCTAATTTTTAGGCGCCACGTGTTATTTAAATTCGTCAACAAGAAAAGTGAATTAACATAAAGGTAAACAAAAATAATTAAATTCAAATCAATAATTTTAAGTAACCGAATAAGATATTGGTTTCACTAATAAACAATAAATTTATGGAATGTTAATCTGAGTTTCCATATGGCGCCCAATTTACTTATAATCTACCAAGAAATACTCTTCAGTCATGGTAGTCAGTCTTAAAAATACAAGTTAATTACTCTACAAAATACTACTGTGACCTTTGAAAAACTATTTAAAACTTAATAACATGTTTAATCTAATAATATAACGTTATGTTCCAACGGCACACTAATTACAGATCAGTGCAAACAAACAAGGTAAGTATAGAGAACATTCGCTTTATAGATTTGGTGCTTAAAACGTGAGGCGTAAAAGTATAACACAACCAACCATTCAGTCAGCATTATTCTTATTTCCACATAAGTAGAGTGAACTAAGATTATGTTATAGAATTGGCGTACAACGTGAGGCGCTTAAATACTTAATAACAGTAATATTATTTAAACACTACCACAGAACATCGAAGAAGATTTCATGTTATAATATATATATTAATTATATAATTCAGATGATGACAGTACATTATAAAACTGTTGAAACACTGTAAACAAAAACAATAAAAAATATATTCTTGTATCAAAAACATATAAAGTATTATTACTTACAAAATTAATGTATCCGTAGAGAGAGAATATTAGTCTATTACGTGAGGTGTGACAAAGGGCCTATCTGCCGATTTTGAGTAAGTGTCCATGAAATTTTTATGATTCCTTTTGCTATAGCTTCCTAATAGGTTCTACAACAAAGTTAAGGAAAAATTTTGGCCCGCTCTCACCTCTATAGGGTTGAAAACTACCACTAAAGGGTTGCAAATATGAAACGACGCGAGGATGCATTTTGAAGCCCTGAAATTAGGTACTTATAGGTTTTTGGGAGTCTGATACGATTCTGACGTCCAAAATTATATTCGACGCATAGGGTAGTTTTTAAAGTGTTGAAACAGACTATAATCAGGGGGGTAAGTATTAAACTTCGCGAGAATGCCGGTCAAAGCCTCGAAAGTGAGTACTTATAAGTTTTTAGGGGTACTGATTACGATTTTGACGTGAAGGAATACATCCGACGCAAGGGTTGAACTTGAAAGGATTGAAAACCACCCCTAAAGGGTTGAAAAAACGCGAGGATGTACTTTGAAGTCCTGAAATTGGGTACCTACAGGTTTTTGGGGGATGTTTAACCTACAATTACTTAAACATCACAACATTTATGATATTTCACAAAATACTACAACCATTGCACAATAACAAACAACTCCGACGCTCAGCTGATGTTCCAAAAAAACGTGCCAGCCGTAAGCAGTGAGCATCAGGTAGCGCATCAGGCCTCTTCTGGTCTTCGCTAGAGGGTCCGTGTTTTTAGCGGTCATAATTCAAAATTCAGTCAAAAAAATATATATAATACATTCATGCTTATAAAATTTAATCAAAGAAAAGTCGAACCATAAACATTATATTATTTTATTAAATTAAGTAGTCGATTGATATAACGAACCAGCACTACAGTCGGTGACAAATTGCAACAGATATTCTTTTGTTTACAATAGACGTTAAAAAATAATAATAAAACTTAATTTTATTGTCAATTTGAAAAAAAATTTAGTTCAGTTAATAGTCTCTCAGGACAGCACCCGAAGATATTACGTACGATAACAAAATCTAACTGTTGAAGCGCGTTTACATTTTTGGTCATAACTCAGTCAATTTTTCAGAAATAACTTTCAAACAAACTGCATTGTGTAGAAAATATAAAGAGCTACAACCTTTGTCGTATACATTATAGTCAAAAAACCTACTGTACACTAAATAGCCTAGAAGTCAAAAATGTTTTACACGATGTCGGCAAAATACACCTTTAAATTGCTGTAACTCATCGAGCTTTAGTCATAAAGGAATGAAACAAAATTCAAAATTTTTGTATTTTAATAAACTTGGTTGGTATCAATTTTTCGATAAAAGGCATCGTTAGTGAGATATTTATTAATAAAGGCGAATTTTGGCGAAAATACAAAAACTTGAATTTTATTAAAACGTTGCGCGTTACTGTACACCAATAGATACATGCTTCAAAAAATTTGAGAACATTGCTAATATAATAGACAACTGAAAACTACAGTATCTTGGCTTAATAAGAATACTTGACAAAATGGCGGACGTCCCTTTTTAAATTTCTTGAAAAAAATTGCAAAAATGATTAGGCTATATTTTCGTACATAACTTCATTATTTTTTAAGCTAGGCAAGTGATTAACCCATCATTTTTTAGAAAATTGACAGAGCTTTCATTTGATACTAATTTAGTTACGATAGAACCATGTTTCGCCGAGCTATCAGTTTTAAGCACGTCATTTGATCAAAAAACCGTGAAGCGCCATCTTGTTTTTACTCTGTCTCGAGAACCATTTGACATAACAAAACCAAGTAAAGTGGTAAATGTTCATCTGTTAATAAGCTTTAATTTTAATTTTTACAAAGTTTTTCCAAAATGGCGTAGCTTTTTAGTTACTTGCAGATTAATGTTAAAAACGCCTTTTTTGGCAAAACTTTGAACCCTTGTAACTCGCAAACAACGAATTTTTTCCAAAAAGTTCATACCACCTTTTTGCTTAGAATTTGATTCTCTATCGATTTCGGGCGTTAATTAAATTTTGTTTTTGTTAACCCCCGAAAAATGGGTGAAAACAACCCCTAAATTTAAGAGCGTGTCAAAAAATTTCCTTAAATTTATTCTATAACATTTTATGAAGACACTGCAAAAAAAATCAGAAGGATCCATGGACACTGACTCAAAATCGGCAGAAAATTCCTCACGTAATAGACTATATGGGATATTTGCATTCGAAAGATTTTGGGGCCTGAGGAGAGTCTTTCGAAATCTCGTACTCCTTTGAAATGTTTAAGGGGGGGGGGTCGATTGAGGGTACTTTTCTAGTCAATTTATTTCATAGCCGTAATTTCGATCTGAGAGTTGTTTTTTCATAATAAACATAAGTCCAAACATATCAAGTTTGGACTTGAAAAAGTTACCGATAAAAGTTATTGATACTTGTAGAGTTGTCCAGGAAATCAATAATCTACTGCAAGCATTTCACAAAACGACAATTTATGCTGTGAATAGTTAGAGTTTGTGATTCCTACATTACACTAATGATCTTACGCGTCTGAGTATGTCTAAAAGCGTGTTCGCATAGAATTTTTAAATATCGAACCCATAGAATAGTATCACTTTTAATGATCGTGCAAGGCAGCTTTGCCATCGTATTGCAAGGAAGATACAGAATTTAAAGTATGTGGTTTGCAAGTTGGATACGGCAGTCCAGCCGGATACCCTCATGCCTTCGGTATAGCAGATCAGCGGCCATTTGTAGGAATACCAAAATTTTATTAACTCTACTGCCAAATTCGTTCTACTGGCAAAAAACACAGTTCTGACTGCAAAAAAGAGGCATGAATTTGGAATTTGTAGTGTCATACTACTATGTATAGTTTTTAATATTTTAAGACTTGTTAACAATATGTGTTTAAAATAAGTGTTGCTTATTTCCATTATAATTTAATATTTCCATTGTAATCGACTTTTAAACCCCTGTTCGTATTTCTGCATTAATAACCTTTGCTGTGAAAGTTGTAATCTGAATGAAAATGGGCGCGCAAGCGTGGATATCGACATAAAAGGCCTTCGGGTCTTGGTTATTGGACTTTCGTATTTCATGACCAATAGCAGGTTATACCCAAATCTGGAGAAAGTTAATCGATTTATGTCACTGTAGCGGCGGGAGCGCGGCTTGAGGGGACGAGTTGGCGCACCACCCCAATTAGTACCAGAGAGAAATTGGGGTGGTTGTGGTTTAGGACTTGAAAACGATGGAAACACTGAAAGGCCTCGTCCGGAACACGACAAGTAGCAGATCAGCAAGTAAACACGACAAAGTTGGAAACAGAGAAAAATAGTCGCAGCGATGCACATCGCTCCTGATTGGACAGAGAAATAAAATAGTAACCGTTTGTTTAAACCTACATAGAAGTAGTATTTTTAAAAACTAATAATCAATTCTCAGGACTATTTTCACAACCTGTTTTATAACTTTTTTAACGTTTTCTGACGTTTTGCACATTCCGTGTGGCCATTCGCAAAGTCCTTTTAAATAAGTTGATTGGTCATGATTCTAGTCAACTCTATATCCGAGCTTTTACGTTTGGGGTTTCGTCTCTTCAGTTTTTAAAAGACGGATTCCTAGTCACAGCTTCAACTCTCATCAGGAGTACCTTATAATTTGTCTTCCGCGTTTTCTTTTTCTAGTTTTGGTGACCTAACGCCAGCTTGCAAGGTAGTAGCATCCTAATCCTAACTACAGTAGGATCCCGGGCCAGCCTCTTAGTTTTTAATAAGTTATTTATTCCTCTTGCTCTATACCGGTCTCGAACAAGGGAAGCAACGGTCAAAATTCAGTACCAAAACCAGTGTGCTACTAGGAACAGTCAGAAAGGATCAGGAACACGTTTCTAGGGATCGTGATCGTGAGATCTCGGGGTGACTCTGTGAGAGGAAGACGTGGAGGTATTTGCCACACCGTTTCAAGAACCTAGTGTTATATTTTAATTGCCAGACCAGCTAAGCAAGTAGGTAAAGGGTTCCAAGCAAGGGAAGGTCTTGAGTAAATTGCTACACCACGCCCGCATGGGAAGATACCAAACCTTGATCTGTTCGTATATGTGCTGTTTGCGTTATACTGCCGTTCCGTGCCGTTCAAAGGAGCTTTTACCTGATTTAATTTTAGATATTAAAATAACTCTATTTGAGGCAATTTAGTAGTAAATAACTCTATTAGAAGAAACACAGATATACGACAGGAACTGAATATTATAAGTATACTCGACACGATCGCCCAGTGTCGGCTGAATTGGTATGAACATCTTTGCCGAATGGTAGACTGCCGCATCCCCAAACAACTATAAGCCGAGGGGACGGATAGGTGTGAGACGTCCGAGGAAGCGCTGGAGTGACCAGCTCTAATCTTTGCCTATTTGAAACCGGAACAAACCATCCTTGGTTTAATCCGTGAAGATGATGATGAAGAAAATAACTCTATCCTGCTACAACTTTCCTTTCGGTTTTATGCCTCACATACATTTTCACAAAGTAATCATCAAAATCCGATAGTGCCATTGTATTCCACGCGAAAAATGTCAAAGATTACAGCATTTTAAACTGCGTAGTATTTGAAAAGGGCATTGCTGTTCATACATCTAGTGTGCAAACGTACACAGATATTATTATTGTATTGTATTATATTGGCGCTTTCCTTGTCACACACGAAATAATCTGTTTTTGGCAAACCAGTCAACATGAAAGAAAGGAATATCCTATACTGTACGAACAAGAAAATTTCCTAATTATTAGATTTCATTACGTTTTATTCATATTGTTACTGTTTAAGTTATGGAAAAAGTCGCTTTAAATGTATTTTGTCTTCCATAATTACCTGTTTTGTCATAATTATGTTTTTTATTTTATATGCCATTCGCTTTCGCGTGGCACCTAAGGGATTAGGAGACCCTTACACACACACGCACACAAATGCAGCTGCTCGCGTCCGCTCCGGCCGGCAGGTAGATGACTCATAACTGGGGCCCTAATTGAGTAATTGCTACTTCTTTAAAATATAAAATTTAACTACTGACATCAGTTTATTTGTAAACTTCGTGCAATTCCAAGAAAAATGACACCAAACACGGTATGATTATGATAATATATGATGTTCAACATGCATAATAGTATTTTATATTTAATATACCGGGTACCATTAATTTTTTTTTGGTTACATTTCGACATCAAAGTGTGTTATATATTGTTGATTTATTTTTACATTTATTTTTAGTGTGTTTATACACAGCATGTATCAATTAAAATGTAAACTTGTAAGTGCAGAATTAAAATAAGCTTACTTTTTAACCTCACAGTTTCTTCATGTAAGTGCGGGTAACTGGTTGAATTATTTTTTATCTTAATTATTATTAATTCTACCAACTACCTCGAAGCTACAATGAACCGCTGTTCAGCGACATTTTGAAGTCTGTCCGGAGTTTAGTTTTGACTAAGCGTCGTTATGAAAGATATTAGCCGAAACAACCCTATGACTCACTTCCTGTGTATAGGGCATCCGCTTTCGACGACAATGAATATGACTCACTTCCTGTGTAGTAAGTAAGCGCCACTGTCGGGGGTGTCGAAAGCATCATTATTGTCGGTGGCTTTCCTTAGTAATGTGGTCGGTGTTGTGCTGTGCGTGGAGGTTTAAGTGTTACAGTTATGTCCTCTAAGTCTAAGCAAGTGTTACATTCGCAAGCAAGAACGATAGTTGCTTCGGTGATACAGTATTTTTATATGGAAAAAAATAATATGGGGCCTCTATTGGATGTAAGAAAAGTTTTGGAAAGAGTTTCATCAGCGTGTAATGTTCCCAAACGAACCGTCGCCAGGATAAATGCTCAATTGAAATCAGCGCTACGGGAGGAAACTGAGACCGTGGAAGATGATGCGAGCGACAGAGAAGACAACGTAGTTAATGAAGTTTCAGCCTGTAAGAAGATAAAAATAACAACGCCTAGGAAAACACCAGGAGGGCCACAACGAAATAGAAAAGTGACGGGCCTCGACGAGTTTGCGAAATCGGCCATAAGGCGGCACATCCTGCAGTACTACGAGCGGCGAGAGATACCATCCCTCGAGAAACTTGTGAGTTCGTTGAAGAATGCGAGTCTGTTCGACGGCGGGAAGACGGCATTGCATCGTATTGTACGAGATTTGGGGTTCGTTTACAAGAAATATAATAACCGAAGGGTTTTGATGGAAAAGCCTACAATCGCTTTATTAAGATGCCAGTTTTTACGTAAAGTCCGAAATGTAAATATTGAAAATGTTGTGTTCCTAGATGAAACATGGTTAAATGAAAATGTACATAATGACAAAGGATGGACCGACGATACAGTTAAGGGGACATTGAATGCTCCCTTAGGCAAGGGGAAAAGATTGATAATTTGCCATGCTGGAAGGCAGAAAGGATGGATCGAAGCTCCCCCACTCGTGTTTGAGTAAAAGAAGACGGGAGATTATCACGAAGAAATGGACCATAAAGTTTTTGAAAACTGGTTTTTTAATACACTAATCCCCGCAATACCCCCTGCGAGTACGATAATCATGGAAAACGCTCCGTACCATTCCAGAAAAATAGACAAAGCACCAACTTCAAGCTCAACAAAAGCCGCAATGATCCACTGGCTGAAAGAGAAGAAAATTCCATTTCCCTCTGACTTCCGGAAGCCAGAAATCTAAGAATTGGTAAAATTACACAAGCCTCCAATTCCAAAATATGCCATTGAAACTAAAGCCACCGAATTAGGGTTCAAAGTTATCAGGCTTCCACCTTAACATTGCCATTATAATGCTATAGAAATGGTCTGGTCTTACTTGAAGGCGTACGTGAAGGAAAGAAATAAAACTTTCAAGCTGAAGGATGTGAAGGAACTTTTTATGGAGGCGGTCGCCCAAGTTACACCGGAATTGTGGTCAATGTATGCTCAACATGTCAAGAAAGCCATGGACGCAGACTGGGAGAGTGAAGGATTGCACGACCAAAGTGTTCAGGAGTTAATAATCAATTTGTGCCCAGGCGATGATGATAGCAGTGAATGTGATTCCGACGATGACTCAGACGACGACATCGGGTGCTACCCACTGATGTAAGATTTTCCAGGTACGATTTGAAGACTTATTAATATATTTAAAGTTATGTGTTCACAGGATAGGGCTACTGTTATATAACATATAATTAAGAAAATAATCTACCCTGAAATTAATTTTATTTTTAACTCATGACTGACCGATTTCGGCGAATTGTTTTTTATCTATTACTAAAGGTTTTTTTGTTTATCCATAAATATGGGCTATCTGTAAATAAAACCACGAAAAATATTTCGTTTATGACCTACTTTTGTTAAGATGGGGTTTTTAATTTTGTAAAAATTTTACTTATAAGTTTGTACATAAGAAAAACAACATTGTATTGTATATAGTATTTGTTTAAAGTTATTTAAAAGAAGCATTTCTTAAGTATGTATTTTTGTTATACATTTCTTAAGTATGTATTTTTTGTTTGTTTTTATCTATTAATAAAGGTGTTTTTCGTTTATATATTAATATATTTTCGAAACGATCAAAGTTAAAGAAAATATTGCGTTTATATTCATGTCGTTTTTTGTGTGTTAATGTAAAATTTTAAGAGAAAAATGCCCATCACATCCAGGAGTACTGGATCAAATATTTTTAGTACTGTATTACAAATAGGCTTTTCCATTTTATAAAAATTAAAACCATAATAATGTGGAATTTAAACTAAAAGGCTAATATATTTCATCTTGTACTTATTTAACATTAATTGTAATGTTATCATTAGTAAGTTTTTATCATTGGTAACCGATTTTATATAATATTAAAATGCCATTCTCAATTTTAAATAAAACTCGTCTTTTTAGTACCGTACTGCAATATGTGTTTTTTTTCTAAAATCCAAATATACTCCCTTGACGCTACATGGTTATAACCATATGTTGTAACTATATATAACAGTAACTATATGTTGAGAGGACTCATTTTTCTCGCAATTTAACGAAGATTACGAAAATCATATTTAAATTTGGATTATCATTCAATTTAAATGTGTCATAATTTGTAACTGTTTCATGAAGCTGTATACCTGCGCGTTCGGGCAAGGGTGTGTGGCCCGGGCGCTCGTGAGTGCGCGTGCGAGAGCAAGGGTCTGCTAATCCCTTAGGTGCCATGCGAAAGCGAATGGTGTATAGCTTTGTTTTAAATCATGACACACCAAATGACTGTATGTTAAAATCAATATAATTAGTCACCCGAAGTTGATGAGGTCGTTATACAGTATGTGATACAATGTAACTGATAAACGTACGTCATTTCCGGTTATAATATATGATTACGGTGCTAATATTACAATATAAATTATGCATTCATATATGTAAAGATATTAAAGTGATCACGTTCATATGCGTTCTATTGTCTTTAATCACTCTCGATTTAACACACATTCAGTTCACGTTATAAGCCACTCCTTCTCCCCCCCCCCAATTAATTGGTAAAATTGAATGTCTACCGAAATATGCTAAATTAGAATAGCTTTAGAGTAGCCTAATCACGTTACGGATAACATCATCACCATCATCGTCATCATCACTGCAAGGACTAGGCCTTAGACCTGTTCCGGAACCCATCTCCTCCTCGGTCTACCGACATCTCTCTTCCCAGTAGGGTGATAACCCAAGGCAGCCACAGGTAGACGGATATCAGGCATGCGATTCAAGTGTTCACACCATCTCCTTCTGTGGTCTTCAGGTCTTTGGTGCAATGATACAATATTTAAATCGCGTCTAATATCCTCGTTCCTTCTCCGATCCAAGAGAGAACAACTTTGTGTCCCTCTTATAAATTTCATTTCGTCTGCCTGAATCCTCTGCACGTCCCTTTTACCAAGAGTCCATGTCTCACTAGCATACAGGAATGTGGGGACAGCCACAGTTTTATAAAATTTCATTCGGGTATCCTTCCGTGTTTTATTTCTCAGGTACTGTTCGTCCGTTCCTCTGGCGCTACAGCCCGCGATGAGCCTTGGCCTCCCCAACTAGTCGCCTCCAAACACCTCAGTCCTTCAGCCTCCGCCTCCAATCCCCGATACCCATCCTCCTGAGGGCGTCTTCTACGTCCTGTAGTCACCTTCGTCTAGGTCTTCCTTTCCTTCTTTGCCCATCTATTGTCCCTCTAATAATTTCTCTGGGCATTCTGTCGTCCTCCATGCGCATCACATGTCCAACCATCTGATTCTCATAGACTTGGTGAACCTCACTATGTCCTCGCCATATATCAATTCCTCCAATTCCCTATTGTTCCATTCTTCACTTTCCTTGCGCCACAGTCCAATGCGCCATTCTTTACCTTCCTTCACCGGTCTAATCATTTTCTTAGAATTCGTCTTTCAAAGACTCTTAAATTATGTGTGTCACTATTAAGTAGTGTCCAGGTATCCGCAGCATACGTCACAACTGGTCTTACTAAGGTCTTGTATAATCTAAGTTTGGTTATTTTGCTGATTAAACTGGATCTGAAAATTTTCTGGTGGGCATAAAAACACTATTACCACTCATTATACGATTTGCAAACTCATTGCTGATTTTGTTTATGGAGGCACCCAAATATTTGAATTTCCGGACCCCTTGGAAAGTATGCCATCCTACATTGAGATTTCCGATTCTCCTCCTTCCCTCTGCACTTGATATTTTCCAGAAAACTTTTTAATGGAGAATAATATACGAAGAAGTCTGGCCGATTGGTTGTCTAAATCAATAAGCGCCCTGTTAATCGTATACTCTCAGGTTGCTGCTTGAAGTGAAGCATATTTTTATTTTTCGTAGCGTTAATAAAAATAACCATACACAATTCCTAACGTCAACACTAATTGGATGAAATCTTGAACAGTAGACAAACGATAATTATGAATATAATTAATTAAAAACAGAACGTGGGAATACGGAAATTGAATATCTCAAAACAAACGTGTTACCCGTTTCAGTGTTCACTGCATCTAGTGTCTGTGTTTAGGAAATAGTAATACTTTTGTCTGAAGCTCGCACGGCAGGTGCCAATGAATTCAAAATTACGACTGAAAACCGGGCTTTTTGGCCGTGGTCGGTTACTATAAAACGTCATTAAATGTAATCAAATGACTTTTAATAGGAACCAACCTCGGCCTAACAGCTCGGTTTAATAGGAACCAAACTCGGCCTTACAGCTCGGTTTAATAGGAACCAAACTCGGCCTTACAGCTCGGTTTAATAGGAACCAAACTCGGCCTAACAGCTCGGTTTAATAGGAACCAAACTCGGCCTAACAGCTCGGTTTAATAGGAACCGACCTCGGCCTAACAGCTCGGTTTAATAGGAACCAACCTCGGCCTAACAGCTCGGTTTAATAGGAACCAACCTCGGCCTAACAGCTCGGTTTGATAGGAACCAACCTCGGCCTAACAGCTCGGTTTAATAGGAACCAACCTCGGCCTAACAGCTCGGTTTGATAGGAACCAACCTCGGCTTAACAGCTCGGTTTAATAGGAACCAACCTCGGCCTAACAGCTCGGTTTAATAGGAACCAACCTCGGCCTAACAGCTCGGTTTGATAGGAACCAAACTCGGCCTTACAGCTCGGTTTAATAGGAACCAAACTCGGCCTAACAGCTCGGTTTAATAGGAACCAAACTCGGCCTAACAGCTCGGTTTAATAGGAACCGACCTCGGCCTAACAGCTCGGTTTAATAGGAACCAACCTCGGCCTAACAGCTCGGTTTAATAGGAACCAACCTCGGCCTAACAGCTCGGTTTGATAGGAACCAACCTCGGCCTAACAGCTCGGTTTAATAGGAACCAACCTCGGCCTAACAGCTCGGTTTGATAGGAACCAACCTCGGCTTAACAGCTCGGTTTAATAGGAACCAACCTCGGCCTAACAGCTCGGTTTAATAGGAACCAACCTCGGCCTAACAGCTCGGTTTGATAGGAACCAACCTCGGCCTAACTGCTCGGTTTAATAGGAACCAACCTCGGCTTAACAGCTCGGTTTTTAGTCGTAATTTTTAAATAGCAATACCTTTCGAGATTCGTACACAGTGTAACAGAATCCTGGAGGCATGTTTAATTGTAATTCTAATTAGTCTTGTTTAAAAGTATTTAAAAAACGATTGATTTTCTAATTATCAATTACGATGGAGACTTATAAAAATATTTATATACAATTTTCAGGCTGTGAGTGTTTCGTTTAATTTTTCTTACGTTTTCATCCGAAACACTGATATCATGTTTCTGTGTTTCTTTTGACTCGCAGAAAAATACAAACTAACAGCTTGGCAAATAATGTTTCCAATTACATATATACTATTTTAAGAATAACGTTTGGGAGAATGTTTAGAACTACTTCTACCGGAAATAGGAGGGAACTGTATTAGAAACAAAGGAAGGACAAATTACAATTTAAGTTATAGGACGTTTCAAAACAAAAAGAGAATCTCAAGCTACGCCTAGAGTATTGTTTTGTGTTTCCCAGTATCAGCAAATATTCCTAGTGGTACAATTGTGTGCGTGTGTATGTTGTTTGAATTTTGAGGAGGAGGCCGCTAATATAGTCTGTTGATTTGCTAGTCTAATGACTATAAAGGTTAATAATTGCTTGTACTTAGCAACAACCGAGTTGAAAATCAGCAATTTTTACATTTCATAATAACCAGTCTTCTTCTATCAGGGCCTAGGCGAACCACCTGTTCCGGTTGCAAAGGAATACATACACTCCGATTTGTTCCTTTGTGACTTTCGAATAGGATAAATGTCCTCTAAGGACGTTACCAGTGTCTTGTAGAGAAAGACCGATGGTAGGACTTTGAGCCTGTAGTCGTGCTCTAGGTTTCTTTTGGAGACCTACCTTCTGGTAGTTCTTCCGCCTCTAGTGCTGTTGGGAAACCTTCCTTATCCGCCTCTAGGACCGTTGACCATTCGACACCGTTAACCCTGGCCGGATCCTTACCGGGTACTGCGAAAGGAAAACAAGAAAACAAGAAAACAAGAATTACATAGAAAAGGTGAAGTATGAAAACAATGAAAGACTCTATAGTCCTCGAAAACCTAGTAGCATCCGAGTGGAAAAGAACAAGAATTGATCAAGAGAGAGCAGACAGGAAAGATAAAAGAAAAGTTTCCCACCCAAGACAGGTTGAAGCAAGTTGAGAAACCAGCTTGGGTATATCGAGTGAGCTAAAGCCGTATCCACCAACTGTGGACGCCTGATGTAATAATAATCAGTAATACAGTTTTAGACTGTAATTGTAACTTTTTCGCTCATCGTGAAGTGAGAGACATTTTGTTACTTGAGTAATATGAGAATGTGAGGGCACAAATTGTGTTATTAGCAAATTCTCCCTCCCCCCTCACAAACCTCTGAAAGTATCTAGGATCATAAATATTCATAGCATAAACTAATCTCCTTCTACTATGGCATCACAGTTCGAAGTCGAACCTTAGCCTTCATAATCATCCGCCTCCATTTTTCCCTGTCCTTGGGGATGGATGTCCATAGTTTTGTTTTAAGTAAATTATCAGCATCCCTCGCCACTGCGTCAATCCAGCATGTCTTGGGCTTTCCAACAGGCCTCATAAACTAATGATACTACTGTGTGACACGAAACATTACACGGCCGGAGTCATTTTCATTAAAATTACTTCCGTGGATGTTTGGCCGTGGTCCAAAGCCTACTACAAAACCAGACGTTTTGGCAGTGCCATCGACTGCCATGCAGAAATTAGCATGTGTTTAGTTTTGCTAATATTTAAGGTCAGTCCCATTCCAGCGGATTTTTTATTCAACTCCTTGTATACCTCAACTAGCCGTTGTCTTGATCTGGCTGCTATCACACTTATAGTGAATGCAATGAATTTAGCGTGACAACAAACATATCCTACGTAGTACATAAAAGACTCACTACCATTCAATCTATTACTCAAATTTCAATCTATTGCTCATAGAACAAAGTCGACAGTCTTTCCTACAGCACTAGTAGTTTCGGCTGGTTCCAGATCGTTTCAGCTGTCTCCCCAGTCTGTTCTACATAGGCGAAGCTTTATTTTACGATTGTACTAATTTATTTCAAACGTAAGACATACATTTTTATTTTGCTGCAGTAACGTGGCGTCCATGTAACCGCTGTTGCCGGCGGCAACAGTACTGGGAATAAGAGAAAATAATATTAATTATATCACAGAATGGATACTTTACTGTAGTTATTGAATAACTTGAAATCCGCACAATATTAGTAGAAAAACTTGAAGAAAAGCGTAGCATTGCTTTCGAACTGCTGGGCACTAGCGCCGTCTTGTGTTGCCGGCTTAGCCATCGGCAATGTATTACTGCGTACGGTCACTGACCTCGTAGTAGTTGTCACTGTACAAACTGAGGAGAGGGAGACGCGCTCGTCCACCCAAAAGTTGAAATACCTGTTCCGAGTCAACGATAACTGAACACTGAAAAGTCGAAATATCCGTTCCGATTACTCGCGGCCTCGCGGTTCCGAGTCGCGGGACCCCATCTACGCAACTAACGAATAAACAAGGAAACGAGTACTACGAGTACACGAGTACAAAGCCACTTTTTGGTGATGAATACTTCATTCTGCGCATGTGCCGATTGCCATACAGGTACGAAACGAAGCAAAACAGCGAGGTTCAGAATATGCCAAAAAGACGAAGCTGTTTTTCGTGTGTTATGCAGATATATAATACAGATTATAGTAACAAATTATATATTATACTAACTTACCAACTTGGTAAATTTTGAAAAAGCGAATTATATTGTGTTATAACCTACAGAGTGGCTGATAGGCCATTAGTACTTTTTGTTAATGTGGTTTCGGAGATGATTTTAACTTCACTGCACACTTCACGTAAGTTTGTTTGACATTATTTGTTGTACTATTACGTGCACTCTAAATTTCAGTGCCTGAGTTTCGCAGCTGATTTATCTAACCAAAATGGAATCAATAATTTAATATTAGATCTATGTCAGTTTGTTTACGCCTAGTTACAAATAAATTAGTATTTCCAAAGGGAGATAGACCTATAAATCCTCTTGTTTCTTATTTTCTTTTAAATAGCAATAGCTTAATAAAGTCACAGTGTAAAGTAACACTGTTAATACTTTTAGTTTCAATTTATTTCTTATATAAATAAATTCGTATACGTATAATAGGTATATAATAACAGGTATTTGTACGTGTTTTTTTGGAACGGTTTCGTTCGTACCTGTTATTTTCAAATACTAGTTTAGCACACCTCTACTCTAGTGTCAGGATTACAGTGGTGTAACGACGATTCGTCACGTGTGAGAAAATGAGTCTTCCTCTGCTGCGAAGCGATCCAAAAGGTTCAGAGAAATTTCAGAGATTTTGTGTAAATTAAACTATTTTTTAAGGGTACTTTTCTTGAGCGTGGCAGTCCACGTCCACGCCAGCGCGGGTCTAAACTCCTGCGGATGAATCCTTAAGGGAGCCACGTAGCCGGAGCTAGGCTGGAGCAATCAAAGAACTCTTCCCCTACAAGTCACATCATGCTAAGGGCTCGCGTATCAACTCTTTGTGCCGAGGAACTTGACGTTCATCGGGCTGCCACTCGAACGCCCAGAGCAACTTCTGTCTGTCTCTCTGTCCGTCCTTTACCCATAGAATACATATTGTTACGACGTCACAGAACAATCTACGTGTTTAATGAACGTTCCAGAGAGATCCAGAATGTAAGCGTGTGGCGTACGTGCTTGTAGACGCATTTTGCGTGAATCTTCTCGATTGTGCCGGACTTCGCTCGTGCGCTCGGACTGTGTCAAGGCCGCAGTTAATTACGTAGTTCACACGAAAGATAAGACGCAGTTTGGAAGCTTCTGGTGTGTGAGCGGGACTATAATTACATGGAGGTAGCGACCTTAGTTTTCAGTATTAGAGCGAATTATTGACTGTGTGGTTCGAGAGTTATTCTCGGCGATATTACTGTGCGCGTTCAAGTGGCCATTAGTTAAGTGTTGTGTTTTATAATCGGACGGTATATTGTAATACAATTGTGTTTAATATTAGTGACATTTTTATTGCGTGTGAACAATTTTTATTTGATTTGTTGTAGTAGACTGTGTTGTTAATTACGAACTGTTTTACTGTAAAAATAAAAGCTGGTGATTAGTGACTTAATTGGTGTATTGTACTTATTTTGTTTCCACTGTACCGTACGACGATCAAGTAGACCTTCGTAACAATACATTACCGTCAGCGGAAAGCGGGCATACCTTTCGAATACCCTAGAAATAATGAACGTCGTATGAGTAAACGATTATAGGCTAATTTCAGCTTTTAATTTAGGCAAGATCAGAGTATCTTAAGAAACTGACTAAAGAAATAAACATTTAACAGAATATAGACGTGTGATTGTTGTAGTTGAAATGTAAACGTAATATCTGCGATAAAGAGTTACATAACTTGACATAACAGTTATTGTGTACTACAGAGAGATAACGGAAAGCATGCACTCACCGACCTGACAGTTGCATAAGCGGTAAGTACACGGAACTTATGCAGGTACAGTTGTGTGAGGGGTTACATAAACATAAATTACGCCCGCGCGTCTGTAATTTTATAAAACCGCTTATATATTAAATTTGTATTAAAGTGACATTCTAATGAATATATAATTCATTACGTAGGCTATCACGGCCGGAGTCATTGATAACAGAATTTCTATAATCGCAGGTTGATTGCAGTGGCGGATCCATAACTCTAGGTATGCTTCAGCACACCAGGGCCTCAGCTATCAGAAGGGGCACCATACACCCCTAAATCACAAAACTTTTTGAAGATAATAAATGTGATAAAAAAAACAAATATCCTCAATCCAAACTCTTAAAAAGATTTGCCCGCTCAAAGTATTAAACTAGATTATTGACTGTAAAATGATTGCTGCGTTTCCGAATACATACATTACTTTTGACGATTCCAATAGCTAACTGCGAATCTAAAAGATCATTTACGGTATTGAAACGCATTAAAGATATGTTGAGTTCACCTATGGGAGATGAGAGATTATCTTCGCTAGCAAGGTTGAAAGCGAGACATAATATTGGAATATAATATAATGATGTCATTATATCATTACTGAAATTATAATGATATAATATCTTCGCTTTAATATTGAAAGCGATATACTTGAATGGGTCGATTTATAAGAAATCATACAGGACTTTGTTAAGGCAAAATCAAGAAAAAATTGATCGATTAGTATTTTCAAAGCTTAAGTACTACTATGGTCATTGTAATAACTATTTAGCTAAGTATTTGTTGTATTGTGTATGCCATTTACCAGTGCAAATAACGGATAAAAGGTTGAATTTTGAATCGGGGAGGGGGCACCGTTCTAATGGCAGGATAGGGCACCACGCGCTTCTAATCCATCCCTGGCTGTTTGGCCGTGGTCGATTGCTTGGTTCAGTCATTGTCTAAACGCTTCGGCCACCCACGGAACAAGCAACGTTGCTTTTACCTGGGTTAGGGGTACGTTCGGCTCTCCACCCTTTTGTCGAACACTCTACTACTGAACATTGTCTACTGAAGAAGGCCTCTGGTGGATGGCCGAAACGTTTAGACAATGACTGAACCAAGCAATCGACTGCGGCCAAACAGCCCCGATATAAATTCTTTTGTCAATATATAATTTAATAAAACCACTTATCAAGAACTCACTTTGTATTCGCAACACGGTTTCAAGAATTTTCTGTTGCCTATTCATCGGTCAGTTGAATTATAAGCAATTCGCTCAATTGAACTATAGGAAAACTCGTATACCAACTAACACGAAAAATAATGAAAAACTTGTTTTAACATTCAGTGAAACAATATGTAAGATATACGTGCACGTGTGAGTGTCTGCGTGTGCGTGCGTGTGTGTGTGTGCCTGTCTGTCTATGTGTGTGTACGCGCCGCATGAGAGTCCAATTTTGACTGTAACTATCAACGTTGGTTATTGCAATTCGTTGAAATTATCACAAAATAACTTTACGACATCATTTGGAAACTGGTTTAACAGCCTTCGAATAAACCTCATGGTCCTTCTTGATGACCTTGATGTATTAACCTTGACGATTTTAATTGTATACAGAAATTCCAACTAGCAACTAGCCAAACAAAAATAATAATTTACGTCAATCAGCCCGCACTACACACACACACAACACATTTAAATAATCATTATTTTATACTTTAAGTATGCATATATTGTCATCAACAAAACACACAGATTGTTCCATATTCAGTTTAAGTTAACAAGGCAAAATACATTATAGTTATTTTGTATACGTATGCGTACTGCATAAGTAGTATTAAAATTAATTACATAAGCACTCTCTTCAGTGGCGGCGCTAACGAAACGGGGGCCCCCCCGCGAAACTAATTAGGGGGCCCTATAAAAATGGTTAAATTTTGTATACGTAATAGGGGAAAACACTCAAATGAGTTTCTATTTACGTGTGTTTCACAACAATGGTTTGTGAATACTTTCTCGTCTATCACAAAGCGTTTGCAATTTGCAAAGGATGTTTTACACGTGTACAAACTCTTAAAATTCATTGTTGATAAATAGACAAAGTTCTATACAAACTATAAAAAAACCAAAATTAAAAGAATGATTTATTTTTACGTCAAAGATCTAAATTCAGACTATGAAACAGTACCGCTCACAGAGTGTTAAAAATTTATTATTTAAAAACGAATATCAAAGTAACATTCTAGCTTTTTTCAAACATTTAAATTAGTTTGTAACTGAATTTGTAAAATTCTTGAATATACTCTATACAAGTTCTCCTTAAGTCTAATCCAATTCAATAACACTCGAACTCAAGTAATGTACAATATTTACAGATGAGGATCAACCAAAGTTCACTGTTTTCCTAAGCCTAGTCTTCTTTTTTTAATAGCTAAGAACTTTTCAACCACTTCGTTGATATTAGTTTTCTGTGTCTCTTCATGCTCAATGCTTAACAGTGCCAAGTCACTCAACCGAGTTTGGGCCATGGTACTTCTTAAGTATGACTTAATTTAATTAATTTAAGTTTTGAAAAGCTTCTTTCCGCTGTAGCTGTTGTGACAGGTATGGTTAAATAAAGCTGCAAAGCTGTAGTTAAGTCTGGGAGGCAACTCATAAGGCAGCTGTTTTCTTCAACCAGTAAATTCATCATTTCTCGAATTCTTTTCTTGTATACAATTTCTTTGGCCATCAGAGCTTTGAAGGATATTACTTGGTCAGGCAGTGATGTGGAAAGGTCACCAGGATACACATTTACCAGAGCCTTACTTTTCTCCACTATTGTCTCTTGTGAGAAGTTTACTAAATTCTGAGGCGTCAGGAATGAAAACCTATCATCAATGCAACGCAATCCTTCGAATCTCATTTGTAGCTGAGCTATTACAATATCTAGTGTTGCATTGAAAACTTTTACTTCAAATGATTTCACTTGGTCGTCAATTCTATGGTCAACTGATAATTCAACAACGAAGCGTTTTACAACTCGTTTACGCTTATTTTAAATGTTACAAGTTATGTCCCACGACTGGGCCAACTGGGGCCCCCCGCGCCGCGGGGTCTGCGGGGGCCTTATCGCCGCCACTGACTCTCTTGCACACGCACGCAGTTAGCTTTCCTAAGATAAGCCTCTTAACTGAAGTCGACAATATTGTTATTGCAATTGTTTCACTAGAATTGTTGCGTTTGTCTAGTAATGCACATAGTTGCTGTTTTGACACTTACCGATGACATACTGACACATTTCTCAGAGTAGAACACGGTGGGCTGACGGTCAGAGAAACGCACTGAAAGTTTGATGTCTTAAATTCTGTCCCAAACAGTCGGTTGTCTTGAATTACGACATGAGTGTGTTGTGAGTTACACACGTAAATCTTCGAACTTTTACTACTACTACTACTACTACTACTACTACTACTACACACCGCTACAGCTCGTGAAGTGCCCTTGCCTCCAGAATGACGTGCCTACACTCCTCTTTGTCCTGTGAGACTCTTCGCCACTTTATGACCCCCCAGTCTTCTCAAGTCTTCATCTGCGTCGTCCACCCATCTTCTTTTTGGCCTCCCTCCTGGTCCTCCAATGAACACTTTTTTCACTGCCCTTTCCCCTGCCCTTTTTTTCTACGTGATCTGCCCACCTAATTCTGTCTTGTTTTATTACTGTAACGATGTCCGGTTCCTTGTGTAGTTTGTACAATTCTTTGTCCTCATACGCCACATGCTGGCATCTAGTACACCTCCATATACCCTCCTCAGAATCTTTCTTTCTCATCTTCTGATCATACCTTCTGGGGCTGAGGTCATGGTCCAGCCTTCTGAAGGATGCAGTACTAACGGCCGCAATACGGTCTTGTAAATCTGGACCTTGGAGTTTCTAGAAATGTTTCTGAACTTTAGGATAGGTGGCAAAGAAAAGCAGTACCTATTTCTCGTGGCTAGTTTGTCTTGAATTTCCATTGCCATCTGATGTTTTGTTGTCGATCTTGTACGTTCCTAAATTGAACTCGTAACTCTTTCTTTTGTGTGAAAACACTGTCCCGCTAACTTGATAAATTTTATCCGGCAATCGTTTTTCATCGAGGAAGTGGCGGGGCGGGTTGCTTCTGCTATAACCGATTACTAATAGTTACTCTTTGAAACAGATACAAAGGAGAAATGGCACGCCATTAGGAAAACATAACTACAATAACATGAGGCTGTTGGTTCAAATAGGCTGAGGATTTTTAAATTAAACCTATGTTAATTTAATATTCAGAAGCTCTGACGGAAAAGACTCTGAGATGTTTCTAATAACCTGGAATCGAAGTCTCGGACTACTTGGCTAATAGAAACGGTTTTTCGAGACTGGTTTTCTTTCCATTCTGATTCGGAGTAAGGACAAAATAATAATATATTCTACGAACGGAACCAACCAGAATATCCGAGAGAGTCCCCGCCCCGTCCTCTCGCCAAGTGTGGCAGGTGTTGCCTCACTAAAGGCCGCGTTCAAGTTTGTTCTAGACTCTTCAAGAGGCCACTTGAGATAAGCATTAGCGTCAGCAGCGTGCAAATTGAGGAAGGAAGACTTTTCTAGAAGGCGTTCGCTACCTA
Organism: Magicicada septendecula; assembly: GCA_034769895.1. Lineage (NCBI taxonomy): Eukaryota > Metazoa > Arthropoda > Insecta > Hemiptera > Cicadidae > Magicicada > Magicicada septendecula. The sequence goes on from CM068369.1 coordinate 37,611,965, forward strand.
TAAAAACCATAGCAGTCGGCATATGAGTTCAGTTCCTTGAGCGATTTCTCCTTAGTGCGGACCGAGTAGTGTTGTGTAAAGCGTTTTGTGTTACAGTTAGTGCGGGATTCTTTATAGTTGACATTATTATTACATGTGAACAAGTTTAACTTCGATTACTGCACAAGTTGATTATAAACTGTTAATTGTGATAATTAAAGATGTTTTTTAGTGACTTTATTGGCGTCTTGTATTTTGTTTTCCACTGTACCACACGACGATCAGTGAGACCATCATAACAATATGTTGAAATCAATTTCAGACAGTCGCTCAGTAGACGCTACAAAAAAATCGTTTCTGAAATAAAAATATTGTTTCTTAACCGAATAGGATATAAATCTTATCGAGCCTATGAGTCACACCGTGTTAACATTATATTGTAATTGGCATAGCTATAATAGATTTTATTCTGAAAGTGTCTTCAGTGGCGTATCTAGAGTTTGGTCTTCGTGGTGGTCGGGGGTCGGTTCAGCTTCATACAAAAGAAAAAAACAAGTTAAGACTAATCAACATTACTATCTTTAAGTGGCTGAAACCCATTTATAGTAAAGGGTAATAACGCAATAAAAATATGCGTTTCTTAAAAATCCTTTACAAAATACTTTATTGACTGAATTGATTTTACTATATTTCATATTACAAACGTATACGCTAATGCGTAACAGAATATTACAGCTGTGTATGGCATAGAAGGAAGGTAAAATTAGTTGTTTGCTCATGTATAAACTTGTTGCTTACATTATAAATATGAAACTTTTATGCAACGAATTTCGTAAGCCTACATTCGACTGTTGTACACTTCAGTCTATTACCAATTCTGTCCTGAGTTGAGACCCCCTCCCCCACAGACACACATACATCCTATATTTATAGAGAGATGAAATATCGGTATGGAGAACCATACATGACTTCCATGTTCTAAGATTTATATTTAAAATCATTTTCGAGATAAAATATTTCCATAGAAACTACATCTTTCTACTTATTGCTTCAGCCTTAACCACAGTACTGTGGTCACTAACGTATAGCACCTCGCGTTAGCGCGCTCGATTTTCACTGATGATGGCAGTCGATAGGACTGCCGAAAACATGATGGTTTTGCAGAAAACATTGGACCACGGCCAAACAGCCCGGGAAGGAATTTTAACAACAAACTACTTCTTTGTTGCCGATAACGTAGTACACATATAAACAATTATCCCCTCCCCCTTCAACTATCATTTTCATTTATAGAAAATTACACCCACCCTTGGTAATACCCCACCACAACCTTGCAATAAAATGTTGCAGGTAAACTACCCCTTCCCCTAAACCGATCTTTACCAAAATCAAAAAACCTAGTCCTTCACAATTTAGGCACATATGCAAAAAATTATTTGATCCTGTTTGAATTTAAGGCAGTTATCATTCGTCATAGAAAAAATTACTCTAGTTAAAACGTAAAACGTTGCAGGTAAACTACCCCTTCCCCTTAACCGATCTCCAACAAAATTAATAGGCATTGAGTACTCTACAATTCAGGGACGTATGGAAAACATTATTTGATTCAGTTTGAATTTGCGGCAGTTATCGTTCGCCATAGAAAATTTCTACACACAGACACAGACACAGACACAGACACAGACACAGACACAGACACAGACACAGACACTGTTCATAAAATGACTTTTCTTCAAGTTTTGAGGGTAGTACAATCAGAATCAGCCCGTATCTCGAACACGATTTTTTCGCCATCACCATACTTCCATTTCCTTATGGAACATGGAAGTAAAATGGAGTGAGACAATGAGACGGTGGAATTGTACTGTATTATTTACACGTACTGTATAAAATTAATGTTAGTTTACAATATCATTATTGGAAATTCATCTTGTCCTTTGTGCTCATGTCGTTAACAGGAAATGGAATGTCTTTAACACAGATTCAATAGTAAATACTCCTACGTATTTATTACGTATTGTAACAAACGCTATTGTATTGGAAGAACAGCACAACATAGAACACATTTAAATGTCATGTAGAGAATATATCGTGGGATTATTGATAAATATGTCTAAGTCCACTCGTGAGAATTTACAGAAAACTGAAATTAAAGGTTTTCAAGTGCACTGATAAATCATAAAGTCATTGTATTGGTATCCGCGTCACAATTATTATAATTAAACTTTAAAGTTTTTACCTTAATCCGTCTATGTGACCGCAGTACGTCGCTAACCAGTATTGAGTGCGCACTCACATCCGCGTACGTCGCTGTGTTTGTGGACTATATTTTTAATGTCTTTTAGTGTAACTTTTAATGTTTAACGAAGTCTTAACCGACGAATTTTTTAATCTCTGATGATGGATTAACACAATCCGAAACGCGTAAGAAGACAAAGAAGAAAAATTAAGCGGTCACATAGACGGATTAAGGTAAAAACTTTAAAGTTTAATTATAAATCATAAATCTCAATTTCATGGTTAATTTTTATTGTAATAGAATGTTTCTATTGATTACATAACTGTTAAAAAAGAAAAAGCAAAAGAGAAATGCATCAAAAAATGATGTTTTTGAAACACCATTAAAACTTGGACTTGGGTAGTTTTACCACTAACCCCTCGATATACAGCGTTAATATGCAAAGGTGTTTAACAGAGAGAGCGTTAAAAAAATTCCTCTAATATTGTAAAAAACATTTTCTATAGTCCTGTTAGTAGAAATTATTATTTTTCATAAGAAACTTAGTTTTAAAATAAGTTTTATTTGTAAAATATTTAAATTTTTGAACAAAATTAAAAAATGATAATATTGTTCCTAAGTTTTGAAGAAGAAACTCGTACACGAAATTTTGAAGTTCGTTACACGAAGACGTTTTGAAGTGTACGCAGTGTTTTTCCTATACTTGTAACATGGTTGTTTTTCTTTTATATGGATTAGATGTTTCATTTTTAACAGCTGTTTTATTTGAAATTTATAAGTTTCTACCCCAGAATTTAGCAACCTCTGCGACCGAATATTTATTATTTACTAAAACTACTTTCCAGGCTATAAGGCCGTGGTCTTCAATTGGGGACTTTGCCACAATACTTTGGTGTACTGATATACACCTTCTCCGTGCGTTTAAGTCCTTTGATACTGAAGAAGATGGCCTCCAAAGGCGAGGCCGAAATGTCTGTATGAGCCAAAATCTTTCATAATCCAGAAGGTAAAATTGAAGACCATGGCCTTGCATCCCAGCAAGTAGTTTTAGTAATTACAACACCGGTCGTGAAAGCCTAAGGAACAGATCGTATATTTATTAGTAGTAAAATTACTTAGATCCTTAAATTCGTAGTGACCGTCAATCAATGAATTTTCCAGTGAAGGGTTTGTGAGGATCGGTCAAAAATAACACAAATTTTAACTTATTTCTGTCGACGTTTCGACAATGTTGTCATCATCAGGACCTGTGCATGAATACAAAAGAAATGTCAAACACAACAGAACAATTATTTGGGTGAACGTGTTCGTGTATGTGAGAGTCTGTGCGTGTGTGTGCGCACACGCGTGTGCGTACGTATGAATGTATAATTGTACAGTATATGTGAAGGAGTTGAGATAATTTGTTTACATCTTTAAATGTTTTCGTTAAGAAAACGAGAAAATTATAATATCACAGAACTTAATCTATACACTACTACAATTTAAATTGCTATATATAATGATATTTTTAATTAATTATAAAGCCAATAAGTAACAATTAGATATTTGATTGGTACAGAAAACGTTTATACATATAGCTGTCAACATATAGCATAGTAAAATGTATTATAACTAAAAACAGATTGAGGGATGTTCAACTATGTAATTATTAAAAGTTATTTTTAACAGTTTCACTCACTACTGGTATTAAAGACAATCATAATTTATAAACATATAAATTACACAATAACTGTAGAACTTTACGACCTTACATCAGATAGTTGACATAATGTTACACACACAGGTTTATAGTAAATTTATCTAACAAGTAAACTTAGATAACAATTGTAATCATATTGTTGTAAATTCTAGTCCAGAGTACAATAGAATATTGTAAATTTATGTACATGTCTACAATCACACCCTCTCTCTCTCTCTCTCTCCCATTCTCCCTCTACCTCTCATTCTCACAACCTCTCACTCTAACTTGAAATCGCTCTCTCGCTCTCTATCCCTCCCTCTCACTCTCTCTCTTGGTTTCTTTCTCACTCCCTCTCTCCCTCCCTCATTCTCTCTTTCTCCCTCTCACACTCTCTCTTACTCTTCCAACATTCTCTCTCGCTTTATCCTCCCCTTTCTCACTCTCTCTTTATCCTCTCTCTCTCTCTCTCTCTCTCTCTCTCTCTCTCTCTCTCTCTCTCTCTCTCTCTCTCTCTCTCTCTCTCTCTCTCTCACACACTTGTCTCTTTCCACAAATGGATACCGTTTGTGGAAAGAAAATTACTGACCATTACAATACTGACCATTTTTATTAACACTATCATCCTCACATAAATAGAGAATTATGTACAAGATATAGATACAAGGATACATAGATACAAGTATAGATTTAACAACTTACATTGAAGAGTTACAAACTATTACATCACAACATTATAGATAACAGATCTATTATATGAAAATCGTTTTTACTTAATATTTACTTTATTACTTTATTGTAAATATTATTTGCCTAGAACTTGGTCTATACAGAGAACCATAGTCTCATGTAGTTAATGTATATGTCGGTAGTCATAATCTCTCTCACTCATGTTCTTTCACTCTCTCTCTCCCTCTCTGTCAGTATCTCTCGCTCTCTCACATTATCTGTTTCTCCCCCCCTCTCTCTCTCTCTCTTTCTAGACTCACACAACACCTCCTCACACTCATATTCAAACTTGTTATTTGCCTAGAACTTGGTCTATACAGAGAAACAGTCTCCTATACAGAGAAACAGTCTCATGTAGTTAATGTATATAACAGTAAAATTAGTGTAATAACTTGTACAAATGTAAAGTGATTCTAGCAGCTGTAGTAGTTGTAAATTTAAAGTTTATTATACCACATCAATGTGAATATCATGTAACCATACATTTGAAGTAAAGTTACTGTAACTCAATGTTCAAGTTTTATGATGTTAAAGTATGAGAATAGTTTGAAGTGGTAGTTTTAACTTGACTCTTAATGCAAAGTTGCTGCTTAGAAGAATATAGAAGATAACTAAGTCTGAGATTTATATATGTTGATGTGGAATTTATTCAAGTCAAGAGAGTTTAACAAGTCAACTGAGAGAACAAAGAAACTTAAACTGATTTAATTAACAGTTGAACACTTGTTGGCTCCAGAACAGAGGCTAATTTTATTTTACTTTTGGAAGGAGCGAACTTCTGCTCAACTGTTCCCTCTTGAATTATAGGAAACATTTAAACTATTAGTTTAATAAAACCTAAACATTTTGGGCATAATTTTTTTTTATGCTAGTTAACATTTCTTATACAATAAATAATTCATGTCGAAGCTTTCTTTTAATCAAAAGAAATTACATTTTATTATAATTCTATAAGTCTATTACAACACGACACAATTTTCAAAGCACTCAAAATCGAAAATACTCAAAATACTAATATATACACCAAAATCACACACAATAATACCAATTTAAAATACTAAAAACCAACAGGAAACTATAACAACAACCAACCAACACACAAGTACTCAACAAGATCCAAAATTAAGAAGGCTGGGGATGGGAATTTACATTGGATATCCTGAAACATGTTCCAAATAAAGAAAATCATCTTGAGGTAAAGTTATTATAAATATTAAATATATTATGTACATCAAGAAATAGACTGTAGCAAAAAGTGTTTAAATTCTATTATAAATATACTTGTTATGATATTTTGTTCTGAATTACTAGTTTTACGGAAGAAACACCATTGTATCAAAGTATGTAACAGATAAGAGGTCTGTAAAGTGGTGTATCTAGAATTTGGCCTTGGGGAGGGTTCATACAAAAGAAAAAACAAATTAAGGCTAATCAATATTACTACCTTCAAAGTGGCTGAAAAATGTGTAATAACTTCCTGCCAATCACATTCAACATTCAAGTAAACACTAATAAAACAATAAAAATGTTATTGATAACTGAAACATTGTCTACAAGATATTTATTGACAGATTATATTTAAAAATGTTAACTTTAGTTTCAGTGAAAAAAGGTAAATTAAGAAAATTTTATACATAAAAATAAGATACACTATTTGAAAATGTTAATGTATATTCGCCTTGATTTTTTTACCATTCTATTAAGAACTTCTTTCAAGCTCTTTTAATTGATTTCCTGTACTTCATATTTCAAATGTACATGTAAATGTTATGTAATAAACCTCTTGGTATATTTATAAAAAGAGTTATTACTATATCACTGTGCAAATTCAAACAAAATAATAAAACCACTTGAAATTAAGACATTAACAATATTCCTCATCAACTGTTTTGACCCTCTGGGGGTGATCCGGTTTGTTCATCCCCCCTCTGAGTACGTAACACCTTTTAACAAGAATATAATTAAAACATAATAAGAATATACAGTAATATAATATGTATATTTGTCAGTTTCATCATTCATACAGGCAGGAATATTATATTTCCATTCTGTTTTTGACCTAAGTGTCTCTACTTTGTATTTGTCCATAGTAATTGTCTTTAAATCAGGGATGGACCCAGGGAAGCAATTTGTGGGGAGGGGAGGGTATGAAAAGTTGGACCATTGTTTAGTGGTCTAAAGTACAAATGATATGAATGAGTGAAGGTAAAAATACAGTGTGTTATTATCAACACAACAAGCTTATTAATGTAAAGTATAAAATCATATTTGTGTTTGTCAATGTTCTTTTAATAGGATTTACTTATAGTTTAAAATATACACTATTCATTTAACTAATTTATCAAACAAAAATTAACATGGTGGTAAGGTACAGTTGCAGTTTAATGTAGGCTAAATTTTAGAGTAAAATCATGAACCTACATAATGTGATATGGATTTTGTATCACACTTACAATCATAAAACCATTCTACAATCACAAAACGATGAACAAAAATTTTGGCTGAAATGACCATTTGCCCCCATTCCACCCTCCTGTGAATCTGTGCCTGCTTAAAATTCTGTTCTTTTCCCTATGTTTCACTTTGCTGCAGCTGCTATGGGATTCCAATTCAAAGTTGTTCTTGACAAAAATTTCTAGTTATCTTAAGATATATATTGTATGTTGATTGTATAATATCTTAAGATTATTTATATATGTTGATTGATGAAGTATTGGAAATGTTACACATGAAATTTTTTGTTTGTTTTCTAAGTATCATATCCATAAAGTAGAATAAATTTGAATAGTGAAAAATTATCGCTTTATATTTGAAAAAATGTACAGTTGTTGCTAGTGTTTTATAATTTATTTTTATTATTATATGTATTTCTGTTCACTTATTCCTTCTTTTCCTGTTGTTTGCTTCTGTTCTTATATTTACACCTATACAAGTCACTCTGCTGACATCAAAACTGTCCTGTTTAATGACTAGCAGTCCTTCATTTTCTCTTCTGCGTTGTAAGGCTATACTGGGTGTGTATATTGTAACAAACGTGTAATAATTGTAAACTGTGACCGTGTCAATAAGTTATTTGTTAATGTCAATTTCCGTTTTGTGTTTCAGAATGTGAAACTCCACTACGTTGAAAAAGGAGATAAGACTAAGCCATTGATGATTTTCCTGCATGGATATCCTGAATTCTGGTATTCATGGAGGCATCAGATCAAGGAGTTTTCTAAAGATTACTGGTATTATTTGAGCAGTCAATTATTACTATTATCTATAACAAGTAGTAGTTTACAGACGTTTATACTATGTATGTATACGTACTGATGTAGCATACAAATGTATTGTGTGTGTGTGTGTGTGTGTGTGTGTGCCCGCACACACATCTGGCAACTTGGAAATCTGTCTCAGTTACATGTATTTATTACTTTACCTACTAGATTGGTTATGATACTAAAAATCATTTATAAACCAGTACAGTTTATTGAGCATTTATTATAAAGTGTATACAAAATAAAGATCATCATTTCCACATCATGTTTTAAGCATTGTTGGCAGTTACGGTTCCCATCTTTTTCTCAGTTGATCTATGTTTCCTCTTCATTTTGTTTTAATGTTCTTGCTTTTAAAGGTAGTCTTTTTTCTTCCATTCTTTCCAAATGTTTGTTCTGTTTAAATAAAGATTAATCATGTAAATATGTTTTCAATCTGTATTGTATTCAATAATTTGTAAGCATTAATTGATATAAATATATTACTATCGACTCGGGACACAAAGTTTTTTATTGGTAAAATGTAAAAGTTTTACCTTATAGCCTCCGATGAAGCTTATAATAAGCGGAAACTGGTTCAGGCTATAAGATAAAACTTTTACATTTTACCAATAAAAAACTTTGTGTTCCGAGTCGGTAGTGATATACTTATACAGTGGAACCTCTATAATAACACCTCAGTGATATAACGTGACCCTTGATGTAACGCTCATTTTTCACGGTCCTAGCAAATTAAATAGTTAAACTTGGGACCTTTATATAAAGCGACCCTCGATATAAAGCACTTTTTGGCCGATCCGCAGAGAAGCGTTATATCAAGGTTTCACTGTATTTAGTTAATCAATGGACACGACATGGACAACAAAATACAAGCATTAGGTAATTGATGTTAGTGGTCAGAAGCATACTTAAGGAATGTGACAGATGTGGTCAAACATGTGCTTTTATGGGTCCTGTGCCCAGTCGGTATAAAGAAACAACCTAAATGAGAGAGAAAAGGAAAAATCAAGGGTATTTTAAACTGTCCCTATTTTGTTTCTTAAAATTGTTACTATTAATTTTTTAAAGTATTGGTTGCTTAATTTATAATTAGTTATTGGAATATTGACAGCAAATAGCAACATTACGACTAGCAAAATGTAAGTATTAAAGCCAAATCTTTCAGCAAGGACTTATACAAATTAGAAGTGATTAAACTATTATGGCAGAGTGAGACATGTGATTCTATTATATTTGGGAAATATTGAAAGAGAAACGCAAACTGTTGAGACTTGATTACATTCTTTGAGATGTAAATAATAAGTGACTACAGAAACATTCATGATTATGTTACGGTATTAGTTTTTGTGCTCGATTGTATTCTTTCCCCCATATTGTTCCAAATTGTATACTAAGAAAAAACAAATTTTAAGCGTATTATGTAGTTGAAAGAGTTGTGATAAAGTTATTTGGCTGGTGTACAATGCAACAAGTTTTTTTAAGAACGTGTTACACACAAAATATGTGTACGATCTGTAAGTACTGGATCAATCAAGGTGATACAGTTGTAATTTCAATAACCAACCATCACGACTATGCTTTGATCCCTTTTTCAATACATCTTCTA